>JAWNOS010000303.1:0-23417 GCA_035045845.1 Drosophila buzzatii | reverse complement strand
TGGTTTTGTGAAAATGTATGTAACAGGCAGAAGGAGACGTCGCAGACCCCATAAAGTATATATATTCTTGATCAGCATAAAAATAAGTTGATTGAGCCCTGTCCGTCTGTCCGTCCGTCCGTCCGTCCGTCCGTCCGTCCGTCCGTCCGTCCGTCCGTCCGTCCGTCCGTCCGTCCGTCCGTCCGTCCGTCCGTCCGTCCGTCCGTCCGTATGAACGTCGAGATTTCGGAAACTACAAGAGCTAGAGAGCTGAAATTTCACATGAACACTCATATGTTAGCTACGCAGTACGAGTTTATTTTGTTTTTTCGATAACTCATCCCATTTCCAAATTATCGATAAAAAATCGAAAATTCGTTTCAATTTTTTACGTTTTTTGGGCATAACTCCTACACCGTTTTAGCGAAAGACTTCAAATTTGTAAATTTAGATAGATAATATGAATACGCAGATTATGTAATTTTCAGATTTTGGATGCCACGCCCCCTTCGCCCCCAATTTGGAAAAAACGCATTTCAAATACTAGAGACTTGAAATTTGGCACATAGATACATTTAGGTATTCTTATTCTACTCTGAAATTTTCATTAAGATCGTGCATCTAGAAATGGAGTTATAAGCGTTCAAAGTATAGCCCAACCCACCCCAAAGCCACGGCAGCAACTGCGCGGTTAGCAGAGCTCGCGCTCATGCGATCGTAAAGAAGAAGAGTATTACTTTTTTTGCAGGGTTCAGGGGATCTCGTAGTCGAGCCGTCTCGACTAGAGCCTTCTTACTTGTTATTATTTGTTCTCAATAAAATATTTTACTGTTTCTAAATGTAAATGAAGTAAACTAAGTAAAAAATAGATAAATTCTAAAAACTATTCACAAATTTTACGTTTCTAGTTTCTCGTTTTCAGTTTTTAATATTTATTATATACTACCTTCACAGCATATTTTTCTCTAACACTTTAAACCAATATCTATTCATCATTTATTTATTTTATCTTTCTAATTTTGTATAATTTTACGCTTTGTTATTTTAAGCAAAATATAAACCATGTTATACAGATTTTCAGATTTTTCATGCTAAAGATAATTAGTTTCCTAGTGAGTTTCATATTTTCATAGCGAATGCAAAATTCTATTTGTGTTTGACAATTTTGAAAGTGGGTCAACGAAATATGTGAAATAAAATTTCAACAGTTTATCTAAACTGCAAGTGTTGGCAAAAGAAAAAAAAAGAACTGAATAAAGGATTTGAAAAAACAAAAAGTGAAAATTGCTTTAGCTTGCATATAGCAGCCATATCTCTGGATAACTGTAAAATTTATATGTTAAAAAAAAGATGAGTAACTGTTGCAACAGCAGCACACACACACATATATATATATAGGCACATGTATTCTCACTTTGCCTAGTTGTGTTTCAAGTCCCTTAAACATTTTCTGCACATCAGAAAGCCACAGAGCCAGGCAGCCAGTCAGCCAGGCAGCTAGTTAGCCAGGCTAACGAGCAGTCGAGGGTCACCATTAATATTTGAACAACGTACGTTGGCCACGCTCGACTCATTTTTTTTTTGTTTTTCGTTTTTTAAGCCAGGCCCACAGCTCTTTTGTCGTTTGTCTGTTTGCCAGTTGCTGGCTGCTGTTGTTGATTATTCAAGGATCAGCTGGCAAACAAAGCACATGGCATGGCATCTGTGTGGCGGGGAGTAAATTTTGCTATGCGGCATCTCTTTTACTCTCTCTCTCTCTCTCTCACGCTTCCGAAGAACTGCTAACTCAGCAAAAATTTTGTAGTGTAAAACAAAAAAAAGTAAGACAGAAAAGAAAAACACATTCGCGCGTTGCCCGCCCCAGCAGCAACAGCAGCTGGGCTTGGAATTGGGCGTGGCAAAAATAAACAGGCGTACGTGTTAAGTGGCAAACGTTTTTCAGCAAGCAGCTACACTCAGTGCTCAGTCAGTGAATCCTGCCAGTCCATCAGCAGTCTACCTCCGCCCGGCAGTTCGTCAGTGAGTCAAGTCAAGTCAAGTCACGGGGTTTTTGCCACGCATTTGTAACTTTTATAAATCAGTTCGTGTCGAAGCGGTAGCCATAGCTTCAGCCAGCAGCAGCAGCAGCAACTTCTCTGTTGAATTTAGGATTCGCTAAGCGCCAGCAGCATCTCTAACGATGCGTTGCCAAAAAAAGCGAGCAGAAACGAAAAAAAAAATGTATATATATATATATTTCAACGAAATTTTTAAATTGCATACTTTGCGGCATGGCACGCTGATTTGATGGCTAGTATCTGTTGTTGCATTACATTTTGAAGCAGCTGAAGACAGCCAACAGCAAAAATATTGGCAGAGAGAGAGAGAAAGAGAGAAAAAATAGCTTTCATAAATTACGCTCTGTTCGCTAGTGCAGTAATTTTTTTTACTTGAAAAAAACCGAGTGATTGGAATATGTATTTAATGAAAGTAACTGAGAGCATGGATTACATGCATATACAATACAAGACAGTTGCTGCATCTTATTTGAAGCTAATTAATTCTTTTATATAAGCTGATGGAAAGTTTAAAGTCAGCTTACAGTGGTTGGGTTGAAGTGCTGACATGAAGTTTTATATTGATGATCAGGAAGATGCAAAAATTGAGAAAATTATAAAAATCACCGAATCGATGAAGCTTTACTTCTTAAATCATATTACTAACGTCTTTAAAGCAAAAGTCTGTAAATTTTGTATTAAATATATTTCATCAAGTTTTAAAAAATTATTTAAATTTATTTAAAGCTATAAATATATACCCAATATACTGTCAATAAATTATTAAGTAATGTTACTAAACACATAATTCAATGAAAAAAAAAACAAAAAATGGATTTATTGATTTCGAATTTAATATATCAATATAATAGAAATTAAAAACATTTTAAATAATATTAAAATTTACATATATTTATTTTATTTTTTCTGCCATGCAGTACAAATTTCGATTACAAAACATACATGATAATATTATATATTATTATATTAAATTTATACAAGTTTTTTTTATTGAATTAAACCTTCATAAGCAAATAACTAAAATACCAATCAAAATCTCTGTTAATGGAATTAATTTTTAAATGAAGCTCTGATTTAAGAAGCGTCTGACATATCTATCGATTTCATAAACATTTTTTTATTAATGCTGCTGCTGTTGCCAACTGACTTTAGCCTCAATCTCACACCTCTGCGGCGCTCTTCGTTAGCCATTTTGTGTTTTGGCCATTAGAAAAAGTTTTTGCTACGCTCATTTCTCACACTCTGTTGCACTTGGCTTCATCTTTATGTGGCGCATATGAGTGTGAGTGTGTGTGTGTGGTTGTGTTTATTGTTGGCTGATTTTTGCTTTGCTTTCTATATACATTATTTCTTTCTTTCTGTATTTTTTGCTTCTTGGCTCTCTGCTGATTTGCAGTTGCTGGTGCTGCTGGCACAGCAGAAATATTGTAAATATTTTGCAACTTATTGTGCGCAAGTTTCTTGTTTATTTCTTGCTCGTTCAGCGACTGCGACTGCGACTGTGACTGCTGCACGTTTAATATTTATTTCATGTTTTAATATTTGACACGATTGCACAACAGTTGCGCCAGCTTTTGTGGCGCCCCGCCCGTCTTACACAGTTTTTCTGCGCAATTCTTGCCGGCTTTAGAAAGTTTTTTCTTGCACGCCATTTGATATTGAATAAGTTGCCAGGACTTGACAATAGCGAAAATACAGCAACAACAACAACGATGAAAAAGTTGGCTGCCAGTCAAGCGAAGGACACTTATTGCAAAAGGTTGTTCATTTAAGAATGTTTGAAAATTATTTCATTGAATTAGCAATTATCGAGACAGACGATGATCATCAATAATGTTTATTTGACAAGTTTCTTGAAAAATAAAAATAAATAAATAAATGAAAATAACTAAAATAGAAATAATAAAGTGTGAGAATAATATTCTATTTAGTCTTGCAGTCGAAGTTATAAAATATTTAAATTAGTATTATTCATAGAAATAGCTTCTACATCACTTTCAAGATATTCCTAAACCTCAATATGTAATTTAAGTACGTGAACCTGTCTAGCTTTTGGCTTCATAATATTTCTTTTAGTATTCTCTTACTAAACTTAGGAAAATCACCAGTTCGCTCTGCCTAGATTCTACCTTTGGAAACTCGTTTACTATTCAAGCACATTTAAAAATAATCTTTAAACGGCACACGCTTTCCACGCTTTCCACAAAGTCTTGCCTTGATTATGCAATTTCCAGGCAAAGAGCGAAAATCTGTCAATAAAATGCACATTTTTATCCATCAATCAAACATTTTTCTTTTATTTTGCCAGCGCTTTCAAGTTTTTCACTAGCTTGAGAGCATAAAAATTTCGATTTTATTTTCTTTTTTTTTTTTCATTTGCTTAGATTTAACATTTTTATTATTGCTGCTCATTTCCGTGCCGCTTGACAGGCTCATAGCTGCTGCTGCTGCTGCTCCTCTTGCTGCTACCTCTACGAGCTCTCTAGCTCTGCTGGATGTTCCGCCCAGCGTCTGCCTCCTACTGGAGTTGACTTCAGCTTAGATGTCGGATTTAAGTGTTATTGTGGGCAATTTGATACTTTCGATTGAGCAACAACATTTGCTTGTGCGTTCAACTGAAGCGTGCAACGTACCTCACTTCTCCTCTCTCTTAGAGCATGCTGTAAAAACACACAAAATGGCTGCCACACAAATACCTCGTGCACACACACACATACACACACACATAAATTGTATTTATATAAGTATTTGTGTGATGCGGTCGCCATCCACAAAGTTTTTGCAGACGCCTCGAAAACAAGTTGGAATATAAATGATGTTGTGTGAATTCAACAGCCAGTTGAAGTGTGGCAGCGCCTGGACGTCCCTGGACCCTGGTCCCCGATAGATGCCTCTCAGTCCTCAGTTTGTGTGAGAGGAAGAGAGATGTCTTTTGTGCGTGTCTGTCGGGTTATTTGTTTTGCGTGTGTGTATGTGTGTGTGTGCGTGCGCTAGCTAAGCTGCAGCATATAAAATATCCAATATACATCGTTAGGCAACTTGAACCAATAAAAAATAATGCCCGCAATCGCAACGCCATTTATAGAGGGAGCATGAAAACGGAAACAAAATAATAATAATATAAATAAAAAAAAAAAAACGAATACGAGTAAAAAGTAGCAGAAAATCCCAGCCTTACTTAAGTTAGCATAACAGAAATACTTGTCAGCTAAAGTTGGCAATTTTGCAGCCACAACTTGAGAGTGGATCAAATTCTTTAAATAACTTTACGGATTCGGTGTCAAATAGGATCCGCTATGATATGACGAGCCTGTTTTAGGCATTTCTATTTTATTTGTCACAATATTTTGATGGTAAACAAATAATTTTCAATTTTAAAATGTTGAATTGAATACTATGTAATAAATCTAATAATATTGAATTGAATGTTTAAAAATGGATGGGAATATTTTTGAAAAATATTAAAATGGTAAGCGAAATTTTGAATGGCATTATAGAGAATTACTTTTGTGCCTCTCTTGTGAACGGTTTTATTCTTATTCATTTACAAGAAATGTGTTATTATTATTAACAGCCCACACTAGTATGGGTATTGCTATGAAACTGTTATTGTTGTTCCATCTGAATGGATTGCCAAGATATTCTAAATCTATAATTTACAGGAACTGAAGCTGACAAAGGTCATGGAACGAAGCTGCTTCATATTCGCGAATAGACTGGCAGCGAATACCAAACAGTTCGCATCTAATTTGATTATTCATAATAATAGGCAAAGGCTCAAAACTTATATGCTCTATAGCAATGGAATCTAATAAGCTTGAATAGTGTAAAATAGTATAGAATAGGGAATATTTAAGTTTTGATTGCATGATATATTTTTGGGTGTTAACTAGTATAAATGAATAGAGCTCTGAGTCTGTTGATCGTTTCTTAATGTGAGCAAATAAGTATATTTCACTCACACTTTTATAAGGAAAAACTCAGAGAACAACTGATTGCGTTCGTATTTTTTGATGAGCTCGTTCGCGATCGGACACAAAGCGACCGTTTGGTTAGCTTAGACGAAGCGAAAAGTCTTTTGTGTATTTATTGCTTTATATGAGATGGTTGTCTTCGCCAAGCAAATCAACAACGTATGTAAGTGTAAACGAAAAGAAACGAACACTTTTACTCAGAGCGAAAGCGAGCTAGTCTGATTATTTCGTTTGATCTTGTGAACAGAACGCGAAGCTTAACAGTTATTTGCGAACTATGATAATTATAAAGTAAGAGCGAAACTTGAACAAGTTCAAGTTTTTAAAGAGCAGAGCTTGATCTTAAAGGCATATATGGACGGAATTGTTGCGCTCCCTATGTTAACTCTCCTGATTCGCGCACTCTATGCTGCTCCCTCACTGCCTAGCTCCAATACTGCACATATTTTGCGTGAAAAGCAAAGCGAGCGCTTGATATTGAGAGTTGAATATATTGAAATCTCTGAAATTTCCAGCCAAAGTTAATTGAATGAGATTTAAGTCATAATGACGTCTCTAATTCCGTTTCTATTCAATGAGCATGTTCATTTAAATAATGTGCACATAGAAACAGAAAGAGAGAGAGTGAGAGAGAGGGAGAAACTATATATTCCCTTTTCACTTAAGCCAAACATAATAGCCTGCTGCTTTAAAAGGAAATCCAATATTGTGCAATTGTGCATACAAACAAATATAAAACCCCTAAAAAAAAACCTGTTCACACAATAAAGTTCGAGCAAGGATAAAGGCAAAGGGTCAATGGCGGCCCAAATCTAATCAGAATGGACAATGATATATGGCATAGTGGCTAACCTTTATGCTTATTCAATATAAAGAAGAAGAAAATAAAAGAGTTGAGCCCCTTTGGCAGCCATTAAATAAATTAAAAGCCAACATAGAGCATCGAACTAGAATTGAGTTGCCATTGATTCAACTTTCACCTGCCAAGGACACAAATCGACTGCAGACCAGACAAAGTAGCCAACGGCCGGCAGCTTACGGAAAGCCATACACACACCAGTACACACCTATAGCCAGGTATTGAAGTGCATGCAAATCTTTACGGGCAACGCACCTGCAGTGTCCAATCGGAAGTTTTATGGTACGCTTTAGAATTTCATTAGAAGCTTTATGCTTCAATGCCGTTGCAGACACGGTCACAATTTGGTTTGTTTTTTTGGTAGGGTTTTTCTTTTTGTTTTTGTTTGGGGTCTAGTGTCTGGCCTGGTCAGAGAGGTTGGTCATCCATCAAGCTGGGTCAGCGGGATTCAAGCTACTGACTGTGGGTATGCATTAGCCATAACTCTCATTATGCCACACACAAACTGAGCACGTGGCCAGTCTGCCGACCCATTCAATCAAGCTATCGCGCCCCAACGTTTGCGCCACCGACAAATTGCAAATACGTACGGGGATTTTCAATGCGAGTGCCACACACCAGCAGCAGCAGCAGCAGCAGCAGAGCAGGAGCAGCAGGAACCCTAACTTCTACATCCTAGCACCCCCTTTAGCAGTAGCCACAACTTCTGCTTTCATATCTGCACAGCACTCATTGGGAATTGGATTGCAGGCGCCTTGGCCAGGCGCAACATCATTCGCAGCGCTGCAAAATGGATAAGTGAACTGGGACTCTGGGAGCTATGGCAAAGTTCTCGCTTACTCGCTTGCACGCTCTTTCACTCGCTCGTTCTCCGGCTGTTGCATTCCGTGATGAATGCGCAAAGGCTGCGCCCGTTGCCCAGGTGGCCCACGAGTCACAGTCATAGTTCGAAGTTAGGGTTAGAGTCAGATTAGCTTTGCTTTTTCACAGCACACTTTCAAGCGAGAGAGCTGCCGCTGCCGCTGCCAGCTGCCAGTTGCCTCTGCCATTGCTGTTGGCCAAAAAACTTTTCCGAGTGCTGCAAATTTGCACTGCAGCTCGTCATAGTCAAGCTGGAGTGTGGCATGTGCGAGGCGCACACAAATCGCTAATCAAGTTTTGCAATTTTTCAAAAATGCATTTGACTCTCTCACTCCACCACCCCCATCCTCATCGAGCTTGCAGCTCAACGCCCCCGCTAATCTCATTCCTCGACACTCTGTCGCCGTGCCGTGCAAAGTGGGTTAGCGTGTAAAACTATTAAAGTTACTCAGCAGTTTGCCGTTTGACAAACCCGGCCGACTGCGATGCTCTGAGTTAATTAAGTTTTTCGTATGTAATCAGAATCAGCGAACGCAAAACTTTTGCCATTTAATTGAAGCGTCGGGCTTTTATTACGCGAATCAAACAATGAGGCCTGATTAAATATGAGCCAAAAGTAACTGCTGAGTAGCTCATTATTATTTGCCACTCTGCACACTTGCGACATTTAATCAAATCGACAAGTTTTCAACTCATTTTAGCGATTAGCGTCTGTCGTCAACTGATTGAAGAAGTACTCTCTGGCAATGCTCAGCTATGAAAACTATTGATTACTATCGATGAAAGTTTCTTGACGCTCAAAAGTGTTGATAAAGAATCGAATTTGGCCAACAGATTGGGCATTTGTTAACATTAGTTCATGTTGAAGTAATTACGCTAGTTGTTTAACAGACTTGAGAGAGAGAAGCTTTATAAGCAAATATCAACTCATTATAATAATATGATAATATGATCTATATGAACATTTAAAACAGATCGATTTGAGAATACAGAAAAGAAGAAATAACACTTGTAAACAGATTTTCACATTTGATCAAATCATTTAATTATAAAAGTCACAGCTTATGTCTTATGCACTAATACTTTTAATTGAATGTACAAATGTATATGACAAAATATATTTATATAAATATTTTTTTTTAAATACATATTTTCATATATTTATTTCTAAATATTTATATTTACTTATAAGATTTAATTTCATATGCCAGTATGCGCACCTCAAATAAGTACAAATTATTGTTTACATTTAAAAATTCGCATGCGCCTAAAAGTCTGCAACATTTTTGTGTGCTGCAGAGCACATTGGGAATATCTATGTATGTGTGTGCGTGTGCGTTCGTTCGTCTACCTGTCTACCTGACTCGCATTTATTCTCCTTGACGCAGCTCTTAGCCCCGCTCAGCTCCACTTTGGCTCACTTATTCGCTGCGTGCTTCAAGTGCTTAAATGTGTGTTTGGTTTTTGCGCAACGCATCACCTCGCACGGCATCAGCTGAAGTGCCATGTGCCATGCCACGCCCCTGCTGCTGCTGCTGCTGCATGGGCCTGCTTTGTTTTCGTAAAGAAAAAAGACAAATTTTCCACCGAAATGAGCAGCATGTGTTGTGCATGGTATATTTTGTTTTTTTGTTTGTTAACAATTTCATATATACATATATATATACATTTTTTTTATTGTTTCTTTTTTTTTTTTTTTTTTTTTTGCTGTTCGCTGGCACGGCTACTTGACTTTTGTTGCCGGTAAAGTTTGAACTTCTCTGTTCTTGTTTTTTATACATTTTTTTATATATTTTGTTGCCCTTTCTTCTTTCGCTCTGTTGGCCTTTTACGAAATCAGCCAAAAGTCGTTGAACGCAGAGCAGAGTTGGCCAAAATGGCACAGGCTCGTCTACATTTATGCGACGCAGCGACTCCGACAACATGGCAAAACATGTACAAATAGCGTAGTTGCAGTGGCATGGACCAGCTAGATATCCTGTAAATTCATTGTAAATAAATTACAATTGATTATTGTTTATAAACTCGATTAGACAAAGTCTAAATAACATGAATATCAAAATTCATATTCGTATACCTGCTCATTTCTATGACATCCCTAGCTTCGAAATCACATAGGGTATATACAAAATAAAAAAAAAAAAGAGAGGACCATACTCTGCAGAGACAGCAGTGCCAAGTGGCAGGACGAGAGCGTCAGCCTAGGGCCGAGGCAGCTGTCAAATATTAGTTCTTGTTAGTGGCTGTGGGCCACTTGCTGCCTTCCTTTGCTAGTGTATAGCTGTATTGGACTCTGCCCTCTCTCTCTCCCGCTCTCTCTCTCTGTAGTTTGTGTGTGTGTGTGTTGTGACCAACATTGTTGGTCAACACACTGCCCTCTGCCCTGACCACGCCTCTTGCTCATTCATGCCGTTATATGCCCCCCTCACCCAGTCGGCTGTGTTGTAATTCTTTTTTTTTTTTTTTTGCTTCCTCTTTTTTGTAGTCTTGCCCGCACTTGTTATAATTGTGTTTGCGTTTTTCAGTTTCTTGTCTGTACTCGCTGGTACCATCTACCTACCCCGCCCACCTCACATCACTTGTTCGTAATGTTATAAAATTTTTGCTTGTTCAGCGACATTCTTCTCTCTACTTTACATTCTCTGCTCCACTCTGGACTCTACACTCAGTACACTGTGCTGCTGCTTGTCCTGCTGAACATCTTTGGCATTTGGCTTGCGGTACTTACCGCCGAGTCTCTACCAGCCAATATTCACTTTACTAGATTGAACAACGTGGCATGTTTGCTGTAGTTAGATGGACATATTATGATAGGCCCCAGACTGGTCGCTTGACATTGCCAATAACTGAGAATCTATGAAAAACTTTTAAATAGCAAACAATTTTACATGAACTGGAAGGTTAAACAGGGGTCAAGTGAAGTAAATATCGATATGTTTATGACTATGTTATCTGGGCAGAACAATGAATTCACTGAATTTATGTATAAGCTTAAATTGTCTAAAGTGTAAACTAAAGTAAGTTAAGTTAAGCTTGCATAGAACAAGATATTTTATATTAAATTTTCTTTAATGAATGATTTTTATAAATATTATCCATCCATATTTTTGTGCTCTACTATTATCCGTAGCAGATATTATAGACAATGTTTTATATTTTTATTTATATTTCGCAAACAAATTTAATATAGTTATATAAATACAAACATTGTCTATAAGCTGCTCTAAATAGAATGATGTAATGAAGCAAAACCTAATACAAGCATATGCTCTAAAAATATATCATATTCTAAGCACAATTTCCGATTCAGTGAATCGAAACATAGAAACTTTGTTGTCATAACTATATAAAACTTGTATCAAAAATATTTTCATATAAGCTTTCGTTCATATTGACCACTAACCCCCAGCGCACACACATTCATACCTATAAAATATTAATTTGAATTCAACTTGCTTTATTGCAACTTCGTCTTTATGCTCATACACAAATAACTTAATGAACCATTCAGCTACAGATGGGCTACGGTGGTCCAGGGGGCCTAGCCCACATCAAACAGTTGTTGTTATTTTAACCCTTTTTTAAGTGAATAACCAGTAGAACAACATAAACAGCCCTTGTCATAGGCGCTTTAATCAACAAATGGAAATATATATGCCGCGTAACGGGTACAGGAAAAAGCGAAAAAATCTACCAAAAATAAATGCCGCATAATTTCGAAATGAATACAAAACCCACCCAAAAACGGACGAAAAAAAATGAAAAAGGGGAGCGATCTGTGAGCGTAGTAGCAACAGCTCCCAAAACCCAAGTGGAGCTAGCCAGCAGCTCTTCTTATCAGCCATGACACTCGCCTTGCAAAATATTTTCGTCCCTCTTGTGCGCTCGTCGTCGCTTAAAAATCTAATTTGAAATAAATGAACTAAATATGCTTAACCCCAGCATACTTGCCCGGCTACCATGAGCCGCTCACTGCAATTTTTTTCCTTGGGTAGCTAACACTGTTCCACACACTTTGCTTCCCTTGCCGACTTCCCTCCCTCTCATCTCCTTCAACCTTTCATCTGTTTGCGCTGTTTTGTTGATTCGCGTCGCCGTCTGCACACTCGCATATGAAATAACTTTTGGTTAAGAGTTTACTTTTTGCGCATTTTCCAGCAGCGAAACAATTGTTGACGCACCCTCACAACCCCCACAACAAATACACACACACACACACACACACCCCCCCATACGATCCATAGAAATGGCTCAAAGTATTTCGGAATTGTATGGCCAGGCTGATGAGGATTTTGGGCGTGCGCGTGTCTCGCCTCCCAAGTGGCCAACGTTAAGAGCAGCCAGGCGGGACGTGCGCCAGCGAGCCAGGGGAGCTATGCCTGTGGGAGTGTGGGTGTTGCGGGCACGCCCACTTGGCTGGATATGGGCCATATAAGCAAATTTGCATGGAATTTTAATAAGGCAAATATACATATATATACATATATATACATATATACTTTCTGTATTTCTGTAAGATACTCTTTGGCAAAGGACATTCCTATTCAGTGAGCAAGCATGTTATGCATTTGAGGTCACAACCGGTAGCTTATTAAAAATAACCAAGTTCGCTTTATTCTTCTAGCGGAATAATGTAGCTATGCAATTGGGAATTGTTCCACAAATTGAATTGCATTCATATTTCAAAAATAAATTGTTAACAAAAGTCTAGGAATATAAACGAGAGCTTCAAGGAATAATAATTTAATTTAAAAGCACTTTAAATGAAATTAACTTTAATTTAAAATTTATAATCAAAATATATTTGTGTGCAATTTATTTTTAATACTTTCAATCAATTTCTAAATATATTTAAAACATTTTTTTTTTATTTAAGAAAAACTTCCTATACACTTATTCAATAAAAAAATTGAATTTAAAAGAACATGAATTAAACTTAACTTGATTTGAAATTTATAAGTCAATAATATTTTTATGCAATTTCCTTTGTCAATTTACAAAAATATTTTAATATGAGCACAGTTTATTTATCAAAAATTAAATGATGAAAAAAATTGTTTAATATTTTTTGCATAAAAAACAAAGTTGCCTCTTGCATTAGTAGAGCATTTAATTGTCGTTAGCAAAGTCTGAGAGTTTATTTTGTAAATTTTGTATTTTTCTATTTTCATTTTTTGCTTCGTTTTTTGTTTATTTTATTCTGAGTCGGCTTGCGTACATATGATGTGACTGGAACTAACAATAATGCTAGCAGCAACAACTACAAAAAGATGAATACTGATGACAGGCCATGGCATAGACAATCAAAGAAATTTGCTCGTTCATGCTGAAAGATAAGTGCTTCAAAATTAGTCTACATGGGCGGCGCAGAGTAGGCCAGCGAACAGAAGCAAACTAATATTTAAGGCAATTATAATAAAAAATAAAACAAAAAAAATGCAAACACAGCTTAGTTGGCAATTCAGATTTATTTTCGAGCTGCACAGAGATTTCTTCAGGCAAAAGCTGTTCAAGCGCACACAAAGTCTTTCATAGTGCTCGTAAATTAAGTACAAGTGCGACTTTACAAGACAATAAAACTAAGCGTAATGCCACACAGAGCTGACAAAGTGAACGCTCAGCATCAAGTCGGGACAACTAACTCGATAAAGCTTCATGCAATGAAGTAGCTAGTAAATCAGCAGCATTTAAAGAGCGGCACGCACCATAACAGTTGATGCTAATTTATGGCACACACACACACACACACTCACACATGTTCATATGCAACACAATAAAGTCAGCGCAGAAATATGCAAGGCTTTAAGATATTTGCGTAATATTTTTGTGCTGAAACAAAAGCCGCTGAACAAAAGACAGAGAAAAAGTGTGAAAAGCAAAAACATCGAAACGCGACTGATTAAAAAAATGGAAAAACATCGTCAGCGTCAACTGAACAAATATTCGCCCATTGTACTTGACTATTGTATGTGTGTGTGTGAGAGAGAGAGAAAGAGAGTGGAAAATTTGGGGTTTATGTGGATGGTGGGCCGACACAAAGCGCTGACAATGGACGCTGGCCAAAGGTCTAGTAATTTTTTTTTCTTTTGAATTGGCAAAAATATTTTTGGCCAGTGCATCACGAATGTCAAATGTGTTTTACTCTTATTGCTGTTGTTGTTGTTGCAATCTGCAAAAACATGCAACAAAACGCGACACAAAACACAAAACTGAGCTGAGCTGCTACTGGGAGTTATCTATAGTTATTTGCTGCGCATAGAGCTCATGTATCTTGTGCACGGCCTTTGTTCCATTTCCGGCCAGGCCGGTCAACAGTCACGGGTGCGCTCAACTACAAAACAGCAAGCGTCCTGAGCTCACAAAAGCCCCCCCAAAAAAAAAGTTACGTAGGTTCTGGCATATATGTGCACATATTATCTATGTGCTGCATCTCTGTCCGTGTGTGAGTGTGTGTGTGTGTGTGTGTGGCAACTGAATCACCTTGCTTAGTGACCGCTACTAAGCTCGCACTTATGTCCAATTCTGTGGTTTCTACTGACATCACAAGCACTTTTCATGTCATCAGAGAATTTGTTGCCAACAAGAATGAAATTATATGCTGTATGGAAGCTGAAATACTCTTGCAAGAAGTACTTGTTATATGAAAAAAAGGAAACTTTTATATTTTCCACATTAATTAAATTATCATATTTAACAAAATTATACATAAATATATATATAAAATATTTATGTATAATTTAATATAATTAAAAATGTTGCTTATTATAAGCAAACTAAATATTGACAAAATTTAATGTAATTATATACTTCTGCTTAATATAACTTGATAAACAAGAAACGAAACCGTTTTATCCTCAATATCAATTGCAGCTTCATAAATACAAATATCATATCGATTTTGAAAATATTTACATATATATTTATATTTATATCTTGTTATTTTATTTTTAATTGACGAAAAACATTTAAATGTTTTATGCAACAATAAATATATTCTTAGCAATGTGTATCAAGCCTTCTGACAAAATCAAAATACATTCAGCAAGAGCTTAGCACTAACAACGATAAGCGTTACAGTCACTTGCACCCACACACACGCACGTACAGACATACACTTAATAGTTTTTCATTCATATTTATCCAATCCTTCCGCACTCCGCACTCTGCACTCTATCCTCGCTCGCACATTTGTCTTTCGCCCAGGCAGCTTTTGTCTGCAATATTTCAAAATAATTTCTGCCAACTCTCTGTTCTATGTGCCATAAATTGCACAAAACGGAAATGCTAGCCGAGCCAGCAGCCAACAGCCAACAGCCAGTAGCCACAAAAGCAACAACTAGTACAACTCGAAAAACAATAGCAACAACAACAGCTGGAAGAACATGGCCAGTCCGAGTGTTTAGAGTGGACATAAAGCAGTTGCTACATCAGCCATTATAATTCCCTATCTCTAGGCACTCTCTCTCGCTCTCTCTCTCTCTCTCTCTTTGGGCACTACTCATAATTTTCAACTTTATTGACGACAACCATCAGTGGCTGAGCTGTGGCTGGCCAGCTGTTGAGGATATCGCTCTTCTATTACGAGTGGCTTTATGTAAGCTGAGCTTCAATTGTTGTTCTCTTTGAGAGTTGTTGTATACGGAAATACTGATATTTGTTGTTGGAATATTAGAATATTATTTAAATGCACTAATTTAAATAAAACACAAAGCTGCTATATAAACAATAAAACACTTATTTATTTGATTTAAATTTATAACTTGTTTTCAATTCCTCTAGTAAAGCGCAATACACATAAATTGTTGACACACTCGTAAATATTTAACTTTCTCGAATATGCTGAAAAACCGAAGCGTTGAAGCATTTTCAACATATTTTTCTTTTAATGGCTAAATAAACAATGCAAACACATTCGACATATTTACATTTCTCTTATTTTAAATGCAGCACACACTAAATGCAATAAACGAAGCAAATCGTCAACTCAATTGAACAGCTGGGCCAATCCCCATCCCATCGAACATTTTAATATCTAAACTATTTTTTGTATCTCAATTAAAACATTTACTTGTTTTTCAATAGTTCATCAATCATTTAGCCAGCCAGAGGTCATCAGCAGGTCCAAGCCCACAGAAAAACATAGAACAAATGCCAAGTGCCAAATGCCAAATGCGAAAACAGCAAAATTCAAGGAAATGGAATTTAGTTCACTGCAACATTTTTGAGGTTGACGCACAGACAAAAGGCATTGAACCAGAGCCACATCTATGCAGTCATCAATTATAGGTAGAATACACATACATCTGCACAACTGTGTATAAATAAGTGAATACGTACAGTATGTGGTGTGGCAAAGAATTTATGTGCTAAACTGGCATGCAAAAAGAAAATCGTATTGATATTTCTATTTTCCTTTCTTTTGTCTTATCGGGTTGTACAAAAATTTCTTGAGCCGAACATTTCTTTGAGTTGCTCTGACAAAGAATTTAACTTGATATTTACATAAATTTAATATATATAAGACTTTTCTCTGTTAATTTTTCAATTCATTTCTAGTTAGAGTTCATGTCTCTATCTGTATCTGTATCTGTATATGTATCTGTATCTGTATCTGTATCTGTATCTGTATCTGTATCTGTATCTTTATCTCTATCTCTACCTCTATCTCTATCTCTATCTCTATCTCTATCTCTATCTCTATCTCTATCTCTATCTCTATCTCTATCTCTCATCTCTATCTCTATCTCTATCTCTATCTCTATCTCTATCTCTATCTCTATCTCTATCTCTATATCTATCTCTATCTCTATCTCTATATCTATCTCTATCTCTATCTCTATCATCTATCATCTATATCTACTCATCTCTATCTCTATCTCTATCTCTATCTCTATCTCTATCTCTATCTCTATCTCTATCTCTATCATCTATATCTATATCTATCATCTATACTCTATATCTCACTATCCTATCCTATCTCATATCTATATCTATCTCTATCTCTATCTCTATCTCTATCTCTATCTATATCTCTATCTCTATCTCTATCTCTATACTCTATCTCTATCTCTATCTCTATCTCTATCTCTATCTCTATCTCTATCTCTATCTCTATCTCTATCTCTATCTCTATCCTATCACTATCACTATCTCTATCTCTATCTCTATCTCTATCTCTATCTCTATCTCCACCTACCTCTACCTCTACCTCTACCTCTACCTCTACCTCTACCTCTACCTCTACCTCTACCTCTACCTCTACCTCTACCTCTACCTCTACCTCTACCTCTACCTCTACCTCTACCTCTACCTCTACCTCTACCTCTACCACTACCTCTATCTCTATCTCTATCTCTATCTCTATCTCTATCTCTATCTCTACCTCTATCTCTATCTCAGGCTTCCTTCAATTTAAATATAATTTATGCAATATCACGAATGCTCTCTCATATTTCTATATTTCTTTTCCTATGCCTGCATGAATGAAAAGTAAATATATAAAAAAAAATAGTTTTACTATGAGCTCAAATGACTCTCAGCAGGTGAATGATGCTGAAAGCTTTGATATTCGAAGCACACTCTGGCAAACATTGTACAATTGAATTTTTTGTTTTCGCTGCAACTACAAACTACAAATGTCCAGCAGCTGATCAAACACTAAAAATTGTTGCATACTATTTTATATGCATTCACATGTATTCAAATATCTGGCAGTTAAATGAAAGAGTTTGTAGCATGGAAATGAACTCTTATCGGCTGTCGTTAGGCAGCAAACATAAACTGATTGGATGTACACTGTGAATTTTGATACTGCTGCACAATAAAAGGAGAATACAACCTTTGAACTGCATATTTCGTAAAGGTTTTTCACCTTATACACTGCTTGTAGGCATGCGATAATTTGTAATTAATTAAAAAATTAATTTATCATTGTATTAATAGTTGGAAAACTGTTACCGAATCATATGCTAAAGTATGCCTGATATTTTATAGTGCAATTAAAATTATTGATAAGCTTTAACTTACTAATATATTTAAAATGTATTTAACGTATATTTAAAATTAATAAGAAGTTTAAATGGTTAATCTGTTATATAGTGTTATATTAACATCAATATAATATGAATATCAAAACTGTTCTTACAAATGTTTCAAAGATATATTTTATATAAAGCCAGAGCTTAAATAAGTTCCAAAATAAGAGTACGTAATTCTGTTTCCAAATATGATTGGTCGCTGCAGCTGCTGTCGCTCGTCGAGTTGAATGTCATGCAAAAACTCAATAAATTTTGCGCAAACGATTTATCATGAGGTTGATTACGAAAATGCAGACACACATGTATAGATACACACATAGATGGGCAAATACAGTTGCATGCATAAAATAATATAGGAATATTATAATAGACATGGCATACAAAAGCGCCATTGCCATTTTTCACATGTCAGAGCATTGATTTGCAGTTGTTACACAAAATGGCGCCGGCAAGAGAACCGTTAGTAACCCACTAATGGATTGTTGCCAGTCATTGTGTGTCTGTGTGTGCGTGTATGTGTGTGTGTGTGGGTATAATGGATGCTTTTGGGATCGTTGATGGGTTTAAGAGCAGGCGTCACCTTTCCACCTTGCTTCATAATATCAAAGGTTACAACTAAATTAACATAAATTGTGGCGTGAAAATTGACAACAGTGCATTTTGGATTTAGAATTGTATATATGTATCTATAGAAATTTGCCAAAGGTTGCGCGGGCAAAGGAGCAGAGCAGGGCACAAGCATTCGTAAGCCTTTTACGAGCACCTTAAATTGAGCCATTAACTGTCGCCGCCTTTGATTTACGCTTGGCTGAAGTAGGCGTGGCAGCCTGGACATGGCACTGCACAGTGATAACAATTTGAATATAAATTAATTTATTAATATTTTATAATCGACTTGTGTTACGGTTCACAAACGTGATTTGCATATCAAGTTGTGCAGAAATTGATGAGCAGTTATTTCAACAATCTCCTGCTGCTGTTGCTGTCTATCTAAATGTGTGTGTCTGGTGTGTGTGTGTGAGTGTTATTAACTGCATATTGTCAAAGTTTGCAACGTTTCTTGCATTTAATTTACTGCAAACCAAATGCATTTAGCCTTCTCACAGCAAGTAAATTAATTAACTTTATTGTACGCCTGCATTGCCAGGATATTCAATTGGCTCACAGCATAATTTGATTAAAGAGCTAACAGCATTTCATACATTTCACTATCAATCCGATAAATGCATTTATCATTTTTCACATTTCACAATTTCTTAAATAAAACATGAAATTTATTATGCACTCGTCTTAAGCTAATGGATTGCAAAATAGTATCTATAAGTTCATTGTGTTCATTTAAGGCTGCTCATAAAGGATTTGTGTCTGTTGTAGTCAAAGAAAAGTTTCCCTTTGATGCACATTTATGCGTGCAAATATTTATGCCATTTTGATTGATGGCCATGGAATGTCTTTGACTAAAAAGTATAAGAGAAATTGTTAAATATAGAGTTAATAATTTAAAGTAGTTATATCCATTGTCACATTTGAAGTTCAGCTGAAGATTGCTCAAGTCATTCGCTATGATTTCATTTGAATGTGTTATCTAATCAAGGACTCGAAGGACCTTACGCTTTAAAGCGACATTATTTCACATTTATTCTATTAGCCAAATATCATCATTGGTAAACGAATTCGATTAAACTCTCGCTAACTATCCCTATCCATTGCACAGGCGTGCAGGTGGCACATTCTCTCTGCTCAATTCGAGTGTAAAGTGAATTTGGCTTATCGAACGTATCCGATTTCAAATAATTCTCTCAGCGAAATGTAACACACAATCAGTGCAGCGCTCTTTAAGGCTATGCAATGTTACACAAAAACCAAATAGAAATCAAAATCAAAATGAAAATGGAAATGGAAATGGGAAAAAGTGTTTTGGGAAAGCACAAGAGGCGAATACGCAAACATAAATCAATTCATCATCAATTCGAAGTTTTGTTCTCTCTTTGTTCTTCTCCTTTTTTTTCGGCAAACGTATCGACAATTCCTTGCGCTGTTGTTTGCAAAGCGAATGCCAAGTGAACTTGGAGCATTTTTCAATTTTCCCGAATCTACTTCTCCTTCTTTCTTTTCTCTGCTCTCTACTATGCAACAATAAACGTAATTCGTGAAAATCAAGCGGGAAATGTACAACAGAAAAAAAATGAAGTAGAATATATAGAGTAAATCGAAATGGATGCAGGTGAACAGAGTATCTGGCATGGCAGGTGGCCGAATGATAAATGCACCAAAATTTACCAACATCAAAATCAGCAAGAGTTCCACTGCCGCGCATGGGGGCTGGATGCATGCACCGTATACGCTTCACTCTGCCAGTGCATTTTTATTTAATTTTTTTTTTTTTTTTGTATTTTATATTTTTTGTCTTCGTTTTCACTGCTTTGCTTTGCACCTTTTGTTATTATTTGGTGCGACAGGAGCCGCGGCAAGGACACGCGTAGCTCTGCAATTTTTTACATTCGCGCTGCTGCCGCTGTTGCAATTCCGCTGTGTCTTCTTTGCCGGCAGAGAAGCATTCTTGGAGAGTTTTTAATTTATTTTACTTTCCGCTGTGTCTTGTTCACTCTTTTCGGTCAGGTTTTCCTCTACTTTTTCCCTCACTTTTTTACATTTTTGTATTCTTTCCTTTTGGTTCGTCTGTAAAGCGTCAATTCGTAATGCAATTTATGTGCATACAAATGAGATATCTGCACGAAACTTTTTATTTCAAAATCATGTTGGGTTTATTCAAATATGGGCGCTATTTCTCATAGCGCATATAAGGTTTTTCATTAGTGCCAATTGTGACGCTCGTAAGCGCCATATGTATGCAGGCAGGGCTTGCAGCTATTTACATGCAATCAAATGGGCGTGAAAATTATATGAATTGACGGCGTAAATTCGCTTACCCAGGTAAATAATAGGCATTGCTTCATGAACACAATGTTGACATTATATTTGAGTTGTCATTTTCAGAATGGAATTATTTAAATAATTTTACAAGTAATAATTAAAAATTTAATTACTAATAATATTAAATGAAACATGATTCTTTAGCTTAGAGAACTTTTGAGAACTTTTATTGGAGAACAAAAACCTTTTAAAATTATTTTGTCAACTATTTTTAAAATTATTTTTATAAAAATGGTAAATTTAATATTAATATTATGATTAATTTTTCCTATATTAATCATGTTTATTTATTTTATAAATTTATTTATACATTTTTTTGTAATATTTATAATTTTATATATTTTGGATTATGCAAAAGTTATGTTAGATTAATAAAATAATATAAATAAATAGATTAAATATTTTTTGTACATCTTAAAAAATCGACAACAATTTTTACATTCGACGACTTTTTCTAAATTTAATATAAATATGTAAAGTATTTTTTTCTAAGTGCAAGGGTTTTCCACGGCAACTAACATAATGCAAGCACGTTTTCCCACATCATTTAAAGAATAGTAATCGATTAACTAACTCTAGACAATATAACAAACTGCTAAGCATAGGTACCTCAAGATTGATTACAATCAATATGAATAAGTAACGCATTTATGGCATTCCTCGTTACAATTCGCAATTTGCAATGCTAATCTGATAACAACAACGTTAGTTGGAACTTATGCAAATGTCAATTACGCAGCAACGTGCGGCGGATATTTAATTGAAAATGTCATAAAGTGTCAGGCGGCAAAAAGCGAGTTTTTGTTTTCATTTCTGAAGAAAAGCCGGCGAATCAAAGTTGTTTGCCTTATGTTCTGAGTAAAGCCAGTTTTCAATCAGCAACAACAACAACAACAAATAACACCTAGAATGGGTTTTCATATAATATTCTTTTTACGCGCTGCTATTAGACACATGAGCTTATCGCCGCGTTTGCTCAACGTCTGAAATGAGCTGGGGAATTCACGTTCTGGACACTGTGGACTCGAAAAGGGGTAATTCCATCTGATAATCGCTGCGGTTTCCCCACTGTTGCCTTAGCAGCAAATGCGCTTCAGATGATCTCTGTGTATAAAAGCCCACAGCACTGGGCTAAACAGCATCAGTTGAGCTTTACTTCCACAAGCAACAAGCTAATTAACTAACTAAAGAAAATGAAATTCCTATCGGTCGCCTTTCTGCTCGGTCTGCTGGCTCTGGCTAGTGGTAAGTACACAAAAAAATAAAAAATAAATAAAATTAAATGAAATGAAACTAATTATGTTTTGTTTTTTACTATCAACAGCCACGCCCCTTAATCCTGGCAATGTGATCATCAATGGCGATTGTCGAGTCTGCAATGTGCGTGGCGGCAAATGAGAAGAGTATGCAAAAGAGTTCGACTTATAACTATAAAATACTCTATATGGATTACGGTCAACATTATGTGCATTATCAGCAATAAATATGAAAATTAAATATATTCCTATTATCTACAAAATCTAAAAAATTAAAATGAATTAACTAAAATAGATCAGAATAGCAAATGAAATTGATCTGTTTTACTTTCACTCAGGTTAACAGATAAGAAATTATTTTCAAATATTTTATTTATAAGGATATATGGGGTTACCGAACTATCATTTCATTCATCTTCTAGCTGTTCAAAGTTTTTACAAGTATTTTATATATTTATATATTCTCAGTACTCATGTATAAATTGGGAATATTGGTTATTTAACAGCCTATTCAATTATATTTTCATCTCAGTTTATTCAATTTACGCCTTCAGTTTTCCTACAACATTTGACCTCAATAAAACATATAAAGCCATTGAAACGAATACAAAATACGTATTGAAAATTGACATTTCAAGGAATTTACATTCTCACATGTGCGCAAAGCTGCACTCTTTATAAATGCATTAAGCTCTTCGCCATAAAATTAATATAAACAAGTTTAATTGGAAATGCAGTGTCAGGGCATTATTGACAAGACAATATTCGCGATATATGTACGTATAATGCCAACATATTTTCAGGGCCGACTGGACCAACAGCCCATAATACCGCTCTCCGCAATTATCCCGCATTGATTTGTCACTGCATTTTACACACTGGCGAAAATACCATGCCAATAATTTCATATCAAACAGCCTGCGGCTTTTCCACATACATAGTTCATGGCGGCTGTTGTAATTGTGTTTTATTGTCTGGATTAAATAGCATAATGCGCACTTATTATGCACATAACTGTAATGTCAATACAGAGTTGCGCCCACCCTGACCACCTGCCACGTGAGAGGAGAGCACGTTTCCACGACACTTCGCTGTCATTTATGGAGAAGCTCTGCTGAAGCTGTCCCCCCACATCTTATATATAATTAATTTGAGTTGATTTATTAGCCTTTTTTAATACCGTGAACCCATTGAAAATGCAAATTTAGGGTATAATGGTTTGGTGAAAATGTATGTAACAGGCGGAAGGCGGAAGGAAAACGTGATCAGCAGTTGATATAGCCGAAAACTACAAAAGCTAGTGAGCTGAAATTTCACATAAATACTCGTATGTTAGCTATGCAGTTCGAGTTTAATATGATTTTTTTTCGGTAACTCCTTACTTAATTTAATTTACTTCTTTTACATTTTTTGAGCATAACTTCTATATTTATTTATTTAATTTGACAAAAAAAATACTA
>JAWNOS010000302.1:0-38032 GCA_035045845.1 Drosophila buzzatii | reverse complement strand
GATATAGATATAGATATAGATATAGATATAGATATAGATATAGATATAGATATAGATATAGATATAGATATAGATATAGATATAGATATAGATATAGATATAGATATAGATATAGATATAGATATAGATATAGATATAGATACAAATAAGGGCTCATCTGTAGATACATTTTCAGTTATAGCTACACGTATACATATATATAATATATATGTATCTGCAATAGCACATACTGAAGCGTATATTCAGTTTCAGATACATTCACATTTATGGCCAGAGATACACTCGCTGTAACATCGCCAGATACGAGGCGCATAACTAACGCTTAGTTGACACACATGCAGGCCCTCATAAACTGTGTCGCCGTATAGCTTAAGAGGGATGTCTGGTGGAGTGGGGAGTGAGGAGTGTGGGAGTCTTGGGCTCTGCGAGTACTTGGGCCCAGATTAACCGTTAATAGCTTCAAATTGTTGCCACGCTTTTTGATTTTCGGGCATTTCATTTCGTTTCGTTTCGTTTCGTTGTTGCTATTGTTGTTGTTGTTACGCATTTTTCCACGCTTTTCCTTTAAATTGTTTTGGTATGCGACGCAACTCGATTGACTTTGTTCAGCATCACCATCATCATGCTAATGATGTTGATGTTGATGATAATGATGATGCTGATGATGATGATGCTGTCGATGCAGTAACTGAATCGCATTTTACTCGCCACTCGCTCCATTGGCCAACGCACAGTCAATTGCCAATGTTCATCTGGTCATTTGAAGTTGTTTTTCGAGTTGGCTTCCAATTTCCAATTGAGTTGTACCGTTGCACAGCTGCACAGTCGAAAAAATGCCAATCTCCGAATACACTGTTCAGCATAGTTTGCGGCATCTGATCGCATGTAACGATGCCTAAACGAATGTCGGACAAATTCCTTTCATCTTCTGTGTGTGTATTTCTTTCTTTCGTTTCGTAAAGTCAATTGATATCGTTGTCGGATATTTTAAACTATTTTAATTGGAATAATGTGCGTAGATCTGTATTTACTTTAGTTGGGTAGTTAAACACACTTAAAGAAATGGGGAGAGCTTAAGAAATTCATTTGTAAAAAAATTAAAATAAATATTTTTCAATTATAATAAAAATTTTTCAATTATAAAAAAAAATAAAAAATAAATAAACAATAATAAAAATATTGAGAAAATTCTTTGATCAAATTATTATATAATAATTATATATTTCTTCATTTGAAGAAAATATAATGTTCAACTTGTTAAGCTGCCAATTAGGTAGTAGAAAGCATGTTTAAATAAAATAAAATAAACCTTTTTAAAAAATAAAAAAAAAAAATTGAAAAAAATAAAAATATACAGCATGTAAAATCTATTCATATCACGTTTCTTAAAGAAAATTTGAGTATTCAAATATGAATTAAATATTGTTGTACAATAGTTTCTATACGAATTGTACATAGCAAAATATTTTGTTACTATATTTATGTTATCTTATTTTATGCTATATTTAAAATAAGTTCTGTATAAATATTAATTGTAAATAAATGTTAAAAATTTCTAATAAATTGTTGTCATAATTTTGTCATAATGATTTTAATCAACAAAATAATAATTCTATATTAAAAATCAAATATTTATTTTTGATTTATTGAATAGTCAGCATTTGTTGGCAATATTTGATGCATTTAAATATATAAAAAATAAATAAAATATAAATAAATAAATTTTATAAAATGTATAGATTTTAACAAAAATATTTTAATCTTCCAAGTCATAAATATTTTACTTTATTTGTTTATAAAATTAGTATATTATCCATTACCCATATATATTACTATTAATTATTATCATTAAGAAAATTTTTATTTACTATTAATTCTTAGTAACAATAAATAAATAAATGAATGAATAATTATTATCATTAAAATGAATACATGAGAAATATTTTACAAATTGTAATTTATTATAAACCAAATAATTATCTATATAATTATATATATATATATATATATATATATATATATATATATATATATATATATATATATATATATATATAATATAATTATATAATTATCTATTTACATTCATAATTTAAATTATTAATGAATGAACTTTACTAAAAATTAGCTATAAATATTGAGTTAGATTTTTTGATTCCTTTCTAAGCTTGATTTTCAATTCCATAATTACTCTGCACTAATTGAATTTGTTCATAATATTTCATTATAATATTTAACTTCCGTATTATTATGCTATCTACTCTGCCCTCGGTCTATGCTATTATTTACATGTTCTGTTGAGCATACTAAGTACAGCCCACACATGAACACACACACACTACTCACTTAAGATTTAGCTGACAACTTTGGCTACTTCGTGTTGTTCTGTGTATCTTGCATGCATTACATAGGCTGATCCCCACGCAAATCTCGGAGCTAACTCGTTAGGAAAATAGCACCAAATAGAAAAGAAGACAGCAAAGCGAAAAAACGGGTCTACGAATACGTTGACGAGTCAAAAAACAGTTACAACATAAATAAACAACAGAGCCAAGTTGAAGTCATGCGTATTAAATACCAAAAAAATTGAGAGAAAAATGAAGAAAAAATATAGAAAAAAATAGGAAGAAAAAAAAGCTTGAATCGTTGCGCACGACCAAATTGTAGGCAATCATTTGAAAATAAACACAGAGAGAGTGAGAGAGAGAGAGAGATGGAGAGATGAGAGAGGGCGCGAGTGATGCGATGATATTGTGCGTAAATATTGATAGTTAGCTATGCTTGAACATCGTCTCATATGTCTCACACATAACTGTCTTCAAACAGTGCTCCACTTGCTCATAATTTATTTGCCATGTGGCGAAAGGGGGAGATGCCACCGTCCGCATCTCTCTCTGCCTCGCTCTCGTATAGGGGTTAGCTGAGCTGATTTACAACAATCAGTGCAGCTAACAGTGCAACCTGTTTTGCAACGATGACAACGCTGCGAGCACTTGAAACAAGTTTTCTGTTTTGTTTTTGTTTTTCTCTGTTTTCAAATGCAGCGAGCAAATTGGCCCCGCAAATAAAAGCCAGGCCCCTGTGTAAACAGTAAATGCCGCAAGTGCAGCGTCCACCACGAGCGACAAACGGGACACTTTAACGTTTTGGCCATTGACAACGATTAAAAACAAGTTTGCCCCAAGCCGCGTGTGCCGGTCAGTCGAAAGCCTCCCCGCCCACCAGGCAGCCAGCCGCACGGCCTCTGTGGCCCAAATACGCGAATGGCTCTTGTTGCAACTGGATGTGGTAGCAGCAGCAGCAGCAGCAGCGGGCAGGCAGGCGAATGGCCAAGCGCGACAGCATTGCTGACCTAAATACAAAGATATTCAATCGACATGAACTGTATTTTGTATCATATTTTATGGCCTTGCAACAGAGTGAGAGAGAGAGAGAGAGAGAGGGAGATAGCGCCTTAGCTGCTAAAGTTAAACGTCTTCAAGTTTGGTCTGCAGGCCGTCTTGCAGTAAGGAAATGTTATATAGCTCCTAACAGTGTCTCATTCAGCTTTATAGCCGAACTTAAAGGATCTGTAAAGTTAAACGCAATAAACTTAAGGCTATTCCCTTATTATAGCCAGCACATATACGAGAACAAGCAATGAATAAGAACACAAAAACACGAAATAATAAAAATAAAAAATAAAAATTCTTAAATATATATTTTTTGTAATAAAATATTTTATTTACCAAATAGCATTTGTTCTGGTTACTAGATACATTTTTAACAAGAAAATATACTATGCAATCATCAATAAAGTTTACTAATTCATTTTTGGAATATCTACAAATTTTTACAAAACATTTTTAGCTTACGAAATCATTAAAAATCATTGTAATACAGAAATTTTAATATAAAAAAAATTGTTTATTATTTTAGAATAGTATATAAATATTTTAATTTATGAAAATAATGAATAAATATTATAGTATATAAATATATATAGTATATAAATATATATAAATATGAAAAAAAAAAATTAAATTAAATAAAATAAAAAATAAATAAATAAAATCACAAATTAAATAATAATTCAGATGTTTAAAGGATATATAATTGAAATAATTTAATAATATTTATACATCAATAAAAAAATAATAATAATTTAATATATTTTTATAAAAAAAATTCATGACTTAATAATATTTAAAAAATAATTATAACATAAATATACATAAATACATATATCAATTAATAATATCATAAAAATAAATAAATAAAAATTAATACAATAAATAAGTAATAAAATAAAAAAATATCTGAAATTAATTATATATATATATAAAAAAAAAAATACAAAATTTAAACATAAACAATTTAAAATTGAAAAATTTCATATCACAATTGTTTAATAATAAAAACAAAAACGAAAATAAAAGAAAGTTCAGCATAAAAAAATTAACAAACTTACAAAACAATTGTTTATTGATAAAAACAAAAGCGAAAATAAAAGAATCACATATTCAGCTGTATTTGCCAGCCACCTCACTTCAGTATTGTTTCCGAGTTTTGTATATTATATATATGTACGTAAATATTAATACATTTATTCCATATAGTTATTAGATAGATATTAAAGTTTTTGCTCTCGCTTTAAATTATTGAACACACTTTTCTCGCACAAATTAAAATGTTTATAAATTGTAAAAGAGCATAAACAGTTCGTTAAGCAAGCTGTGAGCTCTCAATGCTGCTGACGGGCATAAATATAAAACTGAAAAAACTGAGTGAGACCCAAAGGTTGTTGTTGCAGGCGAGTAAGGTGCAGGGCGAAGGAGGCGTGGCAGCCAAGGTGAGGAAGAGAGGGGGAAAATGTGAGCAAGGTAACTTGGCTGAGCGTGAGTTTTTTTTTTGTCGTCATCAAAATCGCGGATGTGTGCAGGTGTGTGCACAGGTGTTTGTTTGTGTGTGTGTATAAGCTGTATGTGGATCTGATGATTTACCGTTGTGGCCTCACACACACACACACATACACTATTGCAGTCGTCTGCATTCGTATCCTAGTCAAGCAACAGTCGAGTTGCGGCTGCCGAGCGGGTTCTTGTTGCTCGAGTTGTTGCCAGAAGTGTTGTTGTTGTTGTTGTTTTAGTTGTTGTTCTATTTGTTGTAGTTCCTATTTGAACGCTGGCTGCACGTAGTTGGCTTGTTAGCAAATGTACGGTACTTTTGCCTGCACACACACATACAGACACGCAATACTCAGGTGCAAAAGAAGTCGAAATAAAATAAATATACACACATCTGAAGTAAATCGTTTAAGTGTTGATGCCTAATCTAAACTATGAGCGAAATATAAAATGTAATCGATTCATTTTATGCTTCAGCTGCTGAATGTCAAACGAATGGCAAATGTATTTAACCAAATTAAGATAAGACGTTTACAGACAAGGTATAAAGTGAAGGAGATTTTTGGCGCTATTTAAGAGATGTCAATATTTTTAAAGCCGACAACGGTCTGGTCGTAACGAATACGCTTTTCTAATAAATAATATGTATTATATATCTAGAGAACTCGTTTATCTTGTTAGCTCAAATATTTAAAAAAATGTTAAACATTTTTTAAATAAAAGACTGATAATATTACTTCAAAAATTCCATTAAAAAAATTAAAAATAAAAAAAATAAGAATTGCAGATTAATTTCTTAGATTTCGTCAAAAATTAGCGAATTTTTCTTTAGTGATAATTAAATCAGGATTTTTCCGGTGCAGGGCATCTTCTAGTCAGGCATTTCCCTCTACAGCATACTTGTTCTATATAATAAATTAAAATTATTCAAAATTTCCTAAAACTCATACACTGATATTATGCTAAAATTTGTAATTAATATTCGTCTAGCACAGTTTTCGCAGGTGCAAAACACATTTGTTTGAACGCCTGAACTGGACTCACTTTCTCGCACTCTCTCTCCCTCGCTCACTCTCCATCCCACACTCTCTGACCCCCCCTCTCTCTCTCTCGCTCTTCATCAACTGAATTTGTATAACAATCTTTTCTTGCAAATGAAATGGGCACAGAACAGATGCGTGCCACGCCCACACAATGCAAAAAAAGGGCGACAAGGTAACAAAAAAAGAAGAAAATAATATAAAGAACACAAAAATGAGAAACAGCAACAAAGGCTACATCAAAATTTAGCAAAGGCCGCTAGTCATTTGCAGCTGCAACTGGACGCAGTGCAGGCGAGGAGGCGAGGCTGCGGCAGTTTTAGGGTAGCCAAAGTTGAAACGGGGGTGCGTACATTTTGCCTGAGGGGGGCGTGGCAACAGAACTAGTTGCAACACTCGAGTATTAGCTTCATTTTGTGCAGCGTTTAGACCAGCCAAGGGGCGAGCCTCAACATGAATGAATGCACTTTAAGCAAGAGAATAGCAAGAGTTCCATCTCGCTCCAACTCTCTCACTCACTCTCTCTTTCTCTCTCTTCCCTTGCCTTGAGTTGTGCGCCTCGTCTTTGTAACTTTGTTTGCTTTTTTGTTGGCAGGCCTCAAATGAATTGAATGTGAAAAATTTAAATGCAAACAGCCGCGCAGTCAACGCAGCATGCAAGCTGCTCTCAAATGCTGCTGCTGCCGCTGCTGCCGCCGCTGCTGCTGCTGCTGTTGCTGCCACTGCTGCTGCTTTCTGCTTGCGTTGCATTACATACAGCCCGAGCTCGAAGCCCGCCCTTACACTGATGACTGATGTTTGCCGGGGTATGGCCCCAATGCCTGTGCAAAGTTCATTGTACCGCGCTTAGGCTAAGAGCCGCAGCCCAAAAGAAAAACGCCGCCGCTTTTGATTGCCAAAGGAGGGGGGTTGGTTGCTGGGGGCGTGGCTATGTGGGGGCGCCTATATGTAGTGCTATAGGTGGCCAGGTCATAGACTTCACTGGGTTCGTTACTTAGGCCCAGTTAGGCTCGACACACACGCACAACAACGGCAGTATTTTTCTCATATTTGTTTTTGCGCTTCGTATTTTTTTCATGAGAAACTTTTATTGTTGTTGTGCGTGCGTGTGTGTGTGTGTGTGGAGTGTGTGTGATTTCTATTTTTTTGAGTGCGTGTTTTAGATTTACTGTTACTGCTGCTCGTTTGCATTGCTTGAATGAATTTTGAATGGGCGGCCAAAGGTTGCCCCCAGCGCTCTCTATGGAGCTCTATGCATATACCACATACCCTTGGCTGCCAACTGTGGCTGACAATTATTGAATGTAAGCCGGTAGCCTTGATAGCTGATAGACTCATGGATATGCTGGCGGTTAATGGAGCTGAATTTAAGCTGACAATACCGGGAATTTCGTGGAGGCGGATTAAATTAAAGGCACGAAAAAGCAGCTCTTCTTAAATATAATTATTAATATATTTCTGAGAATTTATGTGAGGCAGAAATCTCATGGAAGAAGTCTGGTAAAAAAGTCTGATAACAAAGCCTAAGTGTGGTGAAAAGTCTGGTAGAAAAATCTTACAAATATGTTTTAATAGAGAAGATGTCTGATGGACAAGTTTTGATAGAAAGGTCTTATAAAAATATCTCTCTATAGCAAAAATATGATAGAAAAGTCTAATAACAATTTTTTATAGAGAAGTCGTGTTGAAAAATCTGATAGAAAAGTCTTATAGAAAATTATTATAGAAAAGTCTGATGAAAAAGCCTGATGAAAAAGTCTATTAGAAAAGTCTGATAGAAAAGTCTGATGAAAAAGTCTGATAGAAAAGTCTGATGGAAGAGTTTGATGAAAAAGTCAGATGAAAAAGTTTGATAAGAAAAGTATATTAGAAAAGTCTGATAGAAAAGTCTGATGAAAAATTCTGATAGAAAAGTCTTATAGAAAATTCTGATAGAAAAGTCTTATAGAAAAGTCTGATAGAAAAGTCTTATAGAAAATTCTGATAGAAAAGTCTTATAGAAAATTCTGATAGAAAAGTCTTATAGAAAAAGCTGATAGAAAAGTATGATAGAAAAGTCTGAGGAAAAAGTCTGATGAAAAAGTCTGATAGAATATTCTGATAGAAAAGTCTGATGAAAAAGTTTGATGAAAACTCTGATGAAAAAGTCTAATAGAAAAGTCTTATAGAAAAAATTCAAATGAAATGCCTAAGAGTCTGATTTAATAATCAAATAGAAGTTTATGGTAAAGGAGTCTTTCGAGCAGTCAGAAAGACTCTTTTACCAGTTCTAGAATCCAATTGAATAATTTATTTGTTCGAATTTTGCTAGAAGACTCTGTTAAGAATAGACATCCCCAGAGCTCGACTAGCGAAGAAGAATCGAATGTAAATCTTGCAAAGCTAACTGAACTGAGTCAACATAGATAATTCAGATGGAAGAGTCAGATACAGTAATTGATGGAGCAGTTACTCCAAGACTCTATAAACTTATCTTGTATAAGCAGGAAAACATCTCTAAACACTTGTTCATTAGACTTCTCAGCTTGTCTTCATCAGATTATTCGAAAAAAAACTATCTGACTACTCAAGCTTTAAATCTGTTACTGTCTGAAATTTCTATTGTAGCATTAGCATGGCATAATCTGCATCGCCCCCCAAGAATTTGCTAGCGATATTTGTATGCAAGACAAGTCGAAATAGAGAACGTAGAAAAAGAACAAATATCAACAGTTGATGCTAAGAAACTACAATCCATTATGCTACTGTGCACTTGTCTATATGCTCTTTATACATTCTTAGAATCACTAAAAACATTTAGCCCAATATAATATTCATGCATATAAATAAGTAAGCTCTTAGTCAGACCTTTGCTATTATAGTATGTAAAGTGTGGCGCTTTTTGGCTTTCTTTATAAGCATTTAGCCATTCTTTTTGGTTTATTTGCACGGATGCTTTTGCTTTTCGCACCTTCACGTGACAAACTGAATTGAATCCATTCTCTTTGAGCTTGAGTTTGAGGCAAAGGCTTGTACTTTCGCGACATTCCATTGAGTTGTTGGAAAACCTTTTCTCTCTCTACTCAATCCATTCGCACACTTTTAGCTTTATAAAATTAGCACTTTGCCAACTACGCATGGCAAGCACATGGCAACGAAATTAGCATCCCAACGAATCACAAAACCGGCTGCTTCCCATTCTACCTAGATAACTTACTGAACTTACCTCACTGCTACTTACGTTGCTTTGACAACTCGCTATCTCTCGTTCACTCTTTCTCTCTCTCTCCTTCTGCTACTCAGTTTATTCAGTTTTATTCGTGGCACTAAATAATACGCCTTAGCGCGTTCATAACATTTTCCAGCTACTCTAGAGGCTGCTATTCAAATGTTGACTTCCCCTCTCCAACACTCCTACTCTCTATCGTTCTCTATGACTTTTGCCCACCATCCTGCCATTACCACTTTCACCCGCAGCATTTTCATTATGCAGCTCACGCGTTCGCTCCATGAGTCCTGCCAGTTATCTGCTTGAAGTCCTAGAAGCACCGACTGTTAGATAAGCAGCCACATTAGCACCTGACCCCTATTCCAGCTCAGCTGCCCCCTCTGCTGGTGCTCGTATTTTTAGAATGTAGTCTGCGGGAGTTGGTTATGGAGTAGCTGCCGCGGCTTGAGCGTTGAATAATAACCAGACATTGTTTTTGCTTACACCTCCACAAACAACACCAAATCACGGCATTTAAAGTAATGTACCTTAAAGTGTTAAATTTATTTTGTTGCATTAGGGATCTAGAGTTAACAACGTGCAACAAACGAGAATATGAATTGCTTAATTTATTTGATGTAAGTTGATTATCTTAACTCTAAGGGTTGCTTATTATTATTGCTATTTCCATTTATGAATTTCTTTTTTAAATTTTACCAAGCCAAACATGGAGATAAAAGACGAGCACGAAACAGCATTTAAATACCCTTATTTGTATTCTGTTTCTGCTTATTTGAGACATATGCCAACGTATTTATTTATTCATGCTAGATTTATTTGATCAATTTCTACAATATTTTCAACATCAACCTGTAATTGGTGTCTGCATTTATAATGACCTCAATTTGAAGACATCAAACAGACTGCGCGATTGATGAGCTCGTCATTCTTAATGTCTAAATTTATGTGCTATCTATGCGAGCAGCAACGATTGCTCGCTCGAAGGCAAAAATTTTCACTTACAGATACAGCGTACACACACACACACACGGAGAGTTCACAATAGCAGCAGCAGCAGACGTGCAGAAGGCGTAAATTGCGCATACGCCGCATTGTACCGACCTGCCACTCTCCATGCACACACACAGGGGGACGAATATATTTCTTTCTATATTTTTCTTTTACATTGTTTTGTTTTTTCTGTCTCTTTTTTTTTTTTTTAGCTATCTCATTCTCTGAAACATTCATCATTTTTCATGGCGTTGACACTTTCACTTGTTTCAGCAAACAAATACAAGCAACAACAATAGCAACAACAACTAGGTTAAACCTGCTCCTAAAGTTGACAAGTCTATTTTTTATAGCCACGACACGCCTCCCACCCAGACGCAGTTCGTCCACGCCCCGTTCCACTCACTTTGACCCGATGTCCTGTTTTTGTGTGTCGCGTCTGGTTACGCCCTGTCAAATTTATTAGTTTCAATATAAATTGACAACACGAAAATTTGTTTATAAATTGTTCGTGTTTACAAACGTCTGTACAAAAAGATATTTAGCGTTGATATGAAATATCCTGTAAGTTGCTGGAGTTTGGTAAGCTATAGTCGAGTGTTTTTGGCTATTAAAAGTGTTTATTTTTTATATTTTTTATTGTTTTACTAAAAGTGTTTCGCTTGAAATTGAATAAGAATTTTAGCATGTTTTTTAGCTTTTTTATCTTCCATAAGGCAAAGGTATTCTAATTGAAACGATTTGGTTAGTTTAACTAGCTGAATGTAGCGTTCGATAGAAAATATCAATTTTGTTTAAAACTATTAATATTTATTTGTACATAATCGTCTGCTGCGTATTTCTTGTTACAGAGTATCTCCTAGTAGAGTATACATAATTGACTTGTTCAGCTTGGTTCAAGTCTTAAAATATTGATCATAAAAATAGAATTTATATAGAGCCCTATCGAGTCAAGCATGCTGACTTATTATATACCCCTTTAATATTGATAGATAATGGGTATAGAATGGGAAATACTATTATGTATTAAACAGAGTATTTGTTAGTCGAGCAGACTGACTTCACTTCCAGACTGACTTCACTTCCGCAAGGGCAAATGACTTATCGCTATAGTTGATGTAACAAATTGAAGTATAAATGATGATTTGTCATTGAAGTCCTTTAACAGGGCATGGGTCAAACATAAGTCAGGGCATAAGTCAGGCATAATTCATTGGGACTCTGCCATAAATTAAATTGATTCTAACAAAAAGAATTTGGAATATTGTTGAGCATATATTAATGAATGCCTTGGCAGGGCATCTTGAAGTCGAGCATGCTGGAACAGCGAAAAAAATTTAGCAAAAAAAAGTACATTTAACTAACTGCTATATCTACAAAATATAGTAAAAAAAAAATTGCTAACAAAAAAATCTCTCATTTGGCAGAGCAACCGGCAGTCAAGCAAACTCTCCTTAGCTCTGCACTTATTGGGTTTATTTATCACACAACTACGCCAACTTCTTCATGACTCTTTGAACTGTTTGTGCCAGGGCACTGGCTTTAAATTTCACTGCTAACGTAGATTTATGTGTCGACCTTACCTCGAAATTAACATAAATTGCCCCTCATTACGGCCAACGCAAATAAAGTGTAGCAAAAATGCGAAAACAAAACATAAACGAGCGAACAATAAATATGAAAAGCGTTTTTCATAGCTGCCCGACTCGCAGTTGAGCTGAACTGAGCTGAGCTGAGTTTGGTTTTTGGTTTTCTTATTGGATGCTTCGCAGTGAAAATCGCTTTCATCTTTAGCACGTAGCGAAAACCGAAGCAAAGTGTTGACTGCCCAACCAAACAAATACAGGCAACAACAACAACAACCAACAACAACCAGCAACTATCCAAGCAGCCATCATCGAGCTGTGAGCAATTCATGCAACTAGCTTTAATGCCTTCACTTTTATTGTTGCCGACAGCAACAGAGACAGCGACAGCGACAGCGTTTTTCTCTTGATGTCTTCATTGTGCCGAGATCTTTGGTTCAGGTAAATTTTTGATGAACTCTAATTAACATCTGGCACGACTTTCAATGTCAATGGCACGCATATAAATTATATTATATTGTCGGCTATATATAAAGCAAAATGAGTTCATTTCACTCGCCCAACGAGCTAAAAAACGTGCGCCCTAATGTCGTATGGCTCCTCTTTTGCTGCTCCCTTGATTAATTCCAGCTGTTTTCGGCTGAGGGCCAGGGGCTAGTTGTCTCTTGATTAATATTGCGTTGGCATATTGCGAAGATGTGTCTGTTCGCTTGGAAGCCTTGCTATTTATTATGCAGCCTGAGCTAAGCAGTGTCAAAGGTTCAGTTCAACCTAGGGGTAACCGAGGTACAAACGTCTACAGTTAACATTTGCACCGCTCGGTAGCACGATTGGGCTGTAAATGTGCTTAATGAGTGTGATATCAGATTAAAAAATATTGGTTTCAATATTTTAAGATATTAATTAAAGTAAAAATGAATTTGAAATATTATAAATATTTTGATTTCGTCTCAATAAAATTTTAAATAAATTTATTTTTAATTTAAAATTCAAATATAAATATGAAATTAAAATTTTATAAATATAAATTTAGAAAATTTTTAAAAATTTATTAAAAATAAATAAAAATTTCCAACGTTTGTATAAATTAAATATTTTTTTAAATTATTAAAAAATTATATTTTTATATCAAATAAATTTAGAAAATGTAAAAAAAATCCTATTTTAATTCTTATAACATTGACATTAGAGATAGCAAAATATGTATAATTAAAAATCATTAAATTTAAAACAAAAATTTTAAAAATATATTTATATTTTAAAAATATATTAAACTATAGTAACATGAATTCAATTTTTATAAACAAAATGATGAATTTTGAAATTTATAGAGAAGAAGATATACTTTTCCATCGATTTTTATATACATTGAAAATGAATAATGAAAATTAAAAATTAATATAAACTATCATAAAATGTCGACTTCAATCTTATAATGAATTGGTGAGAAATTGAAAATGAACTGAAGAGACAAGTGTTGTGAGGGAGATTTCTAACTCTTAACATGTTTTGAATTTTGAGTGAACTCTTGAGACGTCAAGAATCGAAGAAATGATGGAGAATCCCACCATTTCGATGAACTATTTCCAAAACTTTGGGAGTTTTGGCATGTAACTGAAACTGCCGTGGAAACTACAGTACAAAGGTAAGTTGAGAAACTGGGAGAAAAATTTAAAAAAACAGTGATAAAATTTTGAAGCCACCAAAACGCGTCTTATCCAAACCAGCCGCGACTCGAACGTGACAACGAGTTTCGAGAAACCAATCAATCTTTCAATCTATTTCTGAAAAAAAAAAGAAATGTGAAGATGGAGAAAATATGAAAGAGAAACCATCGTGAAACACACATTTTACATTAGCAAACACTACGACTCACTTAAGTTTATTTGCTTGGGGAGTCGAAAGTCCAGTGTCGAGAGACGGTAGAGACGAGAGTCGAGAGCAAACTATGCCAATCTATCTATCATAAGCTCCATATTCGTATTGCATTCGTATTTACAACTCACTCTCGGTCACACTTGACCCAACAGCTTCTACTCTCCACTCCACTCGTTACGCAACTCGATCAACTACCACATAAGACGCCGCTTGACTTTGAAGTCGATTGAAAATAAACATAAAGAGACATAGTCGTCATCGGGTGTGCATGACTAGTCATCTGCAGTGACAGTGAAAACTGCGGTTTTAAATATGCACTTTTCTATTCAAATAGTAAAATATTTACGACATAGCATATGTAGCTGATCAAGAAGAGTTTTTATACAGCATTTTATGGACTCTTAACTCTTGTAGGAAAAAAAAAAAAAAAAAAAAAAAAAAATATTTGATCGAATTTTTAAAATTGATAGAAAATATTGATATAAATGTATTAAAATACTGTCTTATGAACCCATAACTAGTCAGTCCTTTCCCTGTTAAAGATATTTATTAAATTTAACATATTTTTATGTTTATTTATGGTAGAGCTCTTTGAAGCATTTTCTATCTAGAAGCAATCAAGCGCTTTCTCTTTTACAAGAAGTTCTCTTATTTATTTAAAATTTATTTAAATAGTTTTAATTAAATATTTTATGCATATCTGTTTTGTGTCCTTTAAAGTAATTTGTTTAATTTTTTTTTTTCCAATACTCGAATAATAATTTTTTGTTATCTTCAGCTTTTCGTATGAGGCTCAAAAGTCATAGAGAGATCAGGTCTGGAAATTATATTGAACGTTTGTTTTGTGTACCCTAGGCTTGAATAAATATACATATAATTGTAGGATTAGCTAGAAAATTATTGATTATATATCAGATATATATGTGGATTCTAATATCCACTCTTAAATTCTTTCATTTGTCACAGAACTCTCCATCAAACTTATATACCCAGCTCAATCACTGAACATCTCAAAATAGAAACTTCACATTCGTAAAAAATTGTTGGGAGCAAAAAGTAAATTTGTTTCGGATGTGTCAATTTTGTTGTTGGCATTTTATTTATTTCTGTTTTTTATTGATTAGTTGGTATTGATGCGACTTGACCTTGGCAAGTGTTTCATCTATTCAAATGGAATTTTAAATTTACAAAGCTCGCATGGCACTTCCTCAATGCGAATTATTTAACTGCCCACATCAGCAAGAAATTCGCTCATCATTCCGATCATCATCATAAACAGCAGCAGCAACAGCAGCATCATCATCATCTTCATTATCATCATTATGATGACGAGAGTTTTTTGGTATTTTGACCATCTGACATTTTGGTTAGCTACATTTTTGTTTCTTCGAAATATTTTAACATTTTTTCTACATTTTACGCTTCATTGTTGATTTTTAGCTGTTTTTGTTGGCTTTTTTATTGAGTCTAAATTAGCATATATATTTTTTTGAAGCACTGTGCTCTATAGGCCATTAGCTGAAACTTTGTCACATTTATCTGTTCGTTTCATTGGAGTTGTATTAGTTCCGTTTCTGTTTTTCTTTCTCTTTGCCATTGCCCGGAGCCAAGAAAACTTTTTGCTGCCGCTCAATAAACAGGAAATCACAGACGAAATGTCATTTCGATATTGGTAAACAGAAACACAAATAGTTGTTTTTTTTGTCAACTTATGAAACTTGACAAATACATTTGTAATATTGCCATTTTTTCGTCGTCTTTTATGAATTCTTTTTAATTATGAGCAGCCGGTTTGTTTAGCAACTCGATTATGATTTGTATGATCGGACATTGACTGATTTAAACTCGTTTTGCGTGTTGCTAAGAAGATTAACAAACTCTACTAATTTGATAAAATAACAAATTTAAATAATTTGTATAGAATTTTATAAGCTGAAAAATGTCAAGTGCTGAATAAGAAGGCTGCTTAAAATATTTCTTAAGCCGTTTTTTTCGAGTGCTAGTATATAATATTTATTATATGAAAATAATAAAATATTAATTTTATGAAAATAGTACAAAAAAATTTACTTAAAAAAATTTAATAAAATAAAATAAAAAATAAAGAAAATTTTTTATGACATTTAATTTTCAACTTTAGTAAAATCATTAAAAATAAATAAAATAAAATAAAAAATAAAGAAAATTTTTTATGACATTTAATTTTCAACTTTAGTAAAATTGCTAAAATTAAATAAAATAAAATAAAAAATTAAGAAAATTTTTTATGACATTTAATTTTTAACTTTAGTAAAATTGTTAAAACTAAATAAAATAAAATAAAAAATTAAAAAAATTTTTATGACATTTAATTTTCAACTTTAGTAAAATTATACTATATATGAAGCAGAAAAAGAGCTGCAAAAGATAGTTAATAAATAATAAAATAATTCAATATAAATGTTAAACAATTTTAGCAGCTGTTCAACATATTCAAATGGAATAAATGTTATAAGAATATTTATATAAAAGAAAGTAAAAATAATTAAATGAGCTCCAATGAAATAATTTTGTAGAGCCAAAAACAATTTTATATATAATATATATATCATATAAAATAATAATATTTTAATATATTATCATTAATTAAAATCTTTTTTCAGTCATTTGTTTCTAATATGTAAATTAATATAGATGCCACGAAAAAAGCTCACTAATCTTGCAGTTTCTGAAAATTTCGTTCATATTAATCTTCCATCATACCATTAGCATTATAAATGATCTAAAAATGTCCCGTCCACTGGCACAGTACAAATCATATTTTAGAAGTAAATTGGCATATGGAAATACAGCATCCTGAATTCTGAATGATAATCCAACATACACGTAGCAAATCACTTTACAACTGTCAAGGCAAACAATGCTAAACAGGAAAAAAAAAATGGAAAGGAAAAAGAAAATATAACAACGATAAACTCAACCCGAACTGACTCTGACTCTACGCTGTCTGCCACGCCCCCTTTTCATCGTATTCGCCCATCGTTTGACTTTATCATACAAATTGATTGGATGCAGCAGGTCCAGCCATATGCCAAAATATTTGATTGATAACTTATTAGTTGGTTCGCTTTCATGTCTCTCTAGCTGAAAATAATCCCCGAGGGCGAAGTTTTGGGTGGCCTGGTGTGGGCGTGGCACATTGTGGCATTCCATTCTCCTCAGTGTTGTCTCATCAACAGCATCATCATCATTTTTGGCTAGGTTGGCAAAACTTTTGTCTTTTGTCTCTCTGACCGTTTATCGACTTTGTGCTTTGCACACATGAATGAATGCCTAATAAAGATGAATACACCAGCAAGATATGAGTGCAGGCTCCCTGCTCCCTTTGGCTATATAAACAACAATTTATATACATGTGTATGTATACAGCTTTGTTGTTGTTCATAAACAAAAACAAGCTTGGCGTGGCTCTCTTAAAAAATAAAATTTAAACGACTTGCGAAGAGTTACAAAACTTATTGAATGCCCGAAAACCGAAATGCTAATACAAACAAGCGGATATTGTGGTTTATGCAAATCGAAGCCCAACAACAACAACAATTTTTGTGTAAATATATGAACTTATATATATATATATATATATATATATATTTACTGATATCAACTTATGCATGTTTGTGTATCTATATATACATATATCTGTTCATAGTGTTTGCTAAATATAAAAATAAATAAAAGTTTAATGTTAATTCGTTGGCTGCGGGCGAAAAAATAAAATGTATGAAAAACAGTTAAGTCAGTGCAGTTTAGTTTAAACTATGCGATTCTTGAATACCCTGTAAGGAAAATGTTAAATAATGGAAAAATTATATAATATATTGAGCTTAATTTTTATTCAAATTTTAGATAGGACATAAAACATCTAACAATAATTTAAATGTTTTTTTAATATATGTAGCTCATCATCCAGGTCTATTTCTATCTCTATCTCTATCCCTATCCCTATCTCTTCTACCTCTATCTCTACCTCCATCTCTATCTCTATCTCTATCTCTATCTCTATCTCTATCTCTATCTCTATCTCTATCTCTATCTCTATCTCTATCTCTATCTCTATCTCTATCTCTATCTCTATCTCTATCTCTATCTCTATCTCTATCTCTATCTCTATCTCTATCTCTATCTCTATCTCTGTCTCTATCTCTATCTCTATCTCTATCCCTATCGCTATCTCTATCTCTATCTCTATCTCTATCTCTATCTCTATCTCTATCTCTATCTCTATCTCTATCTCTATCTCTATCTCTATCTCTATCTCTATCTACCTCTATCTCTATATCTATGTCTATACCTATATCTATCTCTATCTCTATCTCTATCTCTATCTCTATCTCTATCTCTATCTCTATCTCTATCTCTATCTCTATCTCTGTCTCTATCCCTATCTCTATCTCTATCTCTATCTCTATCTCTATCTCTATCTCTATCTCTATCTCTATCTCTATCTCTATCTCTATCTCTATCCCTATCTCTATCTCTATCTCTATCTCTGGCTCTTTTTCTCTCTCTCTCTCTCTCTCTCATAATCTCTCTATATTTTGCATAGCAATTTCAATTGAAATTCAAAAAGCTGGGAATTCTTTTTTGCATTTATTTAACCTGCATAGATCCGTACAGATTTGTATATGCTTACATACATATGTAGATTGTACATATCTATTTTTTTCTCGTTGTTTTTTTCTATATCTATGTATTTGCTGCTCAGCTGTCAAACTGTGCAGCTGAAGGTCGACGAGCATGGCTTTGGCTCTGGCTACGGTCTGGACTGCCTGGTGGGAATTGGGATTGTGTTCCATTTGTTGGTCGAGGGTCGCAACTTGGCTAAAATGTGCGGGTGATGGAACACAAATGCCATCAAGATAATGCCAATTGTTGTTGTTGTTTTTATTGCTATGGCTGCTGCTGCTGCTGCTGCTGCTGCTGAGCTCGTGCTGCTTCTGCTGCCTTTTGACTGGTTTATTTTTGGGTATTTATTTAAGAGGTGTCAAGTTTTTGGCGCAGCTTACAAAAAAATATTACAATGATTCATTTTCAACTAAAGCTGGTGTGCGTTTGAGTCTGTGTTTGTACTCTGGTTTTAGTCCTGGATTTTCGTTAAAAAAAAAGTAGAATAAACGCCCAGGAGCAATAATTCATTTGCCAGCTTCCGCTTCGACGTGTTTGAATTTGATGAAAAATCTTTTCAATTGAATTCAACACGCCTCGCACAACATTTGGTTAACATTTCAAATGGAAACGTTAGACCAAAGTCTGTCTGTGTGTGTGTGTGTTGTTTGTTTAAGCTTCTGTCGAATTCCATGTATTGATTGCATTCTATTTTTTATGTTTTTGCTACATATTTGAATTTTTATTCATTAGTTCATTTGATTGAAGCAGGTCTTTCACTTCAATCTGTGAATCGGAATATATTTGTTATTTACTTAACGTCTTGTCCAAACTTTGCAGCTCATATTTGATGTGATGAAATGATAAGACAACAGACACACTCACATTCAGATGATTTAGATGAATTGAATGTAAATGTTTGAAGTATTACAAAAGATGTAAAGTGCCGAAATTTGTAAAGCAATAACAATTGTAAGAAAATGTAATTAAATTCTGGATTTATTTACGCTCCATATTTAAACAAGATTTCACTATTAAATGCTTTTCGAAAACAATATTTTGTATTAAAAGAAAAAATAATATAAAAATGTACTGAAAATTGCATCAGTTCTTCTTGATGATTTTCCTCTTCAATTAAATTAATTTTATTTACAAACTGCTTGGTTTTCAAAGGAAATTTATTTGATTATTTCTACAGCTCTTCTGGTCAGATATTCTCGTCAAATATCAATTCATTCAATTGTTGAAACGTAGTTAATATTTATTGCTGTTGATTTTCCTTTCTTTTATTTTTGGTTTAGTTTTGCATTTATTACTTTTAATTATTCCCCATTTGATTTTTGATGCCGTACATCCAATAAATATTCATTCACCTCGGGCGACTCATAAATAGCAGTAAATCGTTTTTATTTGATTCTCGACTGCTTTCGTTTGACTTTTGTCAGCTGTTTGGCTGCAACAATATGCAAATACTCATTAAACAGGACAACAACAACAACAAAATCCATTCGAGAATCGTTTTTGGTCGTCGCCTGTGGCAAATGCAGAGTCAGCAACCAGCCAACAGCCACTGGCCACCTCCAGCTTCAGCTTCAGCTCTAGTCTCATTTGTGGTCCCTTCATTTGTAGTGTTTCAATTTTATTTACATGGATTTTAATACGCTTGAAACTAATGGCAAAAGGCTGGGAGCACTTTTCGGTTATGGGTTCTTTTTTTGTAATATTTGTTCAATGTTTAAATAGAGAATGAAAGTATTTGAATCTAAATCAAATTTAGATACATAAGCAATAGAGAATATTAATGAGGTAGAAGAGTGTAAAAAATAAATTATAATGAAGAGAAGTGAAGAAAAATATTTAACTAGAAATTCGTTAACAATTTTAGATTTAAGCTTTTATTTTGAAATTACAAAAAAAATATTTTAAAAACTATAAAAAAAATATTTATCTTTTGTAGTTTTTTCTCAATTGATTAAAATAAAAAATAATAATAAAAAGTGTTTATATATCTAAAAAGTAAAATTGTAATGCAGAATTCATTTAGAGAAAAAGAATTTATTTATTATTATTATTTTTTTTTATTTTATTTATTTTATTTATTTATTTATTTATTTATTTTTTTTTTTGCTGAGGTAGGTAAAAGATGAAGAGCATAACCAATAGTCGTTTGCCTTCATTCATATGTTGTATAAATTTTAAGTCAAATACTTACAATTATAGGGTTAACTGTGTATATAGGAACATTTGGAATTTTCTGTATAAACAATATTTTAATAAATAAAATTTGTAGACAAAACTTTATTTACGGAAAAATACACAACTTAAGTTTATTCTATTCTATTCCAGTTACAAATTATATTGTGGTTAATCTATTCTGTCAATAAATCTATCAAATAAATCTACTAAGCAATACAATATCTACCGAAATTGTAGGATATTCAGAAGTCACTCACCTCCCACACGTTCTTGCCAACAAATTGTAACTAAAAACATTTTTAGTGACTTTTATTGTTTTGCTGTGCTTTCTGGTTTGGCGGTTAGAGCCATTTTCTTGCTCTTTCCCTTGCAATTATTTGAATAAAAATAAAGAATAAATAAAAATGAGAAAAACGAAAACAATGAAAATTTGTGAGATAAATAAAACAAGAAAGTTTTTTATCGTTCTGCGGGTGCAGCTGGCCAACTGGCCGCAGAGCACAGTTGCAACTTGCCACAAGCTGTGGCATCCACACACAAAAGATACACCGCCCCCGCCCATATCTGAAATACGAAATTTTGTAAATTAAACTAAAGTTTTGTTCAACAAAAATAAAACGAATTGCCTCCATATTGAATATAACATATTTATCTTCTTTTCTATTTTACTTTTAGGTAAGGCCAGACAGATTTTTGGTAGCTGCACTTTTATATTATTTGGGCGTTTATTGTGGCACGCCCACTAGGTCAGTGACACGTGGTAACTGGCGCAACTTCGTTTCACGTTTGTTTTGGCTCCGGCCCAAAACACTTACCACACACAATACCTGACCTTCAGGCCGGCTAGCGGAACAATGGGCCACTTCTGTCGTTTGGCAATCTATCTAAAGATTCGCATCGAATTCTGTATTTTTTTTATTTTTGGGTCAGTTGGTCGCCGTCGAGTCGCTATAGTTGAGTCTGTCTTTTTTCGCATTCCATGACACTTCCGCCTCATCAGTCAGCAGCAGAGTCCGAGTACAGGTGCGGATCAGGAAGTTTGAGGGCCTTAAAAGCAAAGGAAACTTAAATAGTAGAAATTTTTGAAAACTTTAAAATTGAAAATTTTAGATTAAATAAATCAGATATATTTTGATTAAATACTTATATATTCATATTTAAAATAATATTTTTTTCTAGTTATTTTTATTATGTATTTAAAAATTTTATTTTGAAACTGAAAAACTAAAAAAAATTTGAGTTCATTTAGCTTGCCTCAAATATCTATGGACTGAACTATATAATTGTATCGGTTATTATAATTTTAATAAAATTTGATAATAATAATAATAATAATTATAATTTAATAATATTTATTGTTAAATATTTATTATATTTTTTAATTTATATTTATAATTATCTAATAATAGTCTAAATTTGCTAAATAGGTATTTATTTATTGCTCAATTTAACAGAAATTCCCTTAAAGTATTCTTATTGCTTCCAAGCTCAACTCTTCAGGCCTTGGGCCCATTTGAGCACAATTGACTATTCCGCTCCTGCATTATTTTTAGCAGCTAACCGAGCGTAGTCTCATTGTCACCACAATTTGTTGCAGTTGCAATTGCAGCAGCCTTGAGCTGGCAGTCAGCTGGCAGTCTATATAAGACATATCTGAGAGCGAGTTGATTGCAGCCAGCATAGCGCGGCAAGTGTTTGTTACTGTTCACATTCATTTTACTTTAAATTTGCATTTGAATTTATTGTTTTATGCACACTAATTTCTACCATGCGCTTTCCACAGAGTCTTTAGGGTGCATGGAAGCATATGTAATGAAATGGAAAGTAGTTGAGTCTGGCAGAGTTGGGAGTTCTTTCGATTTAGATAAGAGTTGCAACTCTTCATTCAGTCTGTAGCTCTCACATCTCTCTAGCTCTCTAGCTAGATATGTCACTCTATGCAAACTAAGATATATTGTCTTACTATAGATAACTATATAGACAAATATAATCATTTAATATATTATTAATAAATTTAAGATTATAAAACATGTTTTCTGATCTTAAGTTTGCTAAATGAGTGCTAAATTTATTATTTATTTTTAGTATTTTTTTATTGCGTATTTTTTCCATTTGACGATCATTAATTCTTATCCAGAGTTTACTAAGCATTTCACTATAATTTCCCAAATAAATTTTCTCTGTTAGAGTATTTAAAACTCGTTATCTTTAATCTACTCAAAAGCTTCTTCGTAAACTCTACTCTAATTTTTGTTGGCGCTTTTGTACGCTCGTTGCACAATTCATGAAGTTGTCGCCGCTGTCTTTGTCTCTCTTCCAGCTCCCTCACTTTTTTTCGCTCTTTGTCTCTCCTTCCCTCTTTGTCTCTTTTCATATAATTTTCTACTGTTTTTGTCGTTTGTCTTCCGGCTATGCAGTTTTCTTGCAATTTATGCACTGACCTGTTTCCATTTGCTTGGCGTCCAGCTAAACTCCGATTGTTACCTTTAATTAATTTTATAGTTGATTTTAGCAACAGAGTTGGGTTGAGTCACAGCATGCACTGCTTTAATGACATTTTCCCATTGTTTGCATAACAAACAATTTCTGATTACTTCATTAGAAAGTTTTAGCTCAGTAATCAACGATTAACAATAAACAAATCGAATAATCTCGCATTGATTGAAAACTTTTTTCATTTACTCAACTTTCAAAAGCAATTGCTGCAAGTGCAAGTGGATTAGAAACTAAAACTAATAATGAACTAAAATTGAAGAGATGCTTTCGATTGTAACTTTACAGATTAGGTCTGAAAAAACTACTCAAAATTTGATTTAAGTTTTTAGAATTATTAAGAAGAATGTATCTTTAAGCAACTGTGTGTTGTATGGAAAATTGTTAGCAGGCAATCTAGCAACTTTATACTGAAAAAGCTCTTTGTAATCAGCTTGTTGCACAAAGCTTTTATATGTAAGCTTATTTATTGATGTGTAAATGCTAAAAGCTCACTCAGTATCACAATTGAGTAACTCAGAACCGAAATTCAAGAGACTTAATAAAATATAAATGCTTCCAATTATGTAAAATTGTTGAGCATTTGTATAGCTTTCACATTTAACATATTAAAGCTCAAAGCTGAATAACCTAAAAGCGGCAATCTTCAAATCTACTGCAAATTTTGCGGCCTGCTCTGGCTCTGTTTATTACAGGATCAACAGGATTAATTTGGCGACTTAAAGGTCATTTTATATAATTGCTAGGCACATCAATATTGGAATAATCGAATACATATTGTGTTTTTATATTTATTGCTGGTTGAGCGACATTTGTTTCGCTGACTTTTTCCGTCATTTGCCAACAATTTATGCATTAAAAGTGTATAAAAATCACAAATAAATATGCGAATGCAAAATATATATGCATTTTTACAATAATTGTTGTTTGCGGCTCATTCTAAATGCATTCGGCCGCGTGCTCGTGGCAGCCAGTGATAAACAATCTTTTCATGGTTAGTAAAAAAAAGGCGAACACAAAAAAAAAAAGAATTATGCAAAATGTGGGTCAAATTATCGCTAAAAATGGTATTGCTCTTATTCGCATAGAGCTCTGCAAAGCCAACAAAAAATTGCTGAAATTTGATTCAAATATTCAGAAGCTGCCTGAGGTAAAATTCCAATATTTGTTTTAATGAAACTGCAACATCTCTAAGCCATATTTGCGTTCTAATTTATTGAATTGTTATTATTAAAAATTACTGTAAAATGCTAAAGGTGCATTGCGTACTATATTTCATAATGTACACATAAATTTGAGATCGAACGCAACGCAATTTGAACCTGTTTAGCAAAGTGTAACACTTACCCGGTTTTCTTTTAGCAGCCTTGACTTTTATTTTAAAAAAAAATAATGTAAAATTTCAAGTGTATTAAATAAAGAACTTTAATTGCCATAAAAAATCCAGTTTCTCACAAGTTTAAAAAAATAATTTTAAAATGTTTTCTAAAAGTGTACTACATAATTAAAATGTTTTTTTTCTTTTTTTTTTTATTACTGCTATAAACTTAAATACAAAACAAATGAGTTGACAATGAAATCAGCTGTAGAACGAAATGAATTTGAATGAAATAAAAAAAAAAACAATTTTTTTTTATATATTTATATAATATTAATAAAAATAGCACCTAATGTAATGTCAATATTTTAACTAAAAAAATCAATATTTAATTCACTAAAAATAAGTTTAAGCCAGTTTATCACTTTCTCAAATCAAAATTCCATTTAACATTTTGCTTTCAACATTTAAATAAAAAAAAGAGTCAAAACAAATAATTTAATTAGTTTAGCAACTACTTAACGAGCAGCTTGCATAGAGACTTTTCTCTGGCCATTCAACCGCGCCGCAAGACAACTTTTTAATTGACCCAATTTTGGGTTAAGAAAAACTTTTCTCTTGTTGGGCAGTGTTTGAGCGCTTTATCTCTCCATTTGGCACGCACTTCTTTAATTATTATATCCACATTTTTTTTTTCACGTAATGTAAAAAGAATTCATATTTAAAATGCGAAACGCACTTAAAACAAAGCCGAAAACTGAATAACTGAAAAACAGAAAACTCAAACAAACGGCCAAAAACTTAAATAATTTTGTGCAAGTGCAAGAAAAGTTAAGGGAAAACGCCGGAAAAACTTTTCGGTTTATCATTTTTGCATTTGCCTTCATCTCCCAGTTGTTATTGTTGTTGTCGCCTCTTGCTCGACTGACAGACATTGTCTTGTTGAAAAATTGCGCATATTTCCGTTTCCGTTCTCAAGCAGTTGCGTGTGAGTGTGCGTGTGTGCGTGTGTGCGTGTGTGTGTGTGTGTCAATGAGTCTGCAGGCGTGGCAGGGGTCGTAACCCTCCGCACGACGACGACCTGTGCCTTAGTTTGTCTGCCTGCGTCTGTTGATGTCTGCGCATAAATTAAAATAAAATTCATTTTAGCAGGCAGACACCTAAAGAGACACGCACACACACGCACGTACGCACGCAGACTCATGGCCTTGTGTGTGTTTGTAAATTAAAAAGCAAATGCAACATAAATGAAAACTTTTACGCAATGCAATTTTTAATGCCAAATTGCGTAGCAAACAATTCTGTGGCTTTAACTGAAAACTTGCAGAAGTTCGATTTAAGCTTACTCAATTTATATATATTTATATATAGATCTGCATATTCGTCCAATATTCAGATTTTTTTTAACATTTTATATTGATGAAACTTTCATTTCACATTTTGTTCGTTTTCCCCATCGACAATTTGTCAAGCACATTTGTTAAATTGTATTGCAAACTTTGCTGTGCGCATATAAATATTTAAATATACATGTGTATACATATGTATATATATATATATATATATTTTTTTTTCTAGCGACACATGCACTTGTCCCGCATGATATGCAAACGCGACGTGATGTTCAATCAACATCAAACATTGCTGACATTTATTGTGCCAAGAACCCTTCGAACAACTCTCGCTGCAAATATTTGATGTATTTTCATTGAATACCTTGTGTTGAAAGCGTGCTAAGGGGTATATATATATTTGATAGCTAAAGCAGAGCGAAAGCAGAATCATTTTATAATAAATTATTAAATTATTAATTTATAATAAATTTAATGTGAAATCCTTTAGATGAAGCGCAAAATAAATATTAATACAACAAAAAGCTATTCACAAAATTTAGTTTATTTATTTTTTATTTATTTTATTTTAAAAATATTGACAAAACGAGAGTCAAAATAGCCTACAAAAAATACAATTATTACAATAGAATCACCAACCCGATGGGTTGGAAATTAGTTTGAAAGTGAATTGATAAGTCTAGAATGATTCTCTGCGTGTATTAGTAATATCAGGCATTAAAGTATTAATATTAAATTTTCTTTTATTTGTTCGTTCTTTATTGAATAGAATTTTTATTTATTATTTTTATTATTATTTTATTCATTCTTGCAATTTTGTTTTCAATATTATTACTTAAATTTATTTCTTACTTCTGAGAACATATTTAAAGTGTTTCGCTAATATCCTCTCCCATAATGCTTAATAGCTATTCTCTGCTCTCTACACTTAAGAACTAGCCTCCACATATATTTTCTTCAGCTTCTTTCACTCTAGACTCTGTATACTCTTATAATATTTCGCCCACATTCAAACTCTTTACGCTCTACTCCACATATCGACCATATCGACCCACTCCAAACTCTGCTGCAAGCAATTCCAGGATATCTCTTAGCTTCATCACTGCAAATCAAAAGAAAAACAGTTAATTTTTGGCAGTGAACGCTGTGTAAATTTCTGTCGTCAATATATGTGGCGTATATCCACAGACGACGATGACGACTGATTGCGTATACGTAATGTGACAGTTGCGATACGATTGAGAGAGAGAGAGGCAGAGAAAAAAAAAGAAATTAAATAACGTTGCGTATACGACGTGTGTGCTCGCAAAAATAGTTACAAGTGTGGCTGGGGCCGGCCAAACAGGCAGACAGATGTGATTTTTAATTTTACAATTTTTGACATTTGCGTTTGCATTTATATTAGATTTTACAAGGTAAAATTTGAAAGCACCTTCAACACGCCCGTTTTCAAACTGTCTCCCTGGTTGCCGGGTCAATGGAGACTGACAAACCGAACGGGTCGAGCGTTGCAGGCGTGACAAATGGGATATGCTTGGAACTACATGTGTGTAGATGTGTGTGTGTGTGTGTGTGTGTGTGTATGTATGCATGCTGCAACATATTCCATATGCCAACCACGCTCCATGGGGAGCTGCTCTCTAACTCAAGCGAAGGTAACGAAATTTTGCTAGCACACGTAGACTAAAGTCTCCTGCTCTTCTGCACACAGCAGCAGTAGCAGCGTTGCGGCTGTTAAGCTTAAATGCGAACTGTGCCACATCAATTCTGGAGCCACACTGCATTAGCCATTAAACCCATTTTGGACCTGGGCTTAGGCGGCGTCTGTATCTGCCTCTAATTAAAACATTAAATTTGCAAAATGGCTCAATTGACGATGGTTGAAGATGAAGCAGAAGAAGAAGAGCATATAGGAAGTAAAAGTGTATATGTGTGTATGTATATATATAGAGTCTATAACCTGTGACATTGTCTTGGCCAGTTGCCTGCGGCATGCCACAGTCGTTGTTGCAACATCATTAACTGTAGCGCAAGCAGGAATATTGCAATAGAGCTAAGCATACTGCATAATGCTCGTTAATGCTAAATTAATTAAGCAATTTATGTTTTCATTAATTATTAGCTTATCTCTAAAGGAGACTAAAATTCTATAAAAAATATAGATGATTTTTCTATTAAATTTGCCACTATGATAAAAAATAATTCTTGCTTAAATTGTAGAGAAGCTCAATAGCAAATCTCTTTGGCAAATGAGTTAGCTAGAGATATAGTCATTTCTGATTTACAATTACAAGTTCTTTAGCTACAATAACAGAAAATTGCTGCTTCTTCAGATGCTGATAAGAATAGACTGCCAAATATACTCTCTTTTTACATTTACAAACGAGCATATAGAAAACTAAAACAAAAAGAAGCCAACTGACAAACTATGCTCCAGTCTACTTGCAATGCCAGCCGCTGGCAAATGGCTGACAGAAAATGTTGGCAACAGTAACAGCAGCAACAACAATGAGTTGTCAACAACAACAACGACAACAACTTGCAACAACAATGTAGCCGCAGCTTTATGCCATCAAATTAATTTTAATAATCATGACGTTTATTAAACGAAAGTAATCATAATTAAAGACTTGCTGCACTAAATTCTTGTAAAAATTAATTAAGCTTTAATGGGTCAAAGTAGTGAGAGGGAGAATTCATATACATCTATATATATATATATACATTTATATATATGCAAAGATGTTTATGTTCAAGCTTAACTTTATAATGCAATCAAAAGGGTGGCCAAAGGGGCGTGGCTTGGAGCTTAAATTTTATGATTCATTTCACTCTAGGAAATTACAAATGTTTTTTATAGCAATTTTATGTGGTTTCAAGCATTAAATTTATTTTTCTGGAAATTAGGCTAAATGCTGCAAGCGTTTGAGATTAAAAAATCGACCATGAAGAACAGTGAGAGCAATTTCTGAAATGTTTACAACAATATACATAAACATTTAATAGAATTAAATTGTATTTGAGTAACACAAAAATTCATAGCCTTCAACAAATTCACTTTGAAAAGAAATCATTGATTTTACTTCATCTCAGAGCTGAAGTAGAACAAGTTTCAAGCACTGAACAAGTTTCATTAAATAACAAATTTTTGCACATTTTTCCCATTGAGTAATTGTTTTTCATGTGCACTTGATCTAAAACAATGTGAACTGAATTTCACTTAATTTTACTCGTTTATATAATGGGAGTATAAAGATTGTTTCAGTGAACTTCTGAAGCCTTTGAAAATTGTTGTTGTTGAGCTCTTAAACTTCCACTATAAAAAAAATAAAATAAAAAAGTTTGTTTGAGTTAGGATATATTAAAAATAAATAAATACAAAAAAAAATAATAATAATAACAAATAATTATATAATAAAATATATAACAATAATAACATAATAAGCAACAAATAATTAAAATTAAAAATTAATTAAAAAAAAGAATATATATATTAAAAAATAATACAAACTTTATAGATTAGAAATATGAAAAATATTAATATATTAATACAATTTGAAAAAAAAATAAAATAAAATAAAATATATATATGTACAAACTATTAAAAAATTAAATATAAATAAATAACGTATATAAATAATGTATATAAATTTAATTGAATTAAATAATGTATATAAAGTACAAATAATATGAATTGACAAAAAATTTACTATCGATATATAAAATGAATATCAAATATATAAAAGATACATTAAATGTAAAATTTGTAAAATTAATAATGAGTTTAAATAATTTAAATATCAGACTTCAAATTTAATTTTATTTATTTAAAATATTTCAAATATCAACCTGAAAATTCAAATTTTAAATAATTCGAATATCAAACTGCAAATTCAATTTAATTTCATTCATATGTTTCATTCATGTAAAAAGCATTTGATTTGCTGTCAAGGACAAAAATAAATTTCTAAATTTACAACAATTAGCTTTTCAAATAAAATAGGTTTTTATGCAAGTGCATATATCATAATAGATTTCAAACTAATTTTTTTGATGAAATATTGAGTTGATTGCTTTGTAAGTGCTTGGATTTCCACTTGAAAGAATTAAATATTAAATAAATATATCAAAGCAAAGTCTAAGCCTTTTCAAGTGATTTCAAATGCTGTCAGCTACAGCTGCATGTGCCATGCGATATATTGCATATAAATATAAATATTAATAAATATATATTTTTATTATTTGATTATGTTGATGACAGCCCTTGCCTATGGCTTGAGCTGCATAGTATTTGTAGCTATTTGGCTATAAACAATTGATGGCAAAACAATAAATATGTAATTGGAATGTGTAAACAATTGCACGAAAATTTGCTAATCATAATGCACACACAATTTGCTAACACAAATTGAACAGCATACGCACACACACACACACACAGAGAAACAAACACACACATACACACGGAGATGTTTGGCCTTTTCAGCTGCTGCCTGGCTTCCGTCGCTCAACCATTTGCCTTCTATGACTTTGGCTTCATCGTAATGCCGTTTACAATGAGTCGTAAAGTAAATTTAAGCGGCTGCCGTTTGACTTTTATCTGTGTGTGCGAAAATGTATGTGTGTGTGTGTGTGTGTGCTTGTGCCTCTTTGACTTGAGTCACAGCGTGCGTCTGCTCAAACTAAATCTCAGCTAGAACAATGGCCAGCGATAAACGAGCAAAGGCGCAATAACATTAACCGTTAAAGACGGCAGCGGAGCTGTCGCGCTGTACGGCTACGGCTAAAGCCAGCTGCTTGGCCAAATATGCGGCATTTGACCCAATTCTTTGGTTTGCGCTACCCAACTCTTTGTGCCAAGCGATTCAATCGTCTGCGTCATTGGCGAAGAGTTGACGAAGCAGCAGAAGGCAGCGCAGGCCGAAGAGACCGAAGAGACTGAGGAGTGCTAGCTGCTTACTATGGCAACATTGCCAACTTTGACTGTGCTGCTCTGTTGCGGCTATACTATATTTGGCACACAGACATGCACGCACAACACACATACATATACACACACATACACATACATATGTCATGCATCACAAATGCATGCACAGACGCACTCTTTGCCCTGCCAGGCATATATTGGTCTATCTCTTAAGCACCCAAGCAGTCACTTATCTATGGCCGTGTGTGTGTGTGTGTTTCTGTATGTGTGTGTGCGTGTTTATGTGAATTTGTGTATGTGCGTGTGTGTGTGTGTCTTGTGTGTACTTTTGCAAGCCACTGACGTAATTTTCTTGAGCTTCCGCAAATGCATTTTTAGCTAGAGATGAGCGCGTGCAGATCGAGAATTTCATTGAGAATGATAAATTATATGTTATATAAAATATAGCATATAATATATACTACTATATACATTTGATACAGATAGAACATTTTTTAGTTTACATAATATATATATTTTTTTCATAATTAAATAAATAAAAAACCAAAATTAGTAAAAAAAAAAAAAAAAAATACATTTTTATATATTATTATTATTAATATTTTTATATATATCACATACATATAATGTAATTTAATTATTTATTTAAATATGCACTAATTTATTAACCAAAAAAAATATATATAAATTATTTATTTATTTATTTTTATACTAAATCCCAAATTAATCCAAAATATGGAAAACTCATATGAGATAAAATCAAAAAAATTTAATTCAAGTATAGATAGATTTCTGTTATACTGTAAATTAATTATAGATAGATAGATAGGTAGGCATTTAAGAGCTTATAAATTAAACTTAAACGAGCATATGCAACATCAATCAGCCAGAAAACTAGTTTGCCAAAAATAACTTTGAATCAGGAAACAAATTAATTTAGTTTTCGAATTCAATTGTAATTATACAAAAATTTAAATATAAAAGAAGAAAAACTGTAGCCATTTCACAAAATAATGAATTAATAAATTAGTCGAGAGTTTGAGATCAAATACAACTAAACTTTATGGTAATGCTCATTTATCAAATATATATATATTAAAATTTTGTACCTATATTTCTCTTAGAACAATTATATCTTATTAAATTTAAGAGCAATTTTTTTTCTTGATTTCTTTTTAACAGAACCTTCAGGCTCACAATCAATATGCTTTGAAATCATTATTCATTCATGTATTCATACTCATCATTTTTATCAAAACTCTGACCATTTATCGCCTTCATAGATTACTCCGCTCTATAAGTATATTTCGTACTTGGAATGTCTGACCACAGTCAACGCGCGTTGTCCGCAACTTTGGGCAAATGTTTGTGCGGCAAGTGTTCAGATCTACGTATGTTTATGTGTAGCAGTGTATCAGTGTGTACTGTATCTATGTATCATTTGTGTGTGTGTGCGTTGTTGGCAGTTGTTTTCAAATTGAATTTCCAATTTGGTTGGCCAATGCAACTTTTTCAATTGGAGATTTCAACTTGAAGCGCGTATCGCACGTTTTTCGCTTCCCAATTTAATTAGCCATTAAATATATATATGTATGCATGTAAAAAAATGAGGAACAAGAAAATGACTCCTTGGAGAATCAACAGAGAATTTCATAAATATTGTTTTACACAGAAATTTGTATACCCTGTAGCTGAGAGGTAATGTGACTAGTGTGAGAGTTAATTTTTACGAGCTGATTTAATATGCAAAAAAAAACAAAAAAAACAAAAAAAAAAACGTATAATGAGTCTGTGCAGTTTAGAGCATATGTGATATGCTCTTATTCAAGTTTTGTCATTTTTTTCCTACAAACAACGTTGAAGTGAATAAAAAATGATGCTAGCTGAGCAAATGTAGCTTAAAAAATATTTAAAATATTTATTTTTTTTGAAAATACTTGACTAGTTGATAAATTCTCAAATAAATATATTCTTACATTTATTTGATTTTATTTATTTATTTTATTTTTATTTTTTGGGAATTCTTGACTAGTTGATAAATTCTCAATTTAATATATTCTTACATTTATTTGATTTTATTTATTTATTTTATTTTAATTTTTTGGGAATTCTTAACTAGTTGATAAATTCTCAATTTATATATTCTTACATTCATTTGATTTTATTTATTTTTTATATTTTTATTTGTTTATTTATATATACATTTTTATATATTTATATTTATTACCTCAAATGCAGCTTATAGGATATCTGCATAGCTGCTGTTAAAACAAGTCCAACAAATTACCCACAGGATATCTAGCGCGTATATCATTTCACTGCTTTTTATATTCTTTTACATATATTTTATTCAATTTTTTTTGTTGCTGATGTCTTCGGGGCTGTTTGTTGTTATTTATGGCCGTTCGCTTCGAAATTTACGCAGATTTTCCAACGCTCATATTCGGCGGCTTCGGCTCGCCATGGCTCATCATCATTTGCACTCGCATCGTAGCTGCCACTTAACACCTTTTGGCAGTAACGGCAACAGCTGCCACGCCCCAGTGAGCAATGTTAATAAATGCTGCGCGTAGCATAGCTTTCTGCCACGCCTCGCTCCCTCAAATTAACGCATCGAGTTGATCTGTGAAAAACCAAAAAAAAAAAAAAATTAAAGAAAGAGAAAAGAGAAGAGACAAAGAAGGGAAAATAAAAAAAGAAAAACCATGCAAAGGACTTAAAGTTTACGCCTGGCATTGTTTTTGTTGTTTTTGCTTGGTATTAAAAAGTTTTTTTTTTATAAAGCTGTTTATAAGAATTTAAGCATGCTTTAGCTGAATATTTGCTTCGGCTTGTTTGCTTCAAAAATACCAGCAAAAATACACAGCTTACAATCCTGATATCAATAATCCAATTTTTGTCAGTTGCTTTCAATGGAAGCGTAACTTTGGACTTAAGCTGGATTAAGCTGAGGAGCTGCTGGCTGGTTCAATAAAGTTCAGGCTGTGACAGCTGAAGTGCTGGAAAATTTGAACAAATATCATGCATAAATTTCGCAAAATTCACATTGATCAGAATTAAAGTTAAAAGTACAAAAAATCTTTGTTTAAAGAGCTTTCATGTGATTGTTCTTTATATATCAAGGATCAATAAATCGCAAAAAAATAAATTTGTTGCTTTAAAAATTTCGTATCAATAGGAAAAAAAAAGAATCTAAAAAATAAATAAAAATAAATAATTCCTTTTTTAAGTTAAATTTATTAAATATAAATTTTTGGAAATTTCATATACATTTTTGCATATAAACTTAACAGACTTAAACTTATTTTTATTTTTATTTTATTTTATTTTATTTATTTATTTATTTATTTTTTTTTTGATTAAAATTTAATAAATGATAATGTAAATTAAAATACAATTATAATAATAAGTTCTCTTAACTCTTATTTTAATATTATTAATTTAGCTTAAGCTCTCTTCCTTTGGCTCTACGCAATTCTAGCTCAAACTACAAACACTTTAGTGATATAATGAAAGCTTTAAAACCACACCAAAACGGCGCTTCCATTATTATTTCCTAGAATTCTTGGCATTGAACCAGCCACAATTCCTATTATTATTATTGATTGCTAGCTACTCCAATGGCTGGCAATGATAAATTAATGAGATGGAGCGTAGCTGCGTAAAGAAGCTTTAAATATTGAGATATTGCGTAAAACTAAATAATCTTAAAAAAGAAAAATAAATAAATAAATATGTGAGTCAGCAAAATGCTTTAATTAACTCAAAACCAAAATCCAAATATGAAGATGACAGCAGGTTTGGTTGGATAAGCGGATGTTGTCACAAGTTGAATTTAAATTTAAATTTGAATAGGCCAAATGAAATGATTGAGATGCGGGCGTAGCCACGAGCCCACACAAAAATTAAGTATACGCACACACAGAGAGAGGGAGTGAGTGAGAGGGATGAGTAGAGAGAGAGAGCGAGATGACAGCGCTAATTGCTGGCAAACAATTGGTATCTTCAATTACAAGTATTTGCAATCACTTTGCCCCGACACTCAAGTGTTAACTGCAAGACAAGTTATTATTCAACCTTGTTGGAATATTTTCTGTGTGCTCAACATTTTTTTGGTACTTCACGGGCTTGGCACACCCCAAAGCTCGTAAATTACACGCGCTCACACGCAGCTAGAGACGGCGACAGAGTGGGAGAGATTGAGAGCGAAGACATCGTGTTTATTTATGCATACAGCAAATTTATAATAAGCTGCTTAAGATTGGTTTTAAGACAGCTGCCGCTGACAACTCTAATCAGCGAACGTGTAACACGAAAATAATAAAAATAAAAGCCAGAAAAAATAACGAAAACGAAACCAAAACCAAATTTTACAACACTCAATTTAACGGTGCTCACCTTAACTCTAAGAGCCATTAAAAAAGTGCACAATTTGTTGTTGTCGCGTTTTTAATCTTCATTTTTAGCTGCTGCTAATGATAATACCCTCTAACTATTGCAGGTGTGTCGAAAGGGTATATTGTTGTGCTGAGAAATTTGCGATGCAAGCTGAAGCGAAGCTGCATCAATTAAACATTAATTTCTAGTTCAATGCAGTCAAATTTAGTTTAATGAAAATCATTTAAATACAAATTTTAATATATGCTTTGATTAAGCTCTTAGAAATGTATATTTTTGAGGTAAAGAGAATCTGGCTAATTCAAAATTTTTGCTTTATTCAAATGCAAAATTTTGTGGTCAAGTTACAATCATTTAAAATCTGTTCATTAATAACAAATTTTCTTAGAGGGAACCAGCTAAAAATTTACAAAAATTGTATTGCAAATGTTTTGCAATTTTTTTTTTTTTTCTAAAATAAATATTCACACGAGCTCGCATAGGTTTTACTTGCGAAACTTTAACAGCAGTAGATCAAGCGAGACTCATACAACATGCGTGAAATTACTAATTTCAAGGAGAGTTCGATTGAAAATTGTGTATATAATAATTTGCAAAATTTTGTAAAATTTTAGGTCATAAATTTTTCAATGCCAATTGATAAAAGCAATAAATTTTAAACAAAACCTAAAAGATATTATATTGAACATTTGGTAATATTTGGCCAATTATCGTTGAATATAGGCGATATAAGTAAGATGACTTGAAAATAAGTATAAATAAATTTAAAAAAAAAATGGTTTATATTTTTTAATCTGCTCCATTGAAATATTTTAGTTTTAGAAAAAAAAATAAAAAATTTAAAAACTATATATATACATATATATATATAAAATATTTAGTTTCGTTTATTTTCTTTTGTTTTTTTAATTTTTACATTATAAACAATATTTCACTGTAATTTTCAACAGTGAAATATTGTTTATAATGTAAAAAAAAAACAATTAAACTCAATATTTTATATACACATACATATATTTTTATTTTAATTATTATTTTTTTTTCTAAAACTAAAAATTTTTAATTAAGCAAATTGGAAATATAAATCATTTTTTTCTTTAAATTCATTTATATTTATTTTCAACCAAATTGGAAATATAAACCATTTTTTTGTTTTTAATTTATTTATACTTATTTTCAAGTCATCTACTAGTCGCCTATATACAACGATAATTTCTATCGCACTTGCTTTAATAGCTCTTTTGTTGGGTTTACTTTTAATTATCGAGTTATGAAAACTTATAATCTGGAGTTCAGTCTACTTGAATCCAGTCATTTGTGTCCCGCTTTATGATGATGAGTATGCAAATTTGTGCAGCGCGCTTCCCACAGTTGAGTTTTACGACGCCATTGTCAAGGAGAACCCTAAAGAAATAGACAAAAAGATGAAAAAAAAAAAAGAAAAGAGAAGCGGGAACTAAAATTTTTTTTATGTCTTGGACTCAGATTCGAAGCGCTATTCATTTCACGCAATTAGATCTGTGAATATAGTATATAAATATATTCGTTATGAGTTATGAATGCGATAGTCAACTATCGTTGAATAATTCATGTGCACAAAAGCAATAATCCTCTCAAACTCAGTGTCACATTACAAGTGATATAGAAGGAATGAAACAGACAGAGACAGACAGAGAAAGAGAGAGAGAGGAGCAGGGAGTGAGAAGAAAAGTTCTTGAAGTCCATTTGACTGGCTATGGTAGTAAATATTCCATTCATTTTTATTCACAGCTACTTTTCAATGCGCTCGCCACAGTTCAATAGAAATTGAAAATCTCAACAGCTTTTGCTTCTCACTCTCCCTCACTCTCTCTCTCTCTTTCTATCTGTCTTTCTTTCGCTGTCTGCTATAATTCAATTTTCTGTGTGAGAAATAAAAAAAAGAAGCAAAATCGCTTTCATTAAAATTCAACTGCATCAGCAAAAATGTAACACTGGCCACACACACACCACACACACATGTATATACACAATCACACACACGCACACATCCTCTCTCTCTCTCTGTCTCTCCCATTGCGTGTGCATAGGTACCACAAAAACCAGCAGCAAATCAATTGGAAATGAACTTCTTCCATTCAGCGACCATTTTATGCCAAATTGATTGCAAGAATTTAATTAATTTTTTACCATATTATTGAAATATATATATATATGAGTACGTCAACCACAATAATACTGCATGTTGCATGTATGTATATACCATAAATATCTATCTGCTATATATACTATATACTTATAAACAATTCTATTATATTTTCAATTTGATTTACTAAGTGCATTTATGAAACATTTATTTACGAGCACTCATAAATCTCGCATTGCTGGCTGAGTTGTTGTGAGTATTCAATATTATAGTATATTTAAAATGACAAAGTTGGCAATGACACTGGCTTAAAGCAGCTGCTGAATATATATACAAGTAATTATAATTCATTATTGAAATCTGCTAATATTAAACTGACAACAGTTTATTTATTCCTCAGAGCTTTAAGCTTAATATAATCATTTGCTGCTTACAGCAGCTTAGGCCACAATCAAAGTGTTTATTAGCTTGATTAAGTAGCTGTCTATAGCATAATATTTGTATACCAATAAGGAATAAAGTAAAATATATTAAAAAAATATATTAAAAATTTAAGCATAAAATATAAAAAAGTTGAACGAAAAAACACTAAAAAATACGGTTTAATACAATACAACAGAATAAAAAAAAATATATAATTTTTTATTGTTAAAAAAAAAAAATAAATAAATAAATAAAAATTAAAAAAACATAAATAAATAAATAAAAAATAAAAAAACATAAATAAATAAATAAAAAATACAGCAAAAAAAAAAAACAAAAAAAATATTAATATTTAAATAAGTTAAATATTTAAATAAGTTGAAAACACATTTTAAGAAAATATGATTTATAATTAATGCAAATAATTCAGTTCTTAAAAAAGTCGATAAAACCGAAACATTTATGAATTTAAATGTTAAAGAAAATAATCTAATATATATATATATATATATATATATATATATATATATATATATATATATATTGATAATATATATATATTATC
>JAWNOS010000301.1:0-19144 GCA_035045845.1 Drosophila buzzatii | reverse complement strand
TGACTGCGAGAACAGTGTTTCCATTTTGGCTTGTTTTAAGCTACATTTAGTATATTATAGAATCAGGCAGCTTGAAAATGAGAGAAGAGCTCTTAGTTTGAGCTATATGTGGTAACAAGCGATTCGTAGACAAATTGTAATTGTAAGGTGCTGCTGACCCCAGAAAATCGTATTGCTGCTTTTGTAAGGCAAAAATTGGGGTCAAGTTGTGCTAAAACATATTGCAGTTAGAAAACATATTGCTACTGGTGCAGGAATGGCAATTATGAAATGTTTAATTCTAATCTAAATTCCAGCAATAATAATAAATAAAATAAAATAATAACCCAATTAGAAATGTATATATTTATGTGTTGTTTTATCTCTCTTTAATGTTTTCTCTCTCTCTTTTAATGTTTTCCTTATACTACTCATATTATTGTAAAATATTTTGACGCTCACGCCTCTGCTACAGAGGCCAGACCAGATTTTCAGAGTCAACATAAGCTAGATTGAAGGAAAAGTAAGCTAGAATAAGCTAAAATCTTAAAATAAAAATCATAATAAGTTTCAAAAAAGAACATAAAAAAAAGGAAGGTGTTCGATCACAAAGAGAGGGTTTTTTTAAGATTGCAGTAGTGTTGGACTGACAACTAACGCTAATCGAATGAGTTAGCATTTTAGTGACAATTAACATTTCACATGTTGTCGCACAGTGTTTAAATAATATTACAAAATTATACTAATTAAACGCGTATTAAATTAATTAACTTTGCTCGGTTCAGATTGTGAAGACTCACAATTGTTGTAGATAAGTAGCATACGATAGTCATAAATTTTTGTATTATTAGTCTATAAGGTAATAAGAGTACGATACGCATACAATCTCATACATACATATGTACATACTTATAAGACAGGGTAGCGAGAGATCGGCGAACGGCGACAGACCATAACGCAGCAACAGACGGACAAACAGACAAACGCAACGACCAAATGAACGGGACAAAAGACAAGACAGATACAGTATAACGACGATCGATCACGGTACAGGCAGCATTATTCGCCAAATAGTGCACCTAGCAACAGCATCGACGACAACACAGACATAACGGACAGCATAGCAACGACTATAGCCAGAGAGCGCAACAGTAGGAGAGCATAGCAGCGCCGAACGCTAAGCGGCGGCCACGATATCAAGAGAGCGCAACATTAAGAGAGCATAGCCGCGCTCAAAGCTAAGCGGCGGCCGCGATAACACGAGCAGGGCAACATTAAGAGAGCATAGCCGCGCTCAAAGCTAAGCGGCGGCCACGATAACACGAGCTGCGCAGCATTAGAAGAGCATAGCGCTGACGCTCGGCCGGGCAGAGGAGAGAGCTCATGCGCAGCCAATGCACGCAGCTTAGCGTACAGCCATGCGCAGCAGAACGAAGGTGTGAGAGAGCGGCGTCAGCGCGCAGCCGCCCACGCAGTGAGGGCAGATGCGCCAGCGTAACATACAGGCACGCAACATGCAGATCACTCTGGCCACGGCACCGGCAGGCATCAGACATGCCTAGAACCACTTCGGAAGGAATCACAAACGGGACAGACTGGTGAATATCGACGAAGAGTAGACATGACGAGGTAGCATAGCTAGGGGAGCGAGTTAGGCATAGAAATACAAGTGAAGTAATAATAAAGAGTTTATAAGTGAAATAAAGAAGAGTTTTACTGTGAAATAAAGAAAGGTTAGACTGAGGATTCCAGTATCGCGGCTCATCGGTAATACGCAGTGATACTCTGTATTCGACATCACGCTGTATACGCAGTTGTCGGATCGGGGCAGCGCACTGTACTTATCCGGGTCAGGAATTCGTCAATGCTGCGACTCGCCGGTAATACTCAGTGATACCCTGCCTCCTACATCACGCGGTATACGCAGTTGTCGGAGCAGGGCAGCGCTCTGTATTTATCCGGATAGCGAATTCGCTCACACCACGACCCGCCGGCCATACGCAGTGATACCATGTATTTACTCATATCGCGATTTCGACCATACCACGACCCGCAGTCTACATCGCGCGGTATACGCAGTTGTGGAGTCTGGACAGAGCCCGGTAGTTACCCAGGTCACGGTATCGACATTACCCGGCCATCTCCGGCCACCTACATTTATTTGATTGGGGCTTCGCCCTAATTCATGGCCCGCTGGTGAAACGCAGTGTTACCCAAGATACTACGCCGAGCGGTATACGCAGGTGATGGATCTGAGCAATGCCTCGTATTTACCCGGTCGAGCCACCTCCGGTCGTGCATACTCTACTCCATTTTCATACGGGAAATTCTGCGCCTAGAAACGTCTCTCATTCCGTAGTCTCGAATTTAACAAATTATCTTGTGAAAGGACCTGGCGAAACCGAGATTTGTACCCCAGCCAAGAGAGATTCTTTACAAGATTAATAATTAATGAACGTTATATTAAAAGAATAGTGTTTTTAATTGCAAATTGTTCGATTTCTCAGCAAGCGAGAAGTTTGTTGTCATCGAAGACGTGTTTGTGTGAATGCTGTTCTGCCGCGGCAGAGTTGCATCGCCGATCACAAGAAGGGAAACGATCGATAGCGGGTCAGTTGGATAGCGGCTTGGAAAGAGCGCAGTCGACGGTTTTGTTCAGTAAGTAAGAAAAGAGAGAGTACGAGCGTGAAGAGTTGTGCGGAAAGGGGAAGAGAGAATAAGAACATAAATTGCGAGATTAATAACTAAGAACAAAGGAAATAGCAAAAGAAAAGGGCAAGGAGCCGAAGAGAAAAAAAGTGAATAAAGAAAAATCAATCAAGGAACGTGAGTTTTTATTTGTCTAATCATGCATGTCATAAGCTCAACAAAGTTGAGCTAACTTAACCTAATATCAGAGACACCGAATAACAGTTATCCGACTCACTTGTCCCCTTTCTCTCTGAGAGATACAGATAAAAGGCGCACACAAACACTATTCCTCTGAGTAGGAGAGATATTTTTGGTTTTTTTTCACTCCTAGTCTGAGAGTTTGGCATGGAGGAATTCAGGCAATTCCTCTTTTTAAAGAGTTATTTTGCGACTAATACTTTTTCTCTTTCACACATAGAGTTATTTTGCGACTTGTTTCTAAAATCCTCTTTTATAAAAGTCTATACATGTTTTTGTTTTGTGTTTGCTTTGTGAAGAAAACACAATTTTTTTTTAATTGTAACCTGATTTAAAATAAGAAATCAAACTATGATGGTTTTGTTAAATGTAATTATCAGGCAGAATGGGGCGTAGATGACCATATAAATTATATATATTCTAGATCAGGGCGACGAGCAGAGTCGATATATGTATATAACAGGTAGAAGGAGGTGTGGATGACACTATATAGTATATATGTATATTCTTGATCAGCAGAAAAAAAGTTGATATAGCCATGTCTGTCTGTCCGTCCGTCTGTCACACTGTCTGTCTGTCACTCTGTGTGTCTGTCTGCGTGTCTATCTGTCTGTCCCTTTGTTTGTCCGTCCGTCTGTCATTCAGTGTGCCTGTCTGTCCGTCTGTCTGTCTCTATAACTGTGTGTCTGTCTGTCTCTATAACTGTGTGTCTGTCTGTCTGTCGCTCTGTTTGTGTGACCCATTATATATGTATATGTACATATGTCTGTGTTGCGTGTCTGTCCCTCTGTCTGTCTCTATAACTGTGTGTCCCTATGTTTGTCTGCCTATTCCTCTGTCTGTATGTCTGCCTGAATGTATATTCTATATCAATGGGTGTGTGTGTGTGCGTGTAGTTGCATGTTTTTTTTGTTTTGCATGTACAGAAGCGAAGAAATCTGGTAATAACAAGTAAGCAAAGGGTGGGGGGATCGCATGATCAAGAAGTCTGGACTTTTCTTAATCGTTTTATTATGTACATATATTTAGATTTGTATCATGGGTTATTTGGCCAAATTAATAAAAAACAGTTCATAATTGCATTTTACTTAAATATTTTATTTCATATTAATACTACATTATAAATTTAGCTTAATTAATAATAAGGAGTTTATATTATCGCAGTTCAAATTATTTCGCCTTTCGCTTAATATGTAATGCAATGCCGAAAATGCCCGTTCGACTGACACTTGCGTTGCCGGTGTAGCCAAAACAACATGTGCAAGGGCAGTCATGTGAGGAGATTTCAGCTGCACATTGTTATAGAAGTCTAATATACATATTTGCATTTAATGGCAAACGACTGTACATTAGAGAAAAGTTTTCGATGTCAGCATAAATCTCGGTGAGTTGTACAGAAACAGGCTCTTTAGTGGTTACAGGCACAGTTTCAACATCATCTAGGTATGCCGAAAACAGTGACATTTCTCCAGTTGAGGATGCATTAGAGATGGTAGAGGAGAATGAGTCTTCATATTGGAGTGCAGAAAATTCAAGCGCAAAATCACTTTGCATTGTTTGTACCTTAAAAAACAAAGGGATAATAAAATAAGCATATTTCTTTAATTTTAGTTTAGTACAGGTATTAGTTTTAGACGAAGACATACTACAACTTACTTTTCTCAATTGAAATAAGCGAAAGGCAATTTTTTTTTAAATTTTGTTTCGCAACAATTTTCTGCTCAGGTGACAAAATGCGATTTGCTCTGGGATCCATGTAAATTGCCGCTAAGAATGCTTCATTTTCCAACAAATTTTGTTCTCTAATTTTCATCTTACCCAAAAAAAATCCTTTTAATGAAATTTTTACTATTTTGGCACTTTAATTTTAGCTCCATCCATATTTTGAAGAACTCGCTAAAAACTAAATTTTTGTTCTGCAGCTTTAAGGTCGCTTCATATGTGTCTTTAAACGCGGCAATATATGTCTCCATCCAATCCCAATCAGGGCTAATAGGAATATTTGGGTGTGCATTCAGAAATTCTCGTAACTCATATACTTTCGACACCACTAAATATGTCGAATTCCATCTTGTGGCAACATCGATCGGCGGTATATTCCTTTGGTGCTCAATTAAGAAACGCCTGCGCAGATTAATAACATATTATACATGCATATATACAATATATATTAAAAAAGTATATTAGTTACCTATAATTGCCTGATCGCAACGATTTGCACAATGAGCGACAGGAATTCATTTGAACGCTAATCTCGTTCAGCTTGTCAACATCTGAGACGCACAATTGCAAAGTGTGAGCCGCACACCTCACAATGTGAATATTGGCCAATGGAATCAAGCTTTTCCATTACATGTTCACCTTGTACGTCGTCGTCAAAAAGGGATTCCTCTGTGGCTTCATTTAAGACTTGAATTGCCCTAATAATGTTTCTCCCATTATCCGATGTTATGCTGTGTTTAAAAGCAATACATTATAATCATTTCTATTTATCTGAATCACATTTTTTTCTTACCTGAATACTTGTTCCAGACTTATTTCAAAATCATTCAAAATTTCTAATATTTTGTTCTTCATATACATCCCAGTGTGTGATCATGCCCAATGTGTGCTGGATCATGCCCAATGTCTTCACCACAATTTCAGATTTTAAAAGGCTAGCATGGATTATCTGTAAATTCACCCCCAATACGGTTTTGTCCATCCTGGTCGCGACATCGATTTTAAGCGACACCAGCTTTCCCTTTACAAGAGCCCCTATGTCATCTTTAATTGACTGCTCTTTAAGTGCCGCAAATTGCATGATAGTCCGGGATGTTACAGGATTCATGCCAAGCGAGTTGTATATAGGATTCATTATTTCCGTAAATCCTTCGCTGTCCAAAAACATGAACGGCTTTCCATCCGCAGTGACAACTTAATTAACGAAGAAACGATTGCTTTCTCGCTCGTGTAATAAGAAATTTTTGTTGGGATTTCACTGTTTGACGGCTCCTCCAACTTGTTATGTTCCTTATAAATCTCCGCATGTTTCAATATCAAATGTCTTCGTAAATTCGTGACATTTGTGCCTGACAATTTAGATCCACACACACAGCACACTGATTACACACACATATGATCACTCATATGAAATGTGAAATTTCAGCTCTCTAGCTCTTGTAGTTTCCGAAATCTCGACGTTCATGCGGATGGACGGACGGACAGACAGACGGACAGGGCTCAATCAACTTATTTTTTTATGCTGATCAAGAATATACAGTCGAGTCTCGATAATTCGTAATGGCAAGGGAACCGAATTTTTTACGAATTACAGAGGTTTTCGATTTACCGAGGTTTCCATTTAACGGGGTGTAAGAAATCAAAATACGAATTGAAGGGGTTTTTTTATTTAACTTCATTTAAACAATTTTAACTTATTAAAAATAAATAAAATACACTTTCATTTCAATATTATGTAATTAAAAATAAAATTAAACAAACAAAATCATATTATCGAAAAATTTATAAAGATTTAAAAAAGCTTGTAATTTTTGATTGTTTCGTGTTTTTCATACTTATTTTTTCTATTGCGTTTTCCAAACTTATCAAATACATTATTCGGAACGTTATGATTTAAAAAAAAACCTGTTAGTTGCTGAATTTCTGTTTTGGCTTGTAAAGTAGTTAAGATTGGATCAATATCTGCATCATCAGCTTCGTCGTCACTTTCATCACTTTGAGATGCTTCCAAAATGTCGTTCTTCCAAAATGTCGTCGTCAGTTAACGTACTGTAACACACAGCAACGTTATTGTCAAAATTTACGTAATCGTCAAAAGAAGCTGGATTTCTTTTTCCCACGTATAATCTATGTTTAATAGAGCGTCTTCAAATAAATTGTTATATAATGCCGTTTTAATAAAAGATCGGAAGCAGTTCTGGATACAATTTATGCTAACGTTTTTCCAGGCTTTGTAAGCAATTTGCATTGCTGTTAATAGCGTACACTTAAACGGTTTTTTTTCTTCAATGCTGTTTAGCAAATTAATAACCATTTCCTTACGGTATAATGATTTAAAATCTTTTATAATGCCCATGTCCAGGGGCTGTAGCTTGGAAGTGGTGTTGGCTGGCAAAAACTCAATTTTTAAATGGCTAAGAGGAGGCGATCTATTATGGGCCGTACAATTATCCATAAATAACAATATCTTTCGGTTTTTAGCTGACATGCTGTCATTTAACATCTGAAGCCATTTGTTAAAAATATCTATCGTCATCCAGGCCTTCTTATTGTGTCGATAATCCATTGGAAAAGTGCAAATGTTTTTAAAGCACCTTGGTTTTGCAGACTTTCCAATTAGTAGCGGCTTAAGTTTATCGGTGCCATCCATATTTACCGCAAATAATAATGTTATTCGTTCCTTACTGTGCTTACCACCGTGACATTTTTCGTTTCTAAAGCAATATGTACGATCTGGCAAACATTTGTAAAATAACCCTGTTTCATCTTCATTATAAATGTCCTTAGGTTCGTAATCTTTTATCAGATCAAACAATTTTTGTTTCCACTCCAAACACACTTGTTGATTAACATCAGAACTTTCACCGCACAATTTTTAAAATGCAATGTTGTGTCGGTTTTTAAAACGGTCCAACCAACCACTGCTGGCCTTAAAATCATTAACATTCAGTGCTTTTGCAAAAAACAAAGCTTTTTCTTTTAAAATCTCTCCTCCAATGGGGATATTCTTCTGTCGACATTCTGTAAGCCACAAAAGTAAAGACTTTTCTACTTTTGGATATTCAGATGGTTTGTGACGCTTTATTTGACTGCGTGCGGGTGTTCCCATAATAAATTCCTTTATGTTTAGAATTGATGTTAATGTTGATGGAGCAATTCCGAATTGTTTTGCGACAATTTTTTTTGCTCCATTATCAATAGCTGCTATTATGTCTTGTTTTTGTGAAATTGATAGTGTTTTATGAGAACGGTTGCTTGACATTTTTACAATTCGTTTTCGCGCTTCAAACAAAATGAGCAAACTAATGTAAGTCCAATAGAGAGAACAACGAAATTTCGCACATAAAGCGACATAAAGGCGCCATGCATAATAGTCTGTGAGATCTACATACATATGTACATATGTATGTAAGGCTGCAAACAGTGCGCGCTGAGACGAACACGAAGATCGTATGATGCTAGGCATGAACAGTTAATGCGAAGGTCTAATCAAAGGTTAGGCAGCGCTTGCTAAAACAATTGCGGTAGGGTGACTCATTGCATGAACTATATTTTTTTCTTTTAAATCTGTTCCCATTATTTATTAATCAGTGTTATATTTATTATTCTTAAGTCATTTACTGGTATACCCTATAAATATTTGTCTATCAAATTTATGGCCACTACAACTGCAGCCGTAGAAACATAACCTAACAAGATGATTCAATTCGTAGGATCATTGAGCAGGCACGTAATACAAGTGCACGGAGTGCTCGTATTCAATCACGGCAAGCAGCTTCTGACGCCAATAGAAGCATATCACAGCGAGTTAGCCAATATAGCAACAATGTAGACAATAGAGAGGCTGAGAATAGACGTAATGCAACCAGAAACAGGATAGAACGTTTTTATCGAAAGTAAGTGTAGTGCAGAAGTTGCTTCAGACATTTCATATCTATCGTCTAGGTTTCCTTCAGAATATAATAAATATAACTTCTGTAAAACATGTAGTCGTAGCATCAAGGTAGGTAAAAAACCAAAAGCTTCAATAACAAATGGCTTAGACTTTTCAGAGCTCCCAAATTGCTCAAAAGGGCTTAACGCCACTAGAGGACTCCATCTTTTATAGTTGAACTGAACACATTAAATAAAAGACACATGTATCTTGAAAACCTATAAAAACCTCGGTGTTTGCTTAAAACGACAAAAATCCACAGACCACACGACGACTTAATCTTCAGCGCCCCCTACTTTAACATTGAAAGGCTTATCTCCCCACGCCTTCCTTTTATGATAATTAAGTCTCTACGATATGGCCGCCAAAATGCCATTAAAGGAGCTGTGGTCAATATATGTACCTATTCCTGTGGCCAATGTAGTAACGTCCCTTCCAAGGACCTTTAGTGCAGCTGAAGTAGTACAACTTCAATTAAAGCGTAGGATAGAATACAGTTGTGATATCATGTCTGAAACCATTAGGCCATCAAAAGTTGTTGATGCAATACGATTTTTAGTCGACACAGAGCTTTATAGGAAGCACCAGGTTACTGTTAATGAACAGTGGCTTTCTTCCTTTTCGTCTGACGAAATTCCATTCGTTGCATCAGCTGAAGACAGGGACATAATTTCAGAGTTAGCACAAAGATCTGCTCAAGCCTGAACAAACGATCACAATAGTACAGAGAAAGAAGATATTAACCCAGGAGTCCAGGAAACACTTTTAGAAAATGTCCCTGTAGAAAATATTGCATTGCAAAGAATAGTAATACCCCCGGGGGAAGGTCAGCGACCATTAGATATGATCGAAGATTGCGTTTCTGAGTTTTACAACCATAGTTCGATCAGAGCTTAGAATTTCGATAGAAGAGGTTGTAGAACTGATAAATTATTTCTTAACTATAAAAAGTTAAAAATGATTAATATTAGGAATAACACATCTATTTTCATGAGTAAGCACAGCGGCACTAACGGCATTACAGCAGCAAATGCGCTTGATGAAGAGGAAATAGATCAATTAGTTCGCCACGTTCAGTGGTTCAGTTTCAAGCTGCATGTGATATAGTGATCGCATGCAGTATGGTATCGAATATATATCGATATCATTGAAACTGACCCACACCTTAACAGAGACTTAATCAAATTGCTGTTAACAGCAGTAATTTAAATTTAAGAAAAGTTGTTACATTTAGCAATAATTTAAATTTTTAAAGAGAAAATATCTGTTACGAGTGGGGCACGACTAGGCGAATGCTTTGACTGACTACGAACGAAGACGGACGTGTTTTTGCGTGGCGCTCCTCAAGCGTATGAGAGAGGTCTAGTTATTTTAAAATGGCCGAAATACAAATTAATAATTGAAATTGCTCGCCTAGCCGTGTGTGCCGCCGCAAATAAAAGTGTTGTAATAAATTAATAATTAATAATAATATGAAATTATGACATGAAATTATAAGGAAAAAAAAAGAGCCAATAAACAGAATTTAAAAATAAAAAAAAAAAAAAAACTTTTGTGTTATTAATAAATAGAGAACATAGTGCGATAATAATTATAAACAATTTTTATAAACAATTTGTACAACAACAACAACAACAAGTGAATACAACAACATGAACTCCTCAGATGACTCCGAGGAGACCAGGGAGCTGTTTCGCAAGTGGTGCGACCCCGCGGCATGCCGAAAAGACGCCATGGTGGACGAGACGCTGGCAGCCGCCATAAAAATTACAAAAAATACAGAAAAAGCAATTTTAATTTCTGACAAAATTGTGCGAGGTGAGTCTACACACACATATATCACCTCAAACAACGCCATAAATGCTGAAAAAGAGAAAGAAAAGGCGCCAAACATTTCTCTCTCCCTGATATCTCCCATACCTAAATATGTTTGCTCACATATGTGTAATATCAGCAGTGATGCCAATATGTCCTTTTTGTGGACAGATCTGTCCTGTTTTTAAGCGCTTTGTCCGGAAAAAATATCAAATATCCCCTATCCGGAAATCTGTCCTTTTTTTGTGAATGCGAATCGTGTTCATATTTTCCCAGTTGGTTGGTTGTTTTCCCAGTTGATCGGTTGTTGATGCAACAGAATTTTATTAAATAACATCGATCGTGCCCTGCGTACGAAAAATGATCCCATTTTGCCCATTTTGGGACTCTTCAAGCTCGGTGACGAAATTAAAGCTAAAATAGTTTCGTAGTATGGCAACATACAGCTTGTAAAATGGCAGAATGTTGACAATAGTTCGAAATTTTTGACAGAAGTGAAGCAATATCGGGACTCGGCAGGCAATAACCCGTTTTCGAATCTGATAGCATTCGCGCTGACAATGCTTTCGTTGCCATGGTCAAACGCGGAGGTCGAAAGCGTTTTTAGCCAGGTGAATTTGGTGAAAACGGAATTACGTAACCGCCTTGAGACAGAAACATTAAATCACTGATATCAGGGAGAGCGAGTCAGCAACGCAAGCGCACACTAACACGCACCACCATAAAGCCAAAGCTTAAGAGATGCACACAAGCACTCTCTCAGACGAAATGGCCAATGCACACGCACATACATCCACGCTCTCTCATACACACACACACACACGCTTACAAACATGAACGCAAACGTCGGCGTACTGCGCTTGGAACTACCAGCAGGCGCGCACACCATTGGCTTTGCCGATGATGTAGCAGTCGTCACCATAGGAAAGGAGCTTAAAGATACTGAGGATATGTGCAGCGCAAGTATCAATCGCATACGAAGCTGGTTGTCTGGAGCTGGACTAGAGCTAGCGGCGCACAAAACGGAAGTCGTCCTTGTCAGCAGTCGCAAGAGAGTGGAAACTGCCAATATAAAGATCGGCAGCGTTACCATCGCATCTAAGAGGGCGATAAAGTATCTTGGCGTCATGATAGACACGAGATTAACTTTCCGCGAGCACTTAGAATATGTGCATTAAAAAGCAGCCGATTCTTGTAGAGCTCTCTCAAGAATTATGCTCAACACGCGGGGACCAAGGCAACAACGACGTCTCCTCCTAACGAGCGTCATTAGGTCCGTCATCCTCTATGCTGCACCAATATGGTCAAATGCGATGGCAACGCCGAGCTATAGTCGAGGCATTTGTGCCACCTACAGACTGAGCGCAATCAGAGCCAGCTGCGCTTTTAGGACAGTCTCCGATGACGCGGCACTTGTTATTGCCGGTATGGTGCCACTGGAGGAATTGGTCGCCGAAGCCGTGGAGCGGAACACGCACGAGCCTATACGGCGCGACGCTGTCAGGGCGGACAGCATTGCGCGATGGCAAGGACGATGGAATACCTCAACAAAAGGGCGCTGGACGCACACGCTCATCCCCGAGCTTGCACCATGGATAAACCGCAAGCACGGCGAGGTTAATTTTTATCTCACACAGATTCTCTCTGGGCATGGATGCTTTCGGAGCTACTTGAAGCGCTTTGGCCACGAGGACACGGACGAATGCCCCTGGTGCGGGCGAGGACTGGTTGAAGACGCCAAACACGTCTTATTCGAGTGCGGACGCTTCCAAGAGGAGAGGCGTTGTCTGGAGGAGGCTGTGGGCCGCTCCATTAGAGCGGACAATATAGTCAACGCCATGCTGGAATCGGAGGCAGCTTGGAATCTTACAAGCACCTTCGCGGCCACAATTATGACGGAGCTCCGCAGAGTCGAGCGGATAAGGAGTCGGGGTGTCCCAGCCTAAGATAGTACAAAGCGCTTGCGAAGCAATGCTTTACGGCCGTCCCGCAAGCATCTTGCGCTATCTTTAGTCGCCTCACCTAAGAAATCTAATATTATATATAATTTTTTGTTAATAAACGAATACAAAAAAAAAAAAAAAAAAAAACATGAACGCAAATGAAAACAAGTAAGAAGGCTCTAGTCGAGACGGCTCGACTACGAGATCCCCTGAACCCTGCAAAAAAAGTGATACTCTTCTTCTTTACGATCGCATGAGCGCGAGCTCTGCTAACCGCGCAGTTGCTGCTGTGGCTTGGGGGTGGGTTGGGCTATACTTTGAACGCTTATAACTCAATTTCTAGATGCATGATCTTGATGAAATTTTCAGAGTAGATTAAGAATATCTAAATGTATCTATGTGCCAAATTTCAAGTCTCTAGTATTTGAAATGCGTTTTTTGCAAATTGTGGGCGAAGGGGGCGTGGCATCCAAAATCCAAAAATTACATAATCTGCGTATTTATAATATCTATCTAAATATACAAATTCGAAGTCTTTAGCTAAAACGGTGTAGAAGCTATGCTCAAAAAACAAAAAAAATTGAAACGAATTTTCGATTTTTTATCGATAATTTGGAAATGGGATGAGTTATCGAAAAAACAAAATAAACTCGTACTGCGTAGCTAACATATGAGTGTTCATGTGAAATTTCAGCTCTCTAGCTCTTGTAGTTTCCGAAATCTCGACGTTCATACGGACGGACGGACGGACGGACGGACGGACGGACGGACGGACGGACGGACGGACGGACGGACGGACGGACGGACGGACGGACGGACGGACGGACAGACGGACAGGGCTCATTCAACTTATTTTTTTATGCTGATCAAGAATATATATACTTTATGGGGTCTGCGACGTCTCCTTCTGCCTGTTACATACATTTTCACAAAACCATTATACCCTGAATTCCCATTTTCAATGGGTTCAGGGTATAACGAGAGCGAAAACTCAAACGAAAACGCAAACACAATGACAAACACAAAAACAAACATGACAAGCGAAAATGCTGACGCTAGTCAACCAGGGCTGCCATTTTAGCAATTAAGTTGCTAGATCTAGCAATTTTGAATTTGAGTTTGCAATTTTATTTTTTATTTGCTATTAGCCACAAATATAGCTATTTAAAAACTAATTTTTTTGCAACTTTTAGCAATTTTGTAAACAATCAAAGAGCTCAACTTTTTAAAATCAACAATAAAGATGAATTGTACAAATATGTGAACAATAATAGTTCAATAATCGTGAACAATAATTCACAAATTCATCGAAAATGATCGAACATTTGCGCGATAAGTTTCAAATTGTCTTTGCTCTGTGGTTAAAAGTTTCATATACGTATATTATTTCATATAACGAATATTTTTATTTATTCCTCTAGAACCCATAGTTTACAACCATAGTTAGATCAGAGCTTAGGAATTTCGATGGAACAGGTTGTAGAACTGATAAATTATTTCTTAACTATACAAAGTTAAAAATGATTAATATTAGGAATAACATGAATAATGAAGAGCAAATAGATCAATTTAGTTCGCCACTATGATGGCTATAGAGTTTTAAAAGGTATTAGGACTTCACCTGCTCACTGGGAAGCAGGAAAAAAAGTCATGGCTATGATCAGGCAGTTTGGTCTTCCGACCTCGGCAGCAGAAACTAGGTGAACGGAGCTACTTGTAATACTTTCTAGGAATGTAGACAAAGTAGATATTTCAGAAGAAGTAGCTAGCTGTTAAGGTTTTGACAATAAAGCCCGTCTTATTAGAGCCGATCCTGTGACTTGTGCTAGGTATTTTGATTTTCGTTATAGGCAGATTTTAAAATTAATGAAAAAGGAAAACGGTGTTTTTGGTAGGCATTATGTTGTAAGGTTTTATTGGCGAGTTGAGTTCCAACAGAGAGGCTCCCCTCATATTCACGCTATGTTTTGGCTGAAAGATGCTCCCAAGCTTGACTCGTCTGATGAGTCAAGCATTCCTAGAGTAAAGTCGTTTATTGATCAGTTTATCACGACTAATACTGATAGCTCCATATTTGGAGTATCAAATCCACAATCACGGCCACTCATGTAGACGAGAAGTTAGAGCCCAAAATTTGGTAGATTCGGTATTCCATACCCTCCTATGCCCTAAACAGATATATTGTTCCCATTAGAAGATGGTGCTCCAAATGTAGACGAGCATCATAGAATGTAAACCACACCGCACTCATCTGAGTGCAAATGATGTGTGTGAATGTGCGGTGCACATCAGCATGCATTCATGTCTTCGGTACAGGCAGGCGGAGTCCTCTGGTTCCCTTAGCTCTTTCGGCGATGGGGTGGGTCTTTGCTATACCGGGACTAACCATACATAAACTTTAATTTGTTAGGACTCCTACAAAAAAAAACTTGTGGGAAGGGACAACACTAACACTAGTACACAAAAAAATAAGGAATGAACAAGAATGGGAACAGGTATACAGACGCGGAGGCGAAGCTGTCGGTTGCCTCTCGCTATCTATACCCAAACCCGACCATGATCTGAAATTAACCATTCGCTGGAAATCCCCTAACAAGAATGCTTCGACTCTCCTCTCTTCTATGCCATGTTTTAGACTACCTTCAGCCTATCATAGTGATTCACTAAAAAAAATTATTTCTCAAATTTCTTTTTCTTTCATCTTAACAATTCTCTTTATTTTATATACTCTCCTCATAATTTTTAACAAAGTCTTAATAATAGTTTGTTGACGCGGCAGAGTCTTATAGGGCTAGGGTTAAATTAATTAAAAAAATACAAGTTTTTTTTTTTTGTTCATTATAATATAGTGTATAAACAAAATTTTTTAAAATTTATTTCTTTTCTGTCGTACCCATTAGCATTACAGTTATTCGTTTATTTATTTATATATTTTATTTATAATTTATTTATCGATGCAAACATATAGGTTTTTTTTTTTCTTTTTTTTTTTTATATATATATATATGTCTGTTAAATTATATTAAAGATAGCCGCAATTCAATTAAGGAAATAAAAAAAATGTGAATAATAAAAAAATAATAAAACTAGATTCATATTAATGTTTAATGTGAATTAAAAACTTGAGAATGTTCACAATTTATTTTATGAACAAATTCCAGAAATATATATATATAAATATGTATAAGTTTGTTTTCTTTATTTCATTTTTATAATGTTTAATTAAAATTTTGGGACTTCATAATATAAGGAGAGGAAGAAAAAGGGTGGTCAAACACTCACAGTTTTTTTTTTTTTCCATCGACGAAAGGCCTTTCCTCGTGGTTGACTGCTGCTGTGGGATTGAGGTTAATTTTTCGAATGGGAGCAATTATCATTAAAAATTATTCACTATCAAATTAAAAATTTCCTTGTTTTCGGTTGCTTTATTTTTTTTTTCTTTATATATATATATATATATATATAATTTAGTTTTGCTTTTGTATTTATTTATTTATTTTAAATAATTAAAAAATTTTATATATATATATATTTTTATTTATTTATTGTTGTATATGTTATTTGTATTTTTTTTCTTTTCTTTTTTTCCGTTAATTTATTTAATTCATTTATGGGTGTGACGTGTTTTTTTTCTAATGTTAAATATAATTAGTTTTTGTTAAATTGTCTTTAACTACTTAAGCTGCACAAAAAAAAATTTCTCACAGTGTACTTGGTCTTTTGTATCTTGTCTGCACTTTCGTTCATTTATAGCTTGTATAATTTTTGCACTGCAGCCCAATTCCAAGGCGTTTAACATTTAATATGTTTAATGTTTTTTTTTCTTTACTGTTTTGGGTTTTGAGTTTTGGGCACTGCACTAATACTTTTAAAATTATTGATGTCTGGTTTTATTAGTTTGTTGTTGTTGGGGTAATCTGGTGCATGTAGTTTTAGGAATTCTAGGCGAAACATCAAGTTGTCATCAATCTTGCAATATTTAGCTGCTGTTGAAGGCCGTGAAATATTATAGCGGCCACGTGTTCAGAGGCTGCTATAATATTATATTTTTTCTTTTATATGTTAATAGTTGCGCAGCACTCTGACACGGGCGAAGTTTCAACAAAAAGAAGCTTTTATTCCAGGGGAATCAAATATTAATAGATTATTAATATTCGGCAGCGTGAATGTGAAAAGAAGGTCGTGTTCTGGCTGCTTAGGTGCTTTTATATCTCTCGGCGAAAATCAAAGCTCATCTTTTATTGCACCTAAAGTTGGCTGCACTTAGGTCTTGTAGCTGCTGAATAAGCACAGCTAAGCCTCGATCTGCTGCTAAGCATGCGCGACAGCAAGCTTTCGCTGCACCCGCCTAAGCTTTTTGATGCATTCTAAAATGCATTCTGCTGCGTAAGCTTCGCAACTTCAAAGCTCACTAAACTTTCTATGTTTTGTTTTTGTTTTGTTCCCGCTTTATTACGATCACTAACCATACAACACATAGACTGGACAACTCGAACAAACTTTTTTCACGAACCTGATTTTGATATCCCGGCCTAGTCATCTTCGTATTTGCTCGGCTCTATGACGCACTATGTTCTCTATGCTCTCTCAAATGAATATGCATGTATGTATGTTTGAATGTATGTATGCATATGTATATACGGCCAGTCGACAGCGCACAAAATTTTAATTTGTTCGCGAGTTGCAAACGATCCCATTTCCTACATTCTGCGTGAAGAGTATGCTGAACGTTGCAAAGCGATTGCCATGCTCATGCAAAATATAAAGATTGTCATTATTATTTTTATGCAGGGTATGAAAGCGTTGATGCGCGTGAAGACAATGCTTTAACGATGAGCATACATTGTCAAGTCTAATATTTGCAGTTGCATGGCTTGAGAGACTTAGAATTGTTGAAAGGTCTTCTGAGTGGAGTAGGTAGCAAAAGTCTTTTTGTACACAGACACATAAATGCTTATACATGTAGCAAGACATTGTAAATGTGTGAAATGTTTACATACATATATGCTTGTTCATAGTATTAGAGCATTGGCGTGTGCCTGCCACGGGCCTTTAATTGTGTGAACGATTTCGGCTGAATCTCTTCTGAGTGAAGAGTATGCCGAATTCTTGAAAGCGTTTGCCATGGTCATGCAAAATGTAGACGTTTTCATGATTATTTGTAGAAAGGGTATGAAAGCGTAGAAGCGCATGAAGATATGATTTCGTCAATCGGCCGTTACAGCATTTACAGTATGAGCATTTATGTGCCAATGTGGGTAAATATTCTTGCTGCCTGTGAATCATATATGTACATGTGTGTGTGTGCATACATACATATATGAGAATTGGCGCGAACCTGCCATGGGCTTTTAATTGTGTGAACGATTTCGGTCGGATCAGATTGGAGCGTTAAAAAACTTGTTATCACTTCAGTGCTTTTCGTCCCAAAATTTATAAATATAAGTTTTATTCAAAACTATGGCTAAAACTGGTGCTATCAATAAAAAAAATTCACAAAGAAATGGCTTTAAATGCATTATTCAAACGTGTGGCGCAAGCTATAGAAATAGTTCCGTTAATTGTCCGGTTAGATTATTTGCGTTTCCAACAAAGCAGTTTAAATTAAACAAGTGGATCAAGGCATGCAGTTTGCCAAATAATTTGGATTGGAGGAAGGTGAAAATATGTAAGAGGCATTTCGAGCGGAAATTTATTGGTAAGCGTAAATTAACAGGTAATGCAGTCCCAACCTTGAATTTGTCCAGCCAAGATTTTTCTTTTAATAAGCATGATGCTGATATTTATTTAATAGACAGTGAGGAAGATGATATTTCTCCGTATAGTTACCAAAGAAAAAATGTAGATAAATTAGAACAGGAAAATAAAATCGACCATAACGAAAGTGAGGAGGAAGAAAATGTGGCTAATTTTTTGAGTTTTGACTGCACTTTAAAAAGTCAATTGTGGCAAGATTTAAGTGTTGGTAGGTCTTCCTTTTGTGCAAATTGCTTAAAAAGAGAGCAAAATGAGGTATATTATAGGAAAAAATATTTTGATATGGGAATACATTTACAAAAAGTACAAAAAGAGTTTAGTGATTTAAAAACAAGTAAGAAGGCTCTAGTCGAGACGGCTCGACTACGAGATCCCCTGAACCCTGCAAAAAAAGTGATACTCTTCTTCTTTACGATCGCATGAGCGCGAGCTCTGCTAACCGCGCAGTTGCTGCCGTGGCTTGGGGGTGGGTTGGGCTATACTTTGAACTCCTATAACTCCATTTCTAGATGGATGATCTTAATGAAATTTTCAGAGTAGATTAAGAATATCCAAATGTATCTATGTGCCGAATTTCAAGTCTCTAGTATTTGAAATGCGTTTTTTTTCAAATTGGGGGCGAAGGGGGCGTGGCATCCAAAATCTGAAAATTACATAATCTGCGTATTCTTAATATCTATCTAAATATACAAATTTGAAGTCTTTAGCTAAAACGATGTAGAAGTTATGCCCGAAAAACATAAAAAATTGAAACGAATTTTCGATTTTTTATCGATAATTTGGAAATGGGATGAGTTATCGAAAAAACAAAATAAACTCGTACTGCGTAGCTAACATATGAGTGTTCATGTGAAATTTCAGCTCTCTAGCTCTTGTGGTTTCCGAAATCTCGGCGTTCATACGGACGGACGGACGGACGGACGGACGGACGGACGGACGGACAGACGGACAGGGCTCAATCAACTTATTTTTTTATGCTGATCAAGAATATATATACTTTATGGGGTCTGCGACGCTTCCTTCTGCCTGTTACATACATTTTCACAAAACCATTATACCCTGAATTCCCATTTTCAATGGGTTCAGGGTATAAAAAGATATGTTG
>JAWNOS010000300.1:0-63265 GCA_035045845.1 Drosophila buzzatii | reverse complement strand
CAACAAGTAAGAAAGCTGTAGTCGAGACTGCTCGACTACGAAATCCCCTGAGCCCTTCTTCGAACGAATAATATTCCAAGAAATATTCGATTCGTTTCTACACGCATGCAAAACCACACGCACACATAGACACTGATCCACATGTGTATGCATGTATGTGTGTATGCATGTGTGTAAGCATTGCAAGCGTCTTGCTGTCTCTCTCTGTCTTTGTTGCTGCGCCGCATGGATTTTGATGAGAAAACTTTGATGATTAATAATTCTGTTTCTAGATGGACAATCGTATTGATATCTTCAGATTATGATTATGATATTCATATCTATATGCTAAACCAAACTGCATGTCTCTAGTATTTGAAATGCATTTTTTTCATATTTGGGGGTGGTGGGGCGAAGTGGGGACCGTAATCCAAAATCTGACAAAAACCGAAATTGTATCAAATTAGTATCTATATATATGCAGAAGACTTGGAGACTCTAACTCTAAAGATGAATTAGCTAGAATTTTATAACTGGTTCCCGATAAATTCGTTTATCGATAACTTCCCAAATATACAAGTTATCGAATTTCTGAAACAAACTCGTACTGCGCGTGCAATATACCAACCTAACACAAAAAGAATGAGCTCTCTAGCTTTTGTATCTTCGGAAATCGACGCGTTCATACATACGGACGGACGGACGGACGGACGGACGGACGGACGGACGGACGGACAGACGGACATGGCTATATCAACTTTTCTCGTCACCCTGATCAAGAATATATATACTTTGTGGGGTCTGCCACGCCTCCTTCTGCCTGTTACATACTTTTAACAAAACCATTATACCCTGATTTCCCATTTTCAATGGGCTCAGGGTATAAAAACAAGCAATGAACCCCCCCAGAGCCTGCCGTCTTATTCATTAGATTGAACCCTTTAAGGTCAGATTGCTTTAGTGAAATAATAAAAGTTGAATCTGTCGATTAATTGATATCAATTAAAGTATTTCTGGCAACGTTCACAAAGGACTTACTTAAATGGATATTCTAACTGACTATTAATCCGCCAAATTAGTTTATTAATTTAAGATAATAGCTGATATTTTTATACCCTGAACCCATTGAAAATGGGAATTCAGTACGAGTTTATTTTGTTTTTTCAATAACTCATCCCATTTCCAAATTATCGATAAAAAATCGAAAATTCGTTTCAATTTTTTATGTTTTTTGAGCATAATTTCTACACCGTTTTAGCTAAAGACTTCAAATTTGTATATTTAGATAGATATTATGAATACGCAGATTATGTACTTTTTGGATTTTGGATGCCAAAAAACGCATTTTAAATACTAGAGACTTGAAATTTGGCACATAGATACATTTAGATATTCTTAATATCTCTACTCTGCAAATTTCATTAAGATCATGCATCTAGAAATGGAGTTATAAGTGTTCAAAGTATAGCCCAACCTACCCCCAAGCCACGGCAGCAACTGCGCGAAGAAGAGTATCACCTTTTTTGGGTTCAGGGTATCTCGTAGTCGAGCCGACTCGACTAGAGCCTTCTTACTTGTTATTAATAAGTTTCGAGCAGCGAAAATCTCAAAGAGATATGGGAAAGAGAAATGGGAAGCTATTTTACGCAGCAGTAGAATCGAATCGTTTTGAGTCAGTTTTGCAAGTTGAATCATTGTTTACGTTGTTTACTATATAAATAATTTATTAAAATAATAAATTTATTCGCGCGTCTATTAAATGATGGTCCAATGGTCCAATACCCCCATAAAGAGTTTCATTTAAATATTAAATACGAATTCAAGTAACGCTTAAGTCAGATTTACGAATTACTTAAAACATTTTTGGCCAACTGATGACACAGTGGACGGATCCACCAACACACAAATTATTCGATTTTCGGATTTTGAATTCTGTGTGGGAAGAAGCCGCATTTGTTTCAAAGCATTCAATTTATAATGCACAGATTTGGTTGAATGTAGGCTACAAAATTGAAAGCTGGGTGCAGCTCGAATGACATAAAGATTACCTTAAGAAGATGCGTTAATGAGCTGAGAATAAAATCGTTCTTTGCAAAATCAAAAATATATTTCTTCAGTTGCTTACACCTAACTTATCCTGTACTCATTGGAAATAAGTTAGGATCTACAATAATTTCTAAAATGTAAGTAAAATGAAGAATGAGACATGGAACACTCCATTTTTGGTCATGATCATGAATGAATGAATAAGAGCTAAAGACTTGAGAAGAGACTTGAAACATCAGCTTGGCTTGGACTGCTAGGAATCTCCTAGTCAGATATCTGCTACCCGGAATAGGCGGGTGTCTCCGATGCAAGTATCTGCTTGTCGAGCATACCTCAGACGAGTGTCTCCTAATCTGAAAAAGAGCATTCAAACTCTTATGAATATAAGCTTAGATGAGAAACATATCATAACAAAATACCCATTCTAAAATGATTATAAAGCACAACACCTGCGGAGCGAGTGGAAAGGTTGAATAGCCAATGAGTCTTCAGAAGCATACATGAGCATTGCTTGGAAACTGTGCGACTCGCTGGAGAAGCTAATTACCTCTACTAATGAACGACGCGTCATAGACGACCTGCAGTCGTCGAGCGCTTCATAATGTTGAATGAAAGGCAGTTAAAGAATTGTGATATTAAGTACAAGTTGTGCACACGTTATGAGTGTCGCAGCCACATACACTCGACACGACATCCGCAGCCATATGCCCCACATAAAAGGGGGCCAGAGCCAGGCCGAGCCGGAGCCAGAGCCAGAGCTCGACGAAGTTGTGAGAACAACGAACTTGGTTTGGTTTAACTTGCTCAGAACCCAGCTAAGTGAAGGTTTTGCGGATGCCACTGTGAGTGCGCGCTGTCATGCTTGGCTGCTCATTTATGACCATAGACCACAAGGCACATTCTCGCAGTAAGTGAATGTATCTCAAAGATACACGCAGAGTGCAGCTACACAAAAACTTTAAGTCACTGCTGCTGCTGCTGCTGCTACTACTGCGGCTGCTACTTCTGTTGTTGTTCTTTTTGACGCTTCAGTGATTGTCGAAGCGTTCTTCAGATCTTTACTTCCCATAAAAAGGGGGAAATACTTTGACTGTGATTTCCAGTGCAACAGCTGGAGTTCATTTAGTCATGCTTGAAGTGCATCTAGTTAGGCAAATCAAATACAGCTGAAGGTAACTGAGGTAGGGCAAAGCATTCTCCTCAAAATGCTTTATTAGACTTTATTTCCAATGCTTACTTCAAATCTAGACAAGCTATGCTCAAGATAAAGGATAAAAGATAAATCTAAATCGAATTATATTTCATCATTCCAGATAAGGATTCAAATATTGTCTCTTATTGTAACCCTAAGATTAATGATTCAAACAAATATATTCTCATCTAGGTATATATGCTCTTTAGAAAGGTATAGAGAGAGATAAATTGATTCAATCTACAATCTACGAATACTTCTTCTTGTGTAGTAATTTCTCTGGCATGCTGTGAAGCTCGAATACTTTCTTTTTGTGACTATTAATCAAAGGCAAACTAAAATGCGAAAGCTTTACGCTATAATGTGCAGATTATTTGTTCATGGTATTGCGGTTTTACCTATCAAAGTATTTAACTTTTATCGAGTGAAAACATGACAAATGGCATTGTAAGCGGGCGCTTAGCTTATCAAAGAACCGTCGACATAGTAAAAAGGTGCGAATATTTTTAGATATCGTTTCATTTTGTGTAAGAATACTTATTTAAGTGTAATAATGTTTATTTATGAAAAATACGTCATCGATATTGTTATTTTTTTATTTCATGTAGATTTAAGAATTCCTTCTACCTCACTTGCTTGGAAACAGTAATATATTATATCTATAAATACATTTGAGCGAAATTAATTTGCAACTTTTCGTGGCTAAATCAGAAATCCATAATTTGGATAGCTTGTATAAGCTTGATTCATAAAATATTTATGAGACGGATCTAAGAAGCGGATATAGAAAAGGAAATATATAGGATATTTATTATGCCATAATTATATAAATTTTATATAGACATTAAGTGGGTATGGCTAGAAAATGTATTCTATAGTCTAGACAGTTAACTCGAATTACGCTACCTACCAATTTGGTGCCACCTAATTAAATGTATTGTATTTACCTCAAGGTCAGTGCGAGAAAGTTTTTCATCAATATATATGTATATATATATTTATCTATATATTATAATTATTTTTATGATATATATTTTATTGAGATATTCATGTGAAAAGTTTATATATCACAATAAATTCCAGCTTTTGTTTCAAAATTATTAAAGAACCGCTAAGAAAGCTGTAGTCGAGACTGGTCGACTACAAGATCTCCTAAACACTTTTTAGAACGAATAACTATAAAAGTTATCGACTTTCTGAAACAAACTCATACGAACATAACACATAAAAAATTAAGCTCCAGCTCTTATATCTTCGAAAATCGACGCGTAAAACTATACAGACAGACAGAGATGGTTATAACAACTTTTCTCGTCACCCTGATCAAGAATATATATACTTTATGGGGTCTACTACGCCTCCTTCTGCCTGTTACATACTTTTAACAAAACCATTATACCCTGATTTCCCAGGGTATAAAAAACAGGTAAAAACAGCTTTGAAAACAGTATGAAAAGTAATGTGAATAACTTGTACTGAGAATAATATTTCAAAAGTTTTAAATCTGCTTTAATTATCACATTAAAGCATTCTTTTTATTTTGCTTGACTGCCTAATTAGCATTTGAGTGTAAATCGTTCCGTATGTAGATATAATTTATCTTCAATCGATACTCAGGTCAATGTATCGGAAGTTATGTCTTGAAAGACTATAAAATATATAAAGTGTAAATGTAATTTAAATACAACATAAGAAATGCTAAGCGATCTTAGAAAGGTAAACAGTAATGATTTAATGAGTTTGAAAGCTGTTATGGCTAACCTTTTGGGTTAATTAAGCTTAAAAAAGAAAAATTCATAAATTAGAAATTTAAAATATTATCTTTGACAGCTCTAAACTAGTTGAATACCCTGTAAGCTATACCCAGTATCAATAAGTATTTCATAACTGGGAAAAAGTTATGCACTTGGCATATTGTAATTTCAGCCCAATTTATTCAGTTTCAGTCAATTTAGTAATAATAAGATATGGATAAACAAACATATATTTAGATATATTTAAATTGCTGTGAGGGGGCGGAAATTCTAACTAGCATAGGACAATGTATAGATGTAGTGGGAAAGGTCGGCAACAACAGGGAATCTCCATTCAAGATTTTTTGGGGTTGAAGCTCTCATAGCAGTTATCTCAGACATATGGTAAGGAACTGACACTAATACACACACACACGCCAGCACCCATACACACACAAGTCGACATTTGGCATTTGGCAATGTGACAACAGAAAGCAGAATGCAGAAAACGCCTGTTAGAGGTAAGCGGAAATGGAGCAGCATGAAAGTTTTCGTCGTTGACGAAACACACACATACATACATACATAAATAGATGAACATACATACATTTGTGCATATGTATGTAAGTTTGCGTGGACACGAAATCGGCAGCAATAAGAGCGCCAACGCAGAGCTGCAAAGGAAAATCAATAATACGGCGATTTCGGCTGTTGCCTTTTGGCTGCTGCTGCTGCTACTGCTCCTATTGTTGTTGTTGCTGTTGTTGCTCGCTACCGAAATGTGTCACGGCGAGGGAGCATGGAAACTGGAGCAGTCATTTTTTACGGGAATGTTAATAGAAAGCTATTAATAATTGCCTGCAAAAATGGCAACTCACCTGTTTTAATAGGTTTTGTGGCAGCTTGAGCTATTTGCTCGTTTGTTTGTTGTTTTTTCCCCTATTTTTGAAGTTTAAGTTCACGCTCAAAAAAAGTTAAGCCAAATAAGCTTTAAAATTCTTAAAATACTCCGCTGTAGTTGTATGTGTATATGTATGTGTGTGTGTGTGTGAGTACATGTGACTGTGTGCAAGCATCAAAATACAACTACAAATGCACGCGCAACTCCAACTCCAGCTCGGACCCCGACTCCAGCACGCTTCGCCAGATTACACAACAGCAGCGAAAAACTTCACGAGCCGCGACGAAGTTGAGCGAAAAGGCGATTGCCGAAAAAGAGTCGAATGCTTCATAAATACGTATATTTTGCCTTTATCTTTGATTTGCTTAGCTGCTTTTTTGGTGGCCGTATTCACACTTTTAATTAAACAATATTTTTAGTTGAAATTCTGTTGGCGGAGTTTAACTGCACAAATACAAACGCACTCACGCTTACACAGGCACACAAGTATACAACGGACGCACTACGCTGCCGTTAGCCGCCGCTCGACAACAACTCTACGCAACAACTGCGATATGCGAGCGCGCACCAACAACTGAGCAGAAGCCGAAAGCAGAAAACCGAAAGTCGAAAGACGACAGACGAAAGCAGAAGCTGAAAATAAAACATACCCGAAGTCACGGCGTCGCCAATGAGTGTGGCTTGCGTTTGGTTGGCGTCGGCCTGAGAGAGTGGGCAGCGCAGTTGCGTCGAGCGTCGATTCGAAAGAGCTTTCGCAAACAGCTTGTTCAGCACTTAACGGTAACGGTACAATAAGATAATGTTTCAAGCTTTTGCGCCAATGCAACTCAGTTTGGGGTACTGCCAACTGTTTGTGACATGTAAAAGCGCCAATTTTAAGGAATTTTGAATTTTGTTGACTTTCTAAATTTTGTTAACTACTTTTTAAATTTTATTGATTACTACTTTGTAAGCCAAACATCCTGTTTCTCATCTTTAATATCGATAATGTCACCCAAACGAACGGGACCTTCGCAATGGAATCTAGCATTAGAATTGAGACAATAAACTGAAGAAAATATCAATTCACCTTTGACAGCTTTGAGCAATTGCATGCGCGGAAATGTTAACAGCTCCACGCGAACTTCCGTGAATAGACCTCTCGCCCCAACCCGACCTAAAACCTTTACAACTCTAGCCGGTGAGGTGGGCGTTTCCATGATTGATATTTGTTTTTATATAAATAAAATACACTGAACTGAACGATATATGAGCACTTGATACACTTGATCATCAATTAATTTAATGACATATATTTGGAAATAAAACTCTGTGCTATGAGATTGTTAAGTTTAAATATATTTTTCAGAGTGGTTATCTCAAGTCAATAATATGATGCCTTTTCTAATTCAATAATAATAATAAATATTCAATGAAATTAATGACGCCATTTGACTTGAGTCTTTATATTGATAGTATATGTATATAGTATATGTATGGAAATGAGCGGCCAAATATAAACAGAACATAGCTCCAGCTAGAACATTGTCATCCAAAGCCATTTGAATCAAATAATATAATAGAATTGATATAACTTCATATATATATTGACTTTATGTACTCATTCCACTGAGTTCCATATTTACAATTCCCTTACAAAATCTTTAAAGAAAATGCAACAAAATCTTTTCATTTTCTTTATCTTCAGTCTGCACTAATGCCAAGTTATATTTATAAAAATATATCTGAACAAAAAAGGTTCCCAAAAATACTATCTTCAATAATAAATATAATATGATAGACTATTTTTTGATAAGGTCAATTGAGTAGATTAATAGGCTTCTGGACTCGACTATATACGGGGTATATATAACAGGTTACTAAACGGTTTCTCTTTTATTTTTCATACCACACATTAACACCAGTTCAAAATGGAAATGTAGATTAATTATTATATTATAAATGAGAGTTATGTATAAATACAACTATTTGAGTCATTCAAATCCGTTCCCAAACAACCCCCAACAAGCCCTAAGCAAGTATACAGATATGAACGAAGTCCACGTGATAATAACCCTGTAACATTCATCTTTAGTAAATAATACTTTCGAATTTTCCCCGCACGGTTACATCTCGCATAATGGCAGCTAGCTCCTCGTCCTTCTGGGCGCGCATGTCATCGATTACGGATTCCTTGAAGCCCGCGTCTTTGGCCGGATCTTGAGGTAATTGTTGCTTATGTTTCTCCAGCTGCAGTTGTGGCACTTCGACGCTGAGTGTGGCCCCAATGCGCTCCACACTCCAGCGACCTGCGATCTCAGCAACGCCAATCTGAGCCCAGCTGTCCGTGCCGAACCAAATGGAGAGGGCTTCATTGTAGTCCGTAACGTGGCCGCGAAATGGATTGGTGGGACTGCCAAAGCCCAGGTGGCTGATGGTATCCCTGAGCACCTTGGACAACTTGGGCAGTTTGTGCGAATAGAACAAGACGGCGCCACCGATGAGGTGGGCCAGGGAGCGCAGACAGCGACACATGTGTTTCTTCAGGGCCGGCTCGAAGTCCATAAAGATGTCGTACTTGCCGCCCACAATAACAACGGGAAAGGGCAGCAGCTCCAGCGTAGGGAGATCCTGCTGCGCATGCCTCACTCGCTCCAACGAGCGTCGCTCTATATCCTCACGCAGCTGCGGCGCTGCCAGCTGCAGCATTCGGCTGGCCGTATCCCTCAATCCTCGATACGCACACTCCAGATCCGCCCAGACGCGCTGCGGCTGCGACAGATCGATCATGATGAAGGCGGCCATCTGCTGCAGTCCATGCGTGCGCATCGGCACCTCCAGCAGCTGCTCCGCATTGTCCAGGGAGCCCAGCTCCCAGACATTCAATACCTGAGCACGCCTGCCGCTGCCTATGCGTCGACCATAGCTGTACTCCAGAGCCATTGTTGGGCGCGCCGTCAGCTCCTCTCGGTCGAAGAACCTATTGATGGCCATCGACTTGCCCTGAAGAGAGATTCATCGTTAGTCTAGTCTATTGTGGAACTCCTTGGCTCGCCTTACCACACACTTGCTGCCCAGCACGAATAAAGTGCGCTCATTGGGCGCCGTGGAGCTAGCCTCCAGCTGGCGCAGACGCTGCTGCTCCTCTGCCAGACGTCCGGCTATCTCCAGAATGCTGCCTGTGGCACTTAAGCTGCTCGGATTGCTCTTGTCAAACATTCTGCTCAATTTTCCATGAATCGTGTATAAAAACTGCGGCAAACGCATGGCATAGGGCAACACTTTGTTTTGGCCTCTTCAAATGTCGCCATGGCAATCTTATAGAGTTGTCGAGTCCTGAAATCAAAGGGGAAAACTATAGTAATATATCCTTTTAATGCATTTGTGTTTGGGTTAAGGTTTATTAGGGTATTGGATACCCTGTCTATTTACTTTATTTACAGGGTATATTATTTATGAAACTGCATAGATATTTAAAGTTAGAGTTAAATTAAAGATAATTAATTTCATAACTTAAAAAAAAAAAATAGATAAATAAATATATAAATAACTAAAATAAATTATTTGTCTGTTAGTTTAAAAAAGTCATATACATATTTATTATTATATATTTAACTAACAAATGTCTTCAACAATTTTAAATATACTAGCTAAAGCAAATCAAATAGTTAAGTTTAATTAGATCGAATGTTTCTTTTGTTTTGCTATTTTCAATCCACAGTTAGTAACCAATACAAAATATATACATATGTATGTATGTATGTAATGCTAATGTAATCTGTCTTTAAGTGCGGACACGACCCTTAAAGGTTCGAGTCTCGAAAGCATCGGAAAGTGTATTATGGATAAACTGATTAAGTGAATTCATAAATATGTGCACTGCTTGCTTTAAGTTTTTATCTCTACAACTTTATAGTCTATGTTTTTTAATTTGTCCAATAATGTCGCTTTAGCTAAAAGAAAAAAGGCAACTTAGTCGTCACTCTATGATTAATTCAATGTTTTATTTTACATTGATAGGTGGCGCTTTCTGGCATTAAAATACAATTCTATGATTCCTATTTTTCAATTAGCTCATTCGAACTTTTATTAATTGTGAAATTAATTGGGTGTAACATTAATGGAGAAAATTAATAATACAAATATTAATTATGCATATTTATTATTAAAGTGCTGTAGTAACAGTCTATATTTACAAGCAGTTTAGTGTTCCGTTTTCAAATGTTTCAATTCATTTCTGCCGAAAATGCATCGAGTTTATTCTATGTTTCTTGTCGAAGTCGATGACGATTTCGTTGTATTTCTATATTTTCTTTACTATGTTTACTATTTTCGATCACATTGTGTTTATTGCTATGTTTAATGTGCTATGTTTTCTATTTCAATGTTTCTGATTCTATGTGCAGTGTTTGGTCTATGTTTGCAGTAAAGTCTGCCATAAATTTGTAAATGGAACTGCTTAGTTTATTAGTTGTGCTATGCAGCGCTAGATGGCGCTTTAGTAATGCAAAGTTCTATTTAATGCAGCTGATGGATCAAATTTTGAAAATGTTTGAATTGATTTTAAGTAATATAAAAAAATATTGATTATAAAAATTCATAATTCATATTCATTTTATAAATAATATACATCAGTACTTAATAAATTAACAGATTTTCTTCGGTATATTTATTTTAGTAATTTCTTTCAAAAATATAAATAATATATATTTATATATTCAGGCCGCTCGCAGTGTCCAGGGCGCAGTCCTAGCTCGCACTGGGCTTTGGCATTGTTACTTATCTCTATTTGAACTGCGTCGCTTCATCTGGCTTATTCGCTTTTGCTTTTAGTGCTGTGCAGCAGCATGCCTGACCGGCGAGTCATCAAACATAATTACTTGCCCAGAGGCATGCAGCAATTGACATTTCGGTGGCAGACCCGTCATCCAAAACTTGGCTACTGACTGCAGACTACGCTCCGTCGCCGTCGCCGTCGCCGTTGCCATTGCCATTGCCATTGCCATTGCCGTTGTCATTGCTTCGCCCCCGCTGGCCAATGGATTTGCCAGCAAACTCATTAGCCTTTGCTGCCGACTTTGAACTTTAAGGCGAACCAGCTCCATTATAGCCAAGGGCTCTAATTGATAATGAAATTCGCCCTTTAAGCTAAGCAACTGCACCTTGGAACGTCTGATCCCATTCTCTGCACTGCCCTCCCCCTATCCACATCCCCACTGATAACTGTTGGCAATGAACCCATATCCAAAATGGAGTTAGGTTTGCTTTTTGTTGCAACTTTCTCCAGCTTTGTGGTCTGCCACTGAGAAATTGTGTTTATTTGTATGCCCTGTAAGAGTGCCAGAGCGGGTATCTAACACTGACAGACTGTTTTGAACTAAAGTCGATTGAAAATCTGTAAAAGAGTATAACTCCTCTACTCTTCACTCAATTGAACAAAGTATGCTTGAAGTAGTTCCAATGATCCTTAACAATACTCTGTGATCTGATTCGTTCATGCTCGATTCCTTTCAGGTCACGTTCAAGTTCAAGTTCTTTTGAGTTACTCACTTGTTCATAAACGATACTATCGTTTGCCTGTGAACTGTAACTAGAACTAATTCGATATTTTAGAGCGAAAGAGAAAAACATAAAATAAATAAAAACTATAATGGGAAAATGTATTTTACACTTGAACAGTTTATGAACTGTTCTCGAAAACTGGAACTGAAACTAATATATGAATACAAAATTAAATGCAACTAATTTTGTAACTCTCTCATCATTTTTTATTTCTTTTAGAAAAGTGAAACTAGAAATATTTCCAAAGCTAAAGAAAATATATTTTCAATTGCAACGTGTTTTTTGCGTTCTAGTTCACAACTTACAAAATTAAGAAAAATTCATTTTCATCTCCCACGTGCTCTATTTATTTTAGAAAACTGTAATTTGAACTAGTACACAACAATAAAATTTATGGAAAATGATTTTTTCACTGCGTTATTTTCTATTTGTTCTCGAAAACTGGAACTGAAAACGTGAAGGAAATTTAATTTTCAGTTCAGGCTCAACCAAAGTTAATGCAAATATTGCAGCTGCTGAGTACAGGATATATTTTAGTCGAGCCCCATCACATGCTGCCCAAGCAATTTATCGTAGTTAACCCACCCCCCACTCAATGCAGCCTTTTTCTTTGGTCGAACTGAATGCGCCCAAAAACCCGTCGATGGCCATGATATGTATGCAACGTCATCAGAGTGGTGCATTCGGTTCGCGTCTGCCTTTATGTGACTTGATGTGCTCCTACTTACTTATGATGATTTATCTAAGAAATAACTCATTTCTATGATAACTCAACTATGGCTCAGCCTGGCCGCCAGCTTGGCCAGTTGCCCAATTCACTTTCACTGCACTCTAAGGCTCGCTCAGGCCAAGACGTTGTGCGGCTCACAAAAGCATAAGAATGTTTTATTTCCTAACGTTGCTGCCCGAATTTAATGTTTCTAAATCAATAATTTCAAATTAGTGTACTCTTAAACATTAGTAAATAATTTCTCTAGCAGTTAAAAGCTTTATAAGGATGAAGCTAGATGCATACTTCTATTGGGACGTGCTCCTCGCGTAGAAAGTTATATCACTCGAGTATAAGTTTATCATCTATATAGTGCCGGCAGTAAGAGTTATTATCTTAATCAATAGAAAATAGAACTTTGATTATCTTTAGAGCGCTTGGTTAGCTGATTCCCTTGAAAAGAAGGAAGACTTGAACAAGGTATCTACGACTAGAAGACCTTTAGATAATAAAAGCTTTAACAGCTTTCAGCATTAATCGAGCTTTTAACTCGAATTGAAATCATATGCAGAGTTAGCTTTATGTATATAGACGTGCTGAGCATGTAAGGTAAAGTGAATATTAAATGAATTATATATTTATTTTAATTTATTGAATATTGTTTTGGCCTAATCATCATTTGAACAAATTTGAGAGGATAGTTCCAATTGCGCCACTGAATTCCCTGTTTCGTGGTATCATATATAGCATTAAGACTACGAAAAGGAATAGAACAAGAACAATCACATATTTTTGAGTTAAGTCATCTTTAGTTACCTGTCGAAGCATGAGCTGAACCACCAACCGCACTGAGCCAATAGAGCGCAATTGTAGTTGGGAAAAATATCGTGATCGTTGTCATAAGTTGAGAACTCCCAATGCAGATGGTGCGAGAGCCCGTCATGCACGTTGCCCTCGTATTTGCCCAATGAATTGAGTCGATAGTTGTCCGCCTTTCCGCTAATGCTGAAGTTCTCATAGCGTCCATAGATTGTCTTATTTTTAACATCCTTCATATGTATGTAGAGCTCGTGTGGCTGCGAGTTTGTCAATAGGTACAGTTTGTCCAGGCCAATGAAAAATTCCCCATCCAAATTCCCAAAGCCAGTTCGATAGTCCTGCATATTCCTTTTGAAATCCACAGAGCCATCGAGACGACGCTGAATAACTGTCCAACCGGCATCAACCAGGCTCGAGTCACAGCACACCTGAAAGGGGCTCGAACCGGGCACTTTTACTTCGTAAATCCCATTCTCCTTCCCAACGCAACTTGAGGGTAAAGTGATTTCTTCTGTTTCATTTGCAGAGATTGATTCAGCTTTGAGTCTAGCGATTTCAGAGCCTTTGGTCTCAGCAGTCAAACTCGCATGATCTTGATCTCGATTCTTCACTTTCATTACATCTTGAAGCTTATCAACCAAAAGTTGTTGGGAGGCCAGCAAATCATCTCTTGTCAAGCAATACTTTTGCTGAGATTTGCTTACTTCCAGTTCACTCTCCAAATGCTGAATCTTGGCTGTCAACTCCCTCAACTTCGCCTCAGCAGAGCCAGCAGAAAGCAGCAGAGGCTTCACTACGCTGTAGCAATAGCCTCCGCACTGCAAATCCATTTCCAGCGAGCCAGAGCTGGGCTGCAATATACAGAATATATATCAAGTTTTACCATATCCCAGATATTCATTCAAGGCCTCACTTACAGCGCTCTCGCATAGGATTCCTGGCAAGGATATCAAGGCAATTAGAAATAGTTTCATTTCTAATGTTCAATATTGATACTGCTCGCTCATTAAATAGATTTAAACTAAATGTTTGTGTATGGAATAACTCAATCAACTGAAGCTTAGCAATTGCTTATCAAACACGGGCCAAAGTTGAGCTGAAATTAATTCTTGTGCTTCACTCGATTTCTATTAAATTTCATTATATTATCACATAAGTCATGTAGCTTCAAATCTGCGGCTCTCTATGTCTATCTCTCTCTCTCTCTCTCTCTCTCTCTCTATGTCTATCTCTCTCTTTCTCTGTTTCTCTCTCTCTCTTACAAGGGCAGACACTTGTCTTGGGTATATTAGGTTTTACTCTGTTCTATTCTAATATATGTACAGTGTATCACATTAATATTCGACTTTTTGCTCTTCTCAACATCAAGCGCAAATACACAATTTATTAAAATAAACTAATAAGAATGCTCTAGTCGAGACTGCTCAACTACGAGATCCCCTGAACCCTTCTTCGAGCGAATAATATTCCAAGAATTATTCGATTCGTTTCTGCAAACGTAAGAAACTATACATGCAAAAGCAAGCACACACACACACGCTGATCTACGCTTGTAGGCCTGTATGTATGTGTGCTGCGAGAGCGTATTTGATTAAGAATTCTTTTTGCAGACTGACAATCGTAATCAAACTCAGATTATGATCCTGATAATTATATCTATATGCCAAACCAAACTGCATGTCTCTAGTATTTGAAATATATTTGTTTATACATTTGGGGGTGTGGGGGTGAATTGGGGACCGTTATCCAAAATCTGACAAAAACCGAAATTGCATTAAACTAGTATCTATATATATGCAGAAGACTTGGAGACTCTAACTCTAAAGATGAACGAGATATAATTTTATAACTGATTCCCGATAAAGTGTTTTATCGATCACTTTGGAAATATAAAAGTTATCGAATTTCTGAAACAAACTCGCACTGCGCGTGCTATATACGGACAAAACACAAAAAGAGTGAATAATAATTTTTTATTTTTATCATTATCATTAGATACTAATAATTAATATTTATATTTTTATAATTTTGCTCATTTTTAGATCTCAATTTCCCTTCAGCGGTTGCTTCCCTGTGATCCCCCATTACGATTTGACATATGCAAATTTATTGATTTTTGGGAAAATTACTTTGATTGCGAGCCATAAGCTATAAATATACATTTGCCATTTAGATACTTGTTTTCATTGATATCTTAAAAGTGAAATATAAGCCACATTTATTTATGACTTGTGCAAGTTTGTGTTTGCCTCAAACTAGACCCACACACACATAGGCACACTCTCACTCACACACACACACACAGTAATATTAATCTCGCAGAGCAGACACACAAGCACAAAGTCAGCAATCGAAATGACTTTCGCATTGGATCAGAGTGCGAGCGACGACATTTTGGTTAGCAAATTGCATTTCAGATTCTACGGCATAAACTGTCTCGATTTGCGTCTGAAAGCTAATCGCATGGTCATCTAATAGGCTAAACGCTCTTCAATTGCTTAAACATAGATAAGCAAATGTATATATAAATATATATATCTGTGCGAAATGATTTGCCTTTGGCAATAATATATATGCACCCAAAAAGCTTTCGTAAATAAATAAATACCTATTCGGTTGAATTTCTAAACTCTGTTAGATGAATATTTACATGAAATTAATATTGCATATTTAAATAAATATAAATATTATTCGTTGAGCACTTAAACCACACTCAGCTGAATGCTATTCAATAGCGTTGCGGTTTGCAAGTTGAAGTCAAGTGAGAAGGCTTCAGTAGAGACTGCTCGACTAAGAGATACCCCTGAACCCTGAAAAAAAGCTAATACTCTTCTTCTTTACAAACATATGAGCGCGAGCTCTGCTAACCGCGCAGTTGCTGCCTTGGGGGTGGGTTGGGCTATACGCCTGGCTAGACGCTTATAACTCCATTTCTAGATGGACGATCTTCGTGAAACTTTTTGAATAACGACTCATTTCCGCGAAAGTATCGTATGTCTTTCTTTTTTTTTAAATTGAGATTTTGATGCAGAATTGTTGGAAAATGTATTTCTCACAAGTCTGCAAGAGATTGTACCTGAAAAAGTTTTAGTTTTGAAAATAAATCAGTTTCAATTTTATCGTATGTTATACATTTTACTGTGCTCGCGAAATTATCGTGTGTCCATACAAATGTATTCTTCTGTGGAGATAAGAACTTTCCAAGTTAAAAAATGAATGAAGATAAGAGCATTTTGAGCAGTAAAAATTCAGCTTTGATTTAATTATTTTAAACTGAGAAAACTAAAAAACCCTTCTCCTTCGATATATTAATACCATTCAAATGTGTTTATTTGCCAAATTGCAAGTCTCTAGTATTTTAAATGCGTTTTTTTTTTTGGGCGAAGGGTGCGTGTCATCAAAAATCTGAAAATGTAATCTGCGTATCCATAAGATCTATCTAAATATACAAATTTTTAGTCTCTAGCTAAAACGCTGTAGAAGTTATGCTCAAAAAAAGAAAAACGAATTTTCTATTTTTATCGATAACTTGGAAATGGGATGAGTTATCGGAAAAAAAAATAAACAAAATAAATTCGTACTGCGTAACTAACATACGAGTATTCATGTGAAATTTCAGCTCTCTAGCTTTTGTAGTTTCCCATATCTCGACGTTCATACGGACGGATGGACAGACGGACAGGGCTCAATCAACTTATTTTTTGTGCAGATCAAGAATATATACACTGTGTAGGGTCTGCGACGTCTCCTTCTGCCTGGTACATACATTTTCAGTAAACCATTACACCCTGATTTCCATTTTCAATGTTTTTTATAGACTGTTAGGCTCTCTACTATTTATTAGTAAAACGGCAATCGAATGTGAGATGTAAAATATTTAAATATTGTAAGTTATTTGTTTATTAACTACGATAATATTCAATTGGGATATTCAATTCTAGAAAAACCGCAAGTTTTGAATAGATGTTACCATAATTTGGAAGAGACTTTAAGGAGAACATGTCACGCCCAAGATTCGTTTGCCTCCTCCCCACACACACACACACACACACACACACACACACATGTATACACATCCTGTCGAATTGCCGACTTGGAAAAAGGATGTGCCGACATCATTTGTCATTTGTCAGGAAGGAAAACAAAGCTGAGAGCAAAGTTGGCATGTGGAAAAAGTTTAAAGAAAAATAGCTGACAGTGCCATCGGAACGTGCATAAGTTCAAGTTTTCGCGTCTTCTTCTTCTTCCAGTATTTCCATTTCCCTTCCTCTTTCACAAGCTCTTGAGGCGTCTCTTAATCCTACGGCAATGTTTGGACTCTGGCAAGGGGAAACCGGTATTGCTTCGGATTGACCTTCCAGCTTATTTCTATTAGCGTCGCGCATAACATTTAACTAATCTTGATCTTGGGCGGAACTACAGCCAGCTGCATTGATTGATGACGTCAGCCGTCAGCGTGTTGTGTGTGCCTGCCAAGCCGAAGCCTTCGATGTCGTTTTCTGTCGCTGTTCACACCTTGTTTCAACCTGTGCACCGAGCATGTGGCAAACAAAAAAAAAAACTGCAGGGAAATGTCGACGTTAACCAAATTTGATGGGCTGTCATGGGTAGGACGTAAGCTGGGTACGGGGGTGTTCGATTTTGCCTCTCTGTCAGCTGCATCGAGGCAACTGCAGTTTTTGTGACTTGTGAAATTATCGAAATTGTATTATGGAAATTTTATGCAAACCATTTTTTTTGGAGCGGCGTCTGCATTGCTTTTGTTGCTCGAAAATTAGTTTTTCAATTTCCCATCACATGCAAGCAGGCACCAAATAAATAAATACAGAAAAAAGTCCAGTATCCTGTGCCTGGCCTGGCCTGGCCTGGGCCTGGGCGAAGTTTTTGCTTTGTGCAGCAGCCGACCAAAGAGACGACTCAAGGACTCGACGTCTCGCATTGGAGGCTGCTTATTCCACTAGCCACCAGGAGCAAGTTGTGTGCATATTTCTGATAGTTTCGCCATTTTCAATATGCAGATTGATTTGTATTTGTATTTGGATTTGGATTTGGATTTGGATATGCATTCGCCGACGCTCCTCGACGCGACGTAACTTTTCTGCGGAATTCTTAATTAAAAACAGCCCAGTGTCCCAGCAGAGCTATAGATAACCTCACATCGGCCCCCAGCCAACCATTCATCTAACGCACGAGCTTAATTTATAACCGGCGTTAGGTGCGAGCAATGCAGCCCGATCAACATGTTGCGACCATAATGCTCCATGGTAACTAAACGGCACGTAATTGCAATTGCAGTCCGACCTCGCTGGAGCTACACTTTGCCCGCAGTTTGTGGGCTGCTCGGGTCGTGACCCCTGACAGTGGACATTCTGCTGGGCAAATTGTGGGCACATTCAGCTGAGCAGAATTATGCGTCGAGCCCACAAATACGAGAATACGAGGTGCTAAGTTAGCACAAAAGTGGGCCAGCTTGCGGACAAAAGTTATGAAATAAAATTATATTCCCTTAAACAACTTGCCGCTTGAGTCAAGCACATGCAGGAGTGCCCAAAATCGTGTGCTGAAGGACTAAAGCATGAGCAGAAAATTCTTTAAAAATGAAATTTGCTTTTGTCACGATGTGGCATAGGTGAATAGTGTCAGACACGACTTGTGATGTGATGTTGATGTTATTACGAATTGAGAACTTTTAGAAAAAACATTTGAGTATTGTATTTGAGGTATAAAAACGATGTTGAAAACTGCATTAATGAAGTTGGAATATGTCAAGTGCTTGATGCGGGACATAACAGGTATAGACATTTAGATATAGAAGAGGCAGAAATGTTTCGCATTGTCCAACAATTAAATATATATCTACCTTTTTTTAGAAAATTGACATTAAAATTTTAGGTTTTTCTTGTATTAATTGAATAAAAATATATTGATGAGCACAATCACAATTTTGTTATTCTTGCAATCCCAATGATACAAATGTTATAGGTGCCTAAACTTTATGATTCTTAGTGTGCCAATACTTTTTTGGTCCACTGTATCTACATTTATGAACGGAAAACAAACTCCATTTAGCCACTTTACGTAGTTGAATCTCATTTAAAAAAAAAATCTTAATTTTAATTAGTTAATTAAAAAAAATGATTAACTGTTAATGTCAGATTCCATCAACAAGAACTGTTCCTCCCGTACATCGTCATGCTATGTTATTAACAGTACAGGTATCCCTCGTATAACGCGATAGATTCCAGAAGAATTGCGCGTTATGTAATTTCGCGTTATCTAAAACATAGTTTTCATATAAATTTGGGGATTCTGTTCCGATAGGTTGTTTGGGTATTTTATATACATACAAATTAACAGATGCACATATATTTCCACTCAATACTAAAGTTCAGACTTTCTTATACAATTAAAAACACAAGCTATGAATAATAATACATATTGTTACAATAAATACTAAATAATAATACATATGTACATACATATTTCAAAAGACAAAATTTAAATAATTTGAAAGGTTTATTAAATACTTCATATGGTAATTAGTCTTTTTCACTGTCTTCAAAGATCTTTGCACGTGGGCATTTTGGGGAAGCCATAGCTTCATCAGAAGATATTTCTTCAACATAGTTTTCGCTATTGGATAAGAAACTAGCTGTGGGACCTTCTTCTACTGGTTTTATAATTGCAAAATCTGTTATTAGTTTTTGCTGTGTGGTTTTTTTAAGCTCCTTTTCAATTCCGTAATAAGGTGCTAGATTAATATCTATATCCCTTATCCCTTCGCGTTATTTAAGCCTAAATTTCGCGCTGACTGAAATCTAATTTTTCCAAATCGCGTTATACAAGGAATACCTGTATTATGCGCTGTTCTTAGCATAACTCCCGCTCCAGTTCTCCTACTGGTTCGCAATCGGCGATTAGGATATTCTTCCTACATTCTTCTCATAAGACTTCACACTTGATATATGGCTAAGGAAAGACACAACTTTTCAACAACAAAACAAAGTCGAGGAATTACAACCAAAACTTTTTATTTATCATCAAGCCTCCACTCCAACATTAACAATAATTCGTAAAATATTTTTTTTTTTAATTAATTTTTACTATATGAATTTAATGCTATAAATTTATAATTTTATTTTTCTTATTTTGTTTCATAAAATAATTTATTTTTGTGTGTGCTAATATTTAATAAGATAATATTAATAATTATTTGTGTTAGATACAATCTTAAACTTAAAGAAAGCTTATTCTTGTATAATATATATATGAACAATGATTTTTCTTATATCCTTTCCATCGTGAATTATTTTATTTATTTATTGTTACTAAGAATTATTTGTAAATAACAATTTTCTTTTAAGCCAGAGCGACAGAGGCCTTCAGGCAGTGTATTAATGAATATATGTATAATAGATATAAGCTAGCTTGACTTCAGTTAGGTATATAGATATGATGGTAAATAAATTAAGAGTAAATAAATAATATTATAATAAATAAATACATAAATTATTTATTTGTTTAGGATACTTTTGCCTGAGCAAATATATACATAACAAATCGACTATAATAATATTTATAAAGCCAACTTGAGCTACGCTTAAAATCAAATAAATATATTTTAGAATGCCATGCAGTTTTATTAATGCAACTAAAAAGTGACGACTGCAGGTCATGATTATGATAATATAGTAAAAATATACATTATTGACTACATCACATCTTTAACATTGTCCTATCCCAATCGCTTTTATTATTGTTCTAGTTTAGCATTCGTTATTAAAGCATATTTCAAGCTGAAAAGCAGAAACTGCTCCACTTGCGGAATTTCCCTACAATTTTTTGTTTGTGTGAACTACAGTTATCCACATGTTTTTGGCCATAAATCTGCAATTACCAACTCTGTCGGCGATGAGACCCCCACAGCAGTTGCTGTCGCCACCCGATTGTCCCCAGTGCTCCTTGGCCAGGACATTGTCGCCGATTTGCCGAGGCGAGTCCGCAAACTGGAGTTGGAGCATTGTTTTTAATGCGTTTTTTTTCCTGTTTTGGATGTTACTTTGATTCTGGATTCAATCTGTTGCAGTTTAAAGCGTGCTTTTGGGGCCAATGTGGCACATAAATTATGCCTTGTTTGATGCAATTTGATTGGAGGCTTCTCAAAGTTCGCTGTGAGACTTTTCACTTAGTTTCGACCAAGTAAATAGGCAACTGCAAAAGAACTTCAACTTTTGACTCCCCTCCAAGTTCCCTTGTCCGCAGCAATCTTATTTCAGCTGGTAATTTTTTTTTATTTCTCGTTTCTTCTCTCCCTCTCTTTCGCTCTTGACCAAGTCCTGGCTCGACCAACTCCAACTTGTATGCGTTCACGCTTGGCAGCCAATTCAAGTCGTGTCATTTTGTTGAGTTTGTGTTGAGAGTTCGTTTGGTTGAGCTGCCGACTTACCGCTCAACCTCGTCCTCCACACTCCACCCCTCCAGCAGCTGCACTCTTCTGCTTGCCATTTCAAGCTCTTCTGGTAATTCAAATGTCAGTCAGTCAGTCAGGCAGTCAGTCAGCCAGGCAGTCAGTCAGCCAGGCAGTCAGTCAAGACACTTAGTCAAACGGCACGCCAATGTAAGGCAAAGTTCTTGCCAGGCTTACAGCACTTCAGATTGGCAACTGCATGCTCCCATATCCTTCCGCTTCACCCTCTGCCCCCTCCGTTTCGCCCAATCGGATTCTTTCTCCGTGCTCTGGATAATGCTCGTTGCCCCACTGTTTCACGTGGCCAGGTGTTGTCTCATTTGCGTGACTTTGTCTTGCCTGGCTTCGCCTTTGAAAAATTCATTTGCATTTGCTTGAAGTGGTTTTTGCCATGAATAATATTTGTAGTTATAGTAATGTACATTATTGTCGAATATCAATTTCAGCTGTGCTATAATCTCAATTATTGTAAATCATGAAAGGAAATTTTCGATATGATTCGAAGAATGCCTAGCCTGTCTTAATATTTTTCTGTAAATCTCTAGAGCGTTCAAATAAAAAGAGAGCTTGACAAATTCTTGTAGATCCTTTTTTTTTTTTTGCTTCCATTTGACCTTTTTGTCTAATTCATTTGAACCTTGACATGTTTCCTATCTTAACAGCACAATTAATAAATGTAATGTAGTATGTTGTATGCCAAACAAGCATATGCTCACCGTATTGTAGTGTATACAATATGATCATATGCCCAACATAGGCATGGCGAGCAAAATTGACTGAATGTTTGCAAACTTTGACATTGATGACACATAAAAAAAAAAACTAAACAAGCAAATCAAGAAATCTTTTTAATTTTTTGTTTATTTTGCAAGGAAAAGTGATGGAAACTCAAAGAGTTAGAAAGAAAAACCAAAAAAAAACTCACATAAACTCACTTTTGCACGTTTGAAAAAATAATCGAATTTGAAAAATAATACATTTTTAATATATTTGATATAAGCTTTTATTAAAAAATTACTTGATTTAAGTGCCGTATTATGATCCTCCACTTTTATGTGGACTGGCGTGCAGTGTGGCCTAAGCTTTAAAGCGTCGACAGAACTTGATGCACTTAGCTTAAGACTTTTTGATATAAAATAAATGAATACATTATGATTCACACTGCAACAAAAAATAGATGTGTTTTCAGGTAATTTGCAAATTATTTGAATAAAATGTGAATGACAATAAATAATTGACAGTAATATTATAGATCAAACCTCGTACTATATGCAAGAGAATTTATTCCTCATTTACTCAGCTGCTGTGCTCAAGGAGAACGAAAACTGTGGGAGTGACATTCTTACAAATCGAAATTCGAATTCCACTTTTATTATTTATTTATAATTACTTGTGCTTATATAAAACAGTCAAATGATTTCAAGTGATCTCACATCTAAAATCGATGCTCATTAACAATGCATTCAAATACCATAATAAAATAATGCACAATAGAGCAGTCTAGGTCTCTCTGACTTTTTCAGCAGCGAATACATAAGTAAGATTCATTGCTTGCATCATTAGAAATTGCTCTCATTGGTCACTTAATAATCGACTGTCAAAAATGAACTCAACGAGACTTAAGAGTTGAGCTCGATGTTGAGTGTGAGCCTCGCACCTAAGGGAAAGCCTCCTGCTGTTGCCCTTTAGTCGCGCGCAGATCTCGCACTAATGGATGGAGAGTATAACTCCTAATCTTCTCTAGATAATCTCTAGATAATATAATATATATAATATTAATAATATAATATTCTTGAATTGATATGAGCAGAAACACTGAGGGACACTCGAACATAATTACTTACCCCTAAGTTTCATAAAATCTAATTAAACTTTGCTTACAAAGCCAATATACTCTAGGCCGCTTTATGATCATAAATAAATCAAGATTTCCATAACTTGGCTTTCTGGCTGAAATAAAAGTCACCTAATGGCCACCAAATCTGGCTTTATTTTGACAGTGTTTTTGGTTTGCTTTCACGATTCTAATGCGACTAATTAAGTTAATTTATTGTACGTGTCGCTTGTCGGCAAAAGGCTCAGACAAGTTAGATGTCTTTTGAATTTAGTTATGGCTCAATGCATTTGTTTAATCTGACGCCGATTAAAGCCAGATCCCCTTTCAGCTCTTTTGGCTAAATATTGAGCTTGAATTTGGCATAAACATATTTATTTATTTTAGTCTTAATTAGCTCGTTATGTAAATCTAATTAGCTAATAATAATTATGTTTGCAAATAAAAGAGTCGAAAGCCGAGCGGTTCCTTTATATATATATATATATTTTTTAGAGCTATTGCGAGGTCTGGTCTATCTTAGCTTAGTTTCAATTTAAGCTACTTTTTTGTTGTTCTATTCTGCTTTATGTACTGGTAGCTGGCTTTTCACTTGCCAGTGCAACTAATTCAAGGGGTCGAGCCCCTAATCCCGGCCAGCGGCCAGCGTCCAACGTGCACAGATGCATTGATGCAGCTGCGAAGCCAAAACCGTCTGCACAAGTAACAAATCAAACGAGTGCTTTTGTAAATTACATTTGAATTATCTTTTCTGTGCTGACTCGCACATACTCTCTCCCTTCACTCTCACTCTCCCTCTCGCTCTCCCTCTCCCTCTCTTTCGCTTGCTGTTCATTTGCCATTTTTGCTGATGCTGCCTGGCCACAGAGCAGATGGCAAACATCCTTTAACAGACAGAGGCAACAACAATAGCAAGGACTTGGCATGCAAAGTGGATCAAACAGCCAAAGTTAATAAACACTTTGCTCGTTGTCCCTGCTAGCCATAACCCTTCGTGCCCCTGCTTCATCTTCTTCTTCTACTTCTGCTGCTGCTGATACCCTAAACCCGTTGAATATGCGAGCTTAGGGTATTATGCTCTTACTTAAATTTATGTAACAAAAGTTCAAGGAATATATGTAGTTGATTTAGCTTTGTCTGTCTGTAGGTTTGATGTCTGATGTCTGATGTGTGATGTCTAAGGCCTGATGTATGATATCTAATGTTTGATATTTCATGTCTGATGGCTTATGTCTGATATCTGATGTATGATGCCTGATGTTTGCGGTCTGATATCTGATGTTTGATGTCTAATGTTTGATGTCTGATGGCTTATGTCTGAGGTATGATATCTGATGTTTTATGTTTGTTGTTTGATGTCTGAAGTTTGATGTTTTATGTGTTGATGTCTGATGCCTGAGATCTGATGTCTGATATCATATATCTGAAGTTTGATGTCTGATGTATGATGCCTGAGGTCTAATCTCTGACGTTTGATGTCTGATGGCTTATGTTTGATATCTGATGTATGATGCCTGACGTTTGCGGTCTGATATCTGATGTTTGATGTCTAATGTTTCATGTCTAATGTTTGATGTCTGATGGCTTATGTCTGAGGTATGATATCTGATGTTTTATGTTTGTTGTTTGATGTCTGAAGTTTGCTGTTTTATGTGTTGATGTCTGATGCCTGAGATCTTCTGTCTGATATCATATATCTGAAGTTTGTTGTCTGATGCATGATGTCTGATTCATGAGGTCTAATCTCTGACGTTTGATGTCTGATGGCTTATGTTTGATATCTAATGTATGATGCCTGATGTTTGCGGTCTGATATCTGATGTTTGATGTCTAATGTTTGATGTCTAATGTTTGATGTCTGATGGCTTATGTCTGAGGTATGATATCTGATGTTTTATGTTTGTTGTTTGATGTCTGAAGTTTGCTGTTTTATGTGTTGATGTCTGATGCCTGAGATCTGATGTCTGATATCATATATCTGAAGTTTGATGTCTGATGTATGATGCCTGAGGTCTAATCTCTGACGTTTGATGTCTGATGGCTTATGTTTGATATCTGATGTATGATGCCTGACGTTTGCGGTCTGATATCTGATGTTTGATGTCTAATGTTTCATTTCTAATGTTTGATGTCTGATGGCTTATGTCTGAGGTATGATATCTGATGTTTTATGTTTGTTGTTTGATGTCTGAAGTTTGCTGTTTTATGTGTTGATGTCTGATGCCTGAGATCTTCTGTCTGATATCATATATCTGAAGTTTGTTGTCTGATGCATGATGTCTGATTCATGAGGTCTAATCTCTGACGTTTGATGTCTGATGGCTTATGTTTGATATCTAATGTATGATGCCTGATGTTTGCGGTCTGATATCTGATGTTTGATGTCTGATGGCTTATGTCTGAGGTCTGATATCTGAAGTTTGATGTTTTTTGTGTGATGTCAGAATTCTGATGTTTGATGTCTGATGCTTGAGATCTGATGTCTGATATCATATATTTGAAGACTGATGTATGATGCCTGAGGTCTGAAGTCTGATATCTTAGGTTTGATGAGTGATGTCTGATGTCCGATGATCGATGTCTGAGTTCTGATTTCGCATAGCTCATATCTAATGGCAGATATCTGTGAAGTATGATATCTGATGTCTTATGTTTGATGTCCAATATACAATGCTTGATATCTTGTCCTTAATGTTAGATATCTGAAGATACATGATGTTTGAAGTCCGATATTTGGGTCTGCTTTTGATGACAGATATCTGATGTTTGATGTCCAATGTCGGACCATCGATATTTGATATCCATTTGCATGTTGGTTTTAACTAGAACTTAGATCGTTAGACTTAGTGAATAAATTTTATAATAAATTTTTATTTTTGGAAAATGTTTTTTAATTATTTCCTTCATAATTAAATATAAAATATAAGAGATATCTGTTTTTTGGTATATTTGCTTTTTCTGTCTAACTAATACCCTGATTAATCCTCAATATGACAATTTAAATATGTATTCTTCCAATATTTTTTATATGATATCGGTTGTTCGTTGGCCTATATCTGATATCCCTTTGAAGGCATTAATCTTGGCTAAGATATGGAGTGTTGAAATAGAACATGCAGGGGCTCGCAGCTTCAAGCACCCGCTCAGCCTACTGCCAGGGTATCTGCTAGTCAGGCAAACCCGACTCGAACATTCTCCCCTGTTGTTGTTGCACACGCAGTGGCACAAAACCCTTTGGGTGTGTCCGTTTTAGCGTCCATTGCAATTTGGGTTTTGTTGCACAGTGAAATTGAATGCAAATAGAAAAACTCACACACACACTACTTAAATTTACGCGTTTTCCATTTCAATTAAAACAATTTCGATTCTGATAGCCCCGCCCCTTGACACCGTCTCGCGTTGCCCGTTCGAGCGCCATTAACTAGGCAATGCTCTCGTGTGTGTGCCCTGCTTTTTAGCGCATGCAAATGGGCTCCTCTGTTGATTGTGCCGGCAGCTGGCTAATTATTTATAGGTTTAGTCATAGATATACTCCATGCACTAGCATACACAGAGGGAGAGAGAGAAAGAGCTGCGTATTAAGGGAAAAACAATTTGTGTATTGCGAGCGAATGGCATACATTGAATGGCTTTTCCTAAACGCCGAACTGTTTAACGATCGCTAAATCATTTGCAATATTCTCAAAAATAGTAATATATACTCTAATGTTTTTTGTTGTAAATATATAAATATATTAATTAGTTCAATGATAACTAAAAATAGTTATAAACTTATTTATTATGTACTTAATGAGGTAAATAAATTATTATAATAACTATAATTTAAATCATGCAATTGTATTTTGAAAACAATATATATTATAGTTAAGCAATAATTATAGTATTTTAAAATACATTTTTTTAGTAAAATTAAAATTTGTAAATTTGTAATTATAAATAAATTTTGTAGTTCATTAATTAGACTTTTATGATGCAGTCAAATAAAAAAATATCAGAAATTGACTTTCAAGCTCGAATTGTAATTTGGCTGATTTTTATTTAAAATAATTTTTGTTAAATATTATGAATATATATATGTATGTATATATGTGTATGTTATATACCTACAACTTTCTTATCTTTACAATACAATTAATAAATATAATTGAAACAGCTAGATTAGTTTTCCATTTATTTTTAATAGCCTATGAAATATAAATGGAAAACCAATTATGAATCATACGAAGCATATAGAAATCATCCGTTAGCTGAATTTTTATGAATCTAGGCCACATTCATTCCACCATTCGCTTCTCATTGCTCTCGTTCGGCAATCTTTTAGGCACCTTCAGTCATTAGTTGGATTAGAAAAAATTTCGTGACTCGTTACTAAATAATAATATATAAATATGTATATATACATTTCTATGTACATATACATATATCTATACTTGAAAGTGCCAGACATTGTTTAGCAGTATTAGTTTCTTGCTCTTTCCATCTCATTCAAGAAAAACCATCTCGTGACCCAATTCGAGCAGATGTGCCTGGTTCATAATCATAGTTATGTGCTAAGGAATAAACACAACAACACTCAACGGAACAGACTGCTTAATGCTGATTCACATTCATGAATATATGTATGTATGTACATATATGTATTTTTTTTATTTATTTATTTATCTATTTTTTTAAGTTTTTTTTTTCTCTCTGTCTTATTGTAAACTGTTGAGATTTTCTTGATATAAATCAAGATTGTTTTGTATATGTAGGTGCAATAACAAAAGTTTATTTAATAAAATAAAAATAATAAGTAATAAGTGTACATATTTCAAGTACTGCGACGTTTTCACAAATTAAAATTAACTACAGTGGCTAACAGCTTATTTCGTGCAGCGGAATAGTAAAACTTTGAAGACATATTCCCACTAAACCAGTAAAGATATCCAAAAATTTTAAATGAGGTTTTATTTATTAGTTATCATTATTTATTAAAGCACTTTACTATTTTTCTATTCTAAGAAAATACATTTAAAACTAAAGAAAGCTGAAAAAACTGGCCTTTTCTATGTCACAGCTTATTTCATGCACTGCACTTAACACTACAAATTATCAAGAAATTCTTAAATTAATATTTTGTATGATCTCCTTTACATTTAATAACCTCTTACAAACGTGCTGGCTGACTCGATGTGCAGCAGGCTCTTATACTTGCTTCTTTACTACGTAAGGAATATTCTAGGCCTCTTATTCTAGGAAGTTCTGGCAGAGCCAACGACTGTCTTTACTACATAAATGCTTATTTCTTAGAATATGATGATGATGATGATGAGTTTTCTAGAGCATTCTACAACAAACAATAAGCAAATTTTATAACAACAAATAACAGCAAACGATTGTTTTAAGCTCCAATGACAAATTTGAAAGTTTTTTTTTAACAATATTATTTTGCTTATATTTAAATTTCTATTAGTTTTATATAAAAAGAGAAAATTAAATTTATGCTCAATAATAAGCATTTTATCTTCTCAAAATTTCCGTTTGCACAAAACCAATATACTCTATTCACTGGTTGAACGAGTAGTTCAATTTATTCTAAGGTAGCAAAATGAAATAATTTAATAGAATAATAAGACATATTTTATGGTCAAGCATTGCAATCGTATCAAAATTTGTACTAAGGAATTGTTGAGTTCAATAGAGAGTATTAAGGTACGAAGGATGCTGAAGACTGAGCGTATGCAAGTGGATGCTATCGACTGCACAATACCTTGTCAGCTGTACAGTTGAATGATAATGGATTCTGTGGCAATAGAAATTATTATATTAATGTATTTCTCTCTCGGAAATATGGTGGTTCCATCGACCTTTCAACTTACCCATAACAATCTCTATCATTAACAAACCAAAGTTTCCATATACAGATAGATGGAGAGAAAGGAATACACTCAATATTCTTTGTTCGTTTTGTAAACAGTGTATGAGAATAACATCGGGTCGAATGCCAGCAGCGGAGGAAATCGCCGGACGAACAACATGTCGCGCATTTAACGGAAATATTGAGCTTCCACATGTGGAAATGGATGTGAAAAGTCTGTGGCTGCCTGCAACGGAGTTCGAAGGGCCGAACAGGATGAACAAGATGGCTGCTTGGCTGAATGCATACGGATAGGGCATGTCGATTCGTTGTGGCGACAAGTAAAAAGCACTTTCACGTCCCACAGCCCACAGCCATCGTTCTACGTCCTTTGACACTTGAACGACGCACAAATATGGCGGAAATGAATTTTATACTAAGGTGCCAGCTAGCATAATACGAACTTTTTTTTTTAACTTTCGATATACATATATGGGGCATCTAAGTATGAATAAAAACATATATATTTATTTGTGTATGTATCGTATATAGTAATCAACTAGGCTAACAAGCAAACTATAGGAAAGTCAAGCAGCTCTTGGCTCTATCATTAACAGACTTTTGTCAGCGATTGCTGGTTTCTTATTGCTTTGCTTCTCTTTATTTAGTATAACTAATTGACAATTATATATTTGTAATGTATATGCAAATATAATACAATATGCTGATATTCAACTGTGTAATGAAATCGCTTTGCAATCGCATGACTATCAAACTACTATTAGACTAAAATCAGAATACTTTTGGACTACTATTAGACAATGGAATACTTTCAGGCTGATATTTTAGGAATATCGTCTTACTATCCTATCAGACTATCATCGAAATCGTAATTTGACTACTGTCAGAATACTATCGGCTTCGTATTGCTATTCGACTACTATCAAACTACTATCGGTTCCAAAAAGTTTCTTGCCATTTTACTATTGAACTACTATCGGACTACTATCGAGATACTATTAGATTAATATCGGGCTACTATTAGACTAATATGTGGCTACTAAATAATATTCAAAGAATTTTCTTTGCTGAATTTTTTTTTTCCCAAAAATTCTTCCATTTATTTCCAAAAAGTTTTTTGCCCTTTGACTACTATCGGATTACTATCGGGCTACTATTAGACTAATATCGAACTTCTAAACAATATTCAAAGAATTTTGTTTGCTGAATTTTTTGTTGCCAAAAATTCTTCCATTTATTGGCAAAAAGTTGTTCGCCATTTGACCATTTGACTACTATCGAACTATTATCGGACTACTATCGGACTTATATCGGGCTACTATCGGACTACTATCGGACTACTATCGGACTTCTATCGGGCTACTATCGGACTACTATCGAGCTACTATTATACTAATGTCAGGCTACTAAAGAAAATTCTTCCAATTATTTGCAAAAATTTTTTTGCCATTTGACTACTATCGGATTACTATCGGGCCACTATTAGACTAATATCGAACTACTAAACAATATTCAAAGAATTTTGTTTGCTGAATTTTTTGTTGCCAAAAATTCTTCCATTTATTGGCAAAAAGTTGTTCGCCATTTGACCATTTGACTACTATCGAACTATTATCGGACTACTATCGGACTTATATCGGGCTACTATCGGACTACTATCGGACTACTATCGGACTACTATCGGACTTCTATCGGGCTACTATCGGACTACTATCGAGCTACTATTATACTAATGTCAGGCTACTAAAGAAAATTCTTCCAATTATTTGCAAACAATTTTTTGCCATTTGACTACTATCGGATTACTATCGGGCTACTATTAGACTAATATCGAACTACTAAACAATATTCAAAGAATTTTGTTTGCTGAATTTTTTGTTGCCAAAAATTCTTCCATTTATTGGCAAAAAGTTGTTCGCCATTTGACCATTTGACTACTATCGAACTATTATCGGACTACTATCGGACTACTATCGGACTACTATCGGACTACTATCGGACTACTATCGGACTTCTATCGGGCTACTATCGGACTACTATCGAGCTACTATTATACTAATGTCAGGCTACTAAAGAAAATTCTTCCAATTATTTGCAAACAATTTTTTGCCATTTGACTACTATCGGATTACTATCGGGCTACTATTAGACTAATATCGAACTACTAAACAATATTCAAAGAATTTTGTTTGCTGAATTTTTTGTTGCCAAAAATTCTTCCATTTATTGGCAAAAAGTTGTTCGCCATTTGACCATTTGACTACTATCGAACTATTATCGGACTACTATCGGACTTCTATCGGGCTACTATCGGACTACTATCGAGCTACTATTATACTAATGTCAGGCTACTAAAGAAAATTCTTCCAATTATTTGCAAACAATTTTTTGCCATTTGACTACTATCGGATTACTATCGGGCTACTATTAGACTAATATCGAACTACTAAACAATATTCAAAGAATTTTGTTTGCTGAATTTTTTGTTGCCAAAAATTCTTCCATTTATTGGCAAAAAGTTGTTCGCCATTTGACCATTTGACTACTATCGAACTATTATCGGACTACTATCGGTCTTATATCGGGCTACTATCGGACTACTATCGGACTACTATCGGACTACTATCGGACTACTATCGGACTTCTATCGGGCTACTATCGGACTACTATCGAGGTACTATTATACTAATGTCAGGCTACTAAAGAAAATTCTTCCAATTATTTGCAAACAATTTTTTGCCATTTGACTACTATCGGATTACTATCGGGCTACTATTAGACTAATATCGAACTACTAAACAATATTCAAAGAATTTTGTTTGCTGAATTTTTTGTTGCCAAAAATTCTTCCATTTATTGGCAAAAAGTTGTTCGCCATTTGACCATTTGACTACTATCGAACTATTATCGGACTACTATCGGACTTCTATCGGGCTACTATCGGACTACTATCGAGCTACTATTATACTAATGTCAGGCTACTAAAGAAAATTCTTCCAATTATTTGCAAACAATTTTTTGCCATTTGACTACTATCGGATTACTATCGGGCTACTATTAGACTAATATCGAACTACTAAACAATATTCAAAGAATTTTGTTTGCTGAATTTTTTGTTGCCAAAAATTCTTCCATTTATTGGCAAAAAGTTGTTCGCCATTTGACCATTTGACTACTATCGAACTATTATCGGACTACTATCGGACTTATATCGGGCTACTATCGGACTACTATCGGACTACTATCGGACTACTATCGGACTACTATCGGACTACTATCGGACTTCTATCGGGCTACTATCGGACTACTATCGAGCTACTATTATACTAATGTCAGGCTACTAAAGAAAATTCTTCCAATTATTTGCAAACAATTTTTTGCCATTTGACTACTATCGGATTACTATCGCGCTACTTTTAGACTAATATCGAACTACTAAACAATATTCAAAGAATTTTGTTTGCTGAATTTTTAGTTGCCAAAAATTCTTCCATTTATTGGCAAAAAGTTGTTCGCCATTTGACCATAGGACTACTATCGAACTATTATCGGACTACTATCGGACTTCTATCGGGCTACTATCGGACTACTATCGAGCTACTATCGAGCTACTATTATACTAATGTCAGGCTACTAAAGAAAATTCTTCCAATTATTTGCAAAAAGTTTTTTGCCATTTGACTACTATCGGATTACTATCGGGCTACTATTAGACTAATATCGAACTACTAAACAATATTCAAACAATTTTGTTTGCTGAATTTTTTTTTTTGCCAAAAATTCTTCCATTTATTTCTAATAATTTTTTTTTTTTTACAAATTGTTAAAAAAACTTTATTAAAATATTTTATATTATTATTTATGTTTATTATTATATAAATTATTATTATTATTATTAAATATATTAATTATTATATTATTATTATTAATTATATTTATTATTATATATATTATTTATTTATATTTTACAGCTCGCAACTTTACAAAAGCTGGCTTAAGTTGGGAAATCGACAGTGACAGTATTTTTGCTAACTTTAAGGAATTGCATCAGCAATTACAAATATAAATATGAATGTACATACAAAAATAAAAATATATATATATTTATATGTATAAATGTGTGTGTGTGTGTGTGTTTGTATAGTCAAGCATGGAAGCAACAAATTTGTGTGCATTATTTACGTGTTGCCTGGCATTTTATGCCAATAAATTACCAATATGCACGAAGGCAAAACTTTTGTTGCATAAAACTCAGGTGGAGTCAAATGGGCGGCTGCTGTGCGAAACTGACAAACTGCACGGATACACGCGCACACACCAACACACCAACACACACACACACACACACATGTCTGAATTTTCGTTTTTTAATTTTTCGGTGTAACCGAAAAATCGAAGTAGGGAAAAAATCAGAGACATAACACACAGCCAGAACGAGGAGTCAAAGAACAACAACAGCCAACAGAGAGAATGCATCATTGTGTGGGAGTTGTCTATGTGTGTGTGTGTGTGTGTGCGTGTGCATTGGCTGACGCCAAGGAAATTTGGCGTCAGTTTTATACGCAACGAGCGAAAAAAAAAAGAAAGGAAAAGAAAAGAGAAACAGTTGCTGTGGCACGGAACGAGAGAGCGGCGCGGCAACAATGGCAAACAAAAATCCGGAAAAAATAGCAAATCGCATAAAAACACACACAATGGTCAGGGGGCGTCTCCACGTGGCCGGAGCATGCTCTGCCACAGAGCAGACAAGGGCATCTAATGTGGCAGGTGTGGTAAAGGGCGGTAGGAGAGGCAGGGGAGGTACACGAGGCAGAGGCAGGCAGAGCGACTAACGAAATGGAGCGAGATGTCGCAGAGAGCTTGTCAGAGCACTCGTAGGTGCTAATTAGAGGCAACTAGCAGATTGAAGATCGAGTGGGCATAGCGACAGCAATGTGGGGCTTCAAGGTTTGCGTTGCATGTGGTGAGATGCAGGATTTACGTAGAATGTTGATTGAGCAGATGAATGATTATGAGAAGCTCGGGTTATGGCGGAGAGCAGGGAGAGAGAGAGAGAGAGAGAGCGCGATTGAGAGTGAAAGTAAAAAGAAAGCGATAATGAAGGGCGATGAGAGATGGATAGAGAGAGAGAAAGCAAATGAGAGATATGGAGGAGGGAAAGTTGTAGAGACAATGAAGAGCGATGAGAGATGGATACAGAGAGAGAGAGAGAGAAAAAGCAAAAGAGAGATATGAAGGAGGAAAAGTTGTAGAGACAATGAAGGACAAATATAGATAGAGAGCGAGCGGAGAAAGATTGAGATGAGAAGAGAGAAAAAGAGAAGTGGACAAAGTCAGACAGTGCTATATGCTTGACACTTCTTTATGATAAATAATTCGAATCAATTCTTCTAAATGACATTTTCTATTATGGAATATCATATGGAATAGCCATAATTTTATTCCATAATAATAAATAACTCCCATTATGCTTTTTTTTCTTATTAGCGATTACACAAGAATGAATTAATAATTAATCCATAGCTTGTCTGCCCATATGCATATATCCTGCATTGTAGCGCATTGCCCGAGTCACCTGAGGCAGTTGCAAATCTAAGCTTTCGCTCCTGCCTGCGCCTGCCAGGCGATAGCTGCGAATGCACAAAAAAAAAGAAGGAAATGCAAGGATATTTGAGTTGGTTGAGCTCAAGTAGCTAACACACACACACACAGACACATACTTATATATATTTTTTGGCTGGCAGGTAAATATGGCTGTCGCAGCACAGATAAGGGCTAACGCCGCAGAATTTTTGCTTGCCGCCGGTGTGGGGCGGGGCGGGCGGTGATGGGTCATGGTGGGTGGAGTGGGCGTGGCATGTGCAACCAGAGTTTTGCATTTGATATTTTTGCAAACGACATGTAGTCAAGCAGCACACACACACACACACATAGAGAGAGAGAGACCCACTCACACATAAACAAAACGAAAACCCCAAGCCAAATATTATTGAATACCAAAATTCGAAGGTAAACACAGCTGCGACTGCGAGCTCCGATCTCAGCTCTGTTTATGCGCCCAGCCAAGCGAGGCGATGCGAAACGATTTTGTCACAATATTTCAGGCTTCAGTGACAAATTTGCAGCCAGCGTCGAAAAACAAAACTCAAACCAAAAGTCAAAGCCAACAGCAGCTCCTTGAAGCAGCTCGCCCTTTCCCTGTCTCTTACTCAATCTCTCTCTCTCTCTTTCACAAGCTGCCATTATCAGGACTCTGGCATCGACTCTGTCTCCATCTCCATCTCCATCTCTGTCTCTGACACGGCAATTAAGCATCCTATTTAGACGACCCGCTTTCTGGTAATTTACTGAGTGTCGCAGAGTCCATAAAGTCCATAATTCAGTCGAAGACTTGCGCCAAGCAACAGTTGCCGGACCCCCAGACCCGCCTCAAAATACATTAAAAAAAAAACAAAAAAACAAAAGGACGACGCTGAAGTGGGAAAAGGAAAAAAAGGCTTGTCTGGAACGTAATGCAGCGACAGCGGAAGTGAAAATTGTTCCACTCTCCTTCTAAGTAGGTGAAAGCTAAATTTATTTGCTGCTCAAATTCAAATGCCATGCGACTTGCCAAGCGGGCCAACAATAGACGTAATCGACTCAAATGGCTGCAACGGCTGCTATCCAGATTCTCATAAATATCGATAGATATCGATATACTCATGTGTATATATTCATATATGGTATTTATATATATTCAGCTCAGAGTATTTAAGTTTCTTCTTATTAGCAGCTGTCTATTGTGAGATCAAACGAGTCTTAGAGTAGTTCATGTTGATCATATAGAGTCTTTTATTTATTTTAAGGATAATCTATTAGAGAGCATTCTTAACGTTGATATTTCATACTATCAATATTGTTTGAGCTATAGCCAACTATATTTTATGCTGCTTAAAGTAAATATAGACTTTCTTCATTAAAAAAAAAAGAAGGTTCAAAATACGTAAAAAAGTAAATAACATTTCGATTTTTATCGATAATTTGAAAATAGGATTAGTTATCGATAAATTTATTAACGTTAATATTTTATACTATCAATATTGTTTAATCTATAGCCAACTATATTTTATTTTGCTTAAAGTATAAATAAAGTATTCTATAAAGTAAAGTAAAGAGTTTTTTTTATTACAAAAAAGAAGGAAGAAAGAAAAAAAAACGTAAAAAATTAAACAATTTTCGATTTTTAACGATAATTTGAAAATAGGATGAGTTATCGATAAAACAAAATAAACTCGTACTGCGTAACTAACATACGAGTATTCAGGTAAATTCAGCTCTCTAGTTTGTATAGTTTCCGAAATCTCTCACATTCATTCGGACGGACTTACGAACGGACAGGCGGAAAGGGCTATATCAACTTTTCTTGTCACCCTGATCAAGAATATTTATACTTTATGGGGTCTGCCACGTCTCCTTCTGCGTGTTACATACATTTTCACAAAACCATTATACCTTGAATTCCTATGGGTTCAGGTTCCATTAAATTGAACCCTAATTAAATTGTAAATAACTCAGTCAATTACAATTACAAATCACTATCTTCTGAGGTAACTCAAAGACTAAATCTTTCTTTGACCATGAACTGATCTGGAGCAGTAATATCAATATAATACAATACATAGAGAAACTATGATTTATTTTCATGGAACTTATGAATTCATTTGAAAAACTGTATTAGAAATATATCACCATATAAAATATATGTAATCTTTATAATTATACAATCTCAGAAATAGTGTCCACTCGTGTCTACACACCGCTGTCGCTTGATATAAGCTCATGGGTTTTCAATTATACTTGAGACTGTTTTGGGCATATGTAAAGGATTTTTTGTAAAATGTCGAGGAATATAACGATCCATGACTTTATTTGTTTTGCGAGGTTTTTGATGGTTTGGTATTTTTTAAATTTATTTATTTATTTGATAATAAACAGTTTGACGAGAAACATTGTATAATGTTGAGGATTTTCTTGAAATAAATCAAAAACGCAGTTTTTAAATGTAAGTGCAACACGATAAGTTTATTTTAATAAAATCAAATTATAAGTAACAAGTACACAACGCGACGTCTTCAACTTAACTGACCGAGCCGACACTTTCACAACTGATCTTACACAATACAATGATACATTGAACACTGACTCGATGTGCAGCATGTTCTGGATGTCTCCTTCGTATGCTGCTTCTCTTACATATAGAATTTTCGGGATGTCTTCTTCGTATGCTTTTATGCTTACTTTTCTGTATGTATGTACACAATCCAGAACATTCGTCTTCGTTTTCTTATTCTGATGATGATGATGATGATGATGACTTTTGTTCGAGATCATTTCCACAACAAGATACTGATATTTTCCACAGAAATGCAAGCGTTATACTTCTCCACCATTTGATACTGCACAAAGTCACTTAATTCTTTTTTTTTACCCATAACGAAGCAAAATAGAAAAGCAAAAACAATTTGTTATGACTTAGAATAAATGATAGAACAACTAAAAACACTTGGGTTAGCTGTAAAGTCAGACTAATAATGACTAAATACTTCGAATGTCAGAACGAAAGACAATAAAGCAAAAATTATGAAAACTCAAAGTGCAATTGAAAAACCTTTGCATTCTGTTTTATGCTTATGTGCTTTATGCTTTGCTGTTAAAAAAAAGAACCGTTATATATTCAAGTTCTTCAAAGTAAAACGCAGAATAGAAGAACAAATTTTGTCAAAATATTTCTGCCGGCGACTCTATATAATTATTATTACAATATAATTATAGTTACAATAATAGATGCTCTAGCTTTAGTCTACTCTCTGATTAGTTTATTTAGTTTATAACCAAGTTACTATTGTCCTTTGCTTTACTTAGAGTTTGTTTCTAGGACTATTAGCCGAAGTTCAGTTTGTCTGTTAATGACTTGAGTACGCAGAAAATATTATGCATTCTTCACTCTTCCTGCACGAAAATTGCGATTTGAATCAGGAAACGTGTTGTTTTTTTTTTTTTTTTTTTCTTTTTTTTTTTTTTTAAATCAAATATGTTTAAATTGGATATAAAAAAAAAAACTTTTTTTTTTTGGTTTTTTTACAAACAAATATAATTTTTTTTAGCATTTGCTTAGTGTTTTTAATAATATCAAGTATACGACCTGTTAAATTACTTAAATATTTTTAAATTTTTCTAAATGAATTTCTTGGCCAGGTTTTTCTCAAATTGCCTTAACTGAGGTTGCAGCTCTTCCAGCTTTCTCCTAGACAAAGGTAGCTTAATATTTTCAATAATATTTATGTGCGTTTCTGTAGCTAATATATTCTCACATAACCCTGTCTATGAATGAGGTAATACTTCCATCTTATTGCACACTCCATCAAAAATTATTGAACATTCCATTGGTATATTGATTTGAACAGAACTGCATTAAATTGCAGCGCAAAAGTTCCATAAGGAGATTTGGCTGCCAAAACCATGCCGCTATTATAGAAAACCAATATGCGCTCTTTACTATGCCAACGCGCATCAAAATTAGGCAACATGATGAAAAGTGAGTGAATCTGAAAGTTGTAACGGAATAGCGCCTGCTTATTAGCAACCAACTGGATGCTTCTTAAACTCAACTTTCGGTTGCAGGTTGTAAACCAAAAAAATAAAAAATAAAACAAAAAATGGCTTCGTGGCACAGCCATTGTGTGCTCAGGCCCAAACATGTAAAGTTGGCCAAGCTAGTTGCCGTTAATGGGCTTTATGCCACAGCCAAAGGCGGGCGCTTAGCCCGGGTACTTGAATGCTGTGAAATTGTGACGTGAAGTGCAAATATTTAATTGCTAACAAACGCCAAAGGCGAGACAATTGGCGCCTGTGTTGCATTTGCCTTTCAGGCTGTGGCATCTGAGAAGGTTTTGTGGGTCATAATTGTGGAGCGAACGACACCGGACAGCAATTAAAATGAATGGGAACTTTCATATTTCACATGAAATTCCTTATAACGGTATTTAAAATGCAATAGCTTGACATTCCAATTTATTTGACTAATTTCTTATTGGCTTAAAAAGCTTGAGCTCATAATTCCGATTTGAACAGACTTTTATTCGTTGTGTTAACTTTCTAATTCGAATTCAATTTGAATGCTGTTAATTATTGGTCTTGAAGGAAATAGCTACAATTCCAATTTGAATATATCTCTGTTAACTATTTGTCTCATGCATTTGACTGAACCTCTTTTGATTTTATTTTAAGAATTACGCAAACTTGAGTTTGATAAAAACAATAATTAAAAATAACTAATTAAATAAATAATATTATTATAAACATGATTAATTTTTGTTCTTCTTTTGTTATAGAATTACATTTTCTTCCACAAGGCTCATAAAAATTAAACTCTAATAGCAACACAAATTATCGCATGCAATAGCCTCTGTTAAGCATGCGATAGCCTCTGTTAATTCGTATACCTATGTTAACATGCAATTAGAGTCACACCACTAACCATACACACACCGACTCTTTACATTTTGAATTCAAAGCAGTGAACATTTATACATGCGCCCATCATAAGAGAACTTTGCTTAAGCACAGCATTCTGTTAAATTAACATTGTGCGGCCACAATTCAAAGTAAAGAGCGTGCACTGTTCGCAACGCTTCGCGTGTCCTTCCCCATGCTTTACATGCCTGTTCATGTTAACTAACAGGAATTGCAATGTAAACGTCTGCAGGGGAAATGCAGTCGCTGTTGTGCCTCTCTTTTGCTGTAAGCAGCTAAAGCTAGAACATGAAATAAGATATAATACGAATGTAAAGTTAGGATGCTTAGGCAAAGTTTTAAGAGAATTTTATCATGCTGTTAAAAGATATTTATCTACAATATGTAGAGCTATTATTTTTTGTTGCCAGTTTTGGATAATTATGAGAGTAGTACAAATGTTTTAAACTAAATGTAACTCATTTTTTTTAAAGATTTTTTATTCTTTGCATCTTTACATGTTATTAAATATAAGTTTATAATTAATTCTAGATATCGCTAATATTTACAATTTTAAAACTTTGTATGAATAATTTGACACACACTATAATGAAAATGATATAATAAACGATTTCAATTATCTTTGCTTTTTTTAACTTCTATCGCAACATTCAAATACATTTAAATTCCAATAAGAATCTTATAGGCAGAAGAAATAAACAATCCGTTTACTTAAAAAGAAAAACTATTAATTTCTGAAGTAAGTTGGCATAAATAAATATCAATAAAAGAAAATAAATTAGATTAAATAATTGTTAATGATGTACATACAAACAATTAGGCAAAGCATATGATATGATATGATGACAACGGTATTTTGTAAATTTAATAACATTTATTAAATTCACTTATAATAAATAACTCTCACTTTGTTTAAAATTAAAATTAAAACAATTAAATTCCAAGTAAAGTTCCATAGGCAGGAGAAATTAACATGTGGCTAATTAGAATGTCGATTATGAGGCGCATATTCATTAGAATAACGGTGCTTTGCATATTGGAAAATGGAAGGCGACTTTATAATACTTTTCATTTCTTAAGTCAGTTGGCAACAATACTTAAGCATTTTCGGCGTTGTCAGGAGTCGGCCTCATTGCCGCCAGCTGCATGCCACCAATTTAATTAATCTGCACGAAATATGCAACACAGCAAAAGTTTGCCAGCCGAGAGGGCAAACACTCATGGCACACACACACACAGACACACACATACATACATACATGGCAGCGAATTGCCACAGTTATAATGCTTGACACATAAAGTGTGTGTGGGCGTGGGCGACGCCTAAAAGCAAGCAGCAGCAAAAGGCAAGGAGTAGCAGAGGAAGCAGCAGAGAGAGCAGCAATAAGATTACTTAATTGATTTAAATTTGCTTGTCTAGTGGGAGTTGATGATGTTGCACAGTGCCGCATGCGATAATGAAGTTGTTGACAAGCTCTTGGGCAAAAGAAAATGCAAACAACAGCAAATAACAACAAAAACAACAGCAGCAGCAACAACTACTACTTGCAACAGAAGTGCAAGTAATTGAAAGGCAACAGCAGCAGCAGCAGCAGCAGCAACAGCAACAACAACAGCAACAACAGCAGCGACAACAGCAGTAGCAGCAGCGGCAGCAACAGCTGTAGCAGCTGCAACAGCAGTATACAAAAACGTGGCATCAGCCAGGCTCAAGTAGTTGACGTTTGTTGCAGCTGCTGCTTCTGCTTCTGTTGCCGCTTCAAGTGTCGCGCCACACACACACACAAACAGGCTGGCAACGTGTCGTATGCGCTATATCTCATATACTTTAATTATAATTATAATTAATGACATTACGCCTTAAGAATGACGACGACCTAAGATATTCAATTTGTCAACAGACGACAACTACAGCGCAGCCAAGGCCGAGCACCTCACTCAACATACAAATCCAAATCACTAACCACACAGTACATACATACATACATATGAGTTATGGGAAGTATAGTAAATATATATGTATTTACTTCACAACAACAAATCTGTATGGCGGGTCCCGTTGCAATTTTGTGTTCGTGGTTCTCTGCCTCTCTTATATACTCAACGAGCATTGATATTTCGCAGCCATAAGCCCAATGCGATCGAGCGAGATAGCTGTCCATTTCTTCATACTTTTATTCACACATATTACGTTTACTTTATCTAATGCTCACTGCTCTCTCGAATTGAAGAATTTATGTACATGCATACATACTAATATATACACACATCTATAATAAATGTATATATGTATGCATGTTACAGTGCTGACAGCTATTGAGGACTTCAACAAGGCAGATCATCTATGTAGTCAAAAAAGTCAAATAAAACGAAAGCTAAAATTTTAAATCAGAAAAGAAAAACCCATGATTTTTAGAGGAAACTAAACAAAAATGTTTTGACTAAAGAACAAAAATTTATGTTTTTAAAGGAAATTTAAAAAAATTATAATTTTTAGAAGAAACTAAACAACAATTTAAAAACTACATAAACAATTTGAAGACATAGAAGAATAGTATGTCATTGACAAGAGAAAATACCCTATACTCTAACTTCATGCTGCCGTTTATAATTCCTCTACACACACAGCACGTACGCGCACATGTATGTGCATATACACATACAAACATATGTGGCATATCCCGTTGCGATTTCGTATCTGCTTAGCTCCCTTATTCTTTTACTTCCCCAATGTGCTCTTTGCTATGAGCGCTGACCACCATATACCTACGATCAAGCTGGCGCTCTTTGTATTTTTGTACTTATGCTCACTGCTCGCTCTCTCTCTCTCTCTCTCAAACGTATATACGATTACGTATGCTTAGACAGCAATGCAAAAAAATCTCTCTTTACGCATTTAAGCATTCTAAAAATAAATTTTGAAGTCGAGCATGGACACACACACACAGACACCACGCTTGTGCATGTATTAGCAATCAAATGTATGTATGTGTGTTTAGGTTAAAGAAGTTTGTTTTGGACATCATACAAATACTCACGAATGTGTGTTTGTATGTGTGCCTGTGATGTTCAAAGTATTTCATCCTTGCGGCGCGCTCCTGCGGCTGGCTGTTATTACGAGTCCGCTGCGTCACACGTCACTCGGGTCCGTCCGCTCGCTCGCTCGTTAGCGTTAGCTGACCAACGGCACATACAAATACAAATACAAATACAAGCACAAAAGCAACTGCAACAAGGACATGAAAGGGAACCTCAATGAGGCTTAGGCATGCCCAGCAGCCCGACGACGACGACGACGACCAAGTCAAATTTTCACTCCCTTGTGTATGTGACTTGCATGCTGCGTTAGGCGCCAAACTTTTTGACTGGCATTTGCCCAGTTACCAAAAAGCATCCATAACAAGTTAGAACCAACGTAGTCGAATGATAACGACCAAGTAATACTCGTTCACGGAATTGAAAGTTTTGTGAAAATATTTTAAATTTCTTTTTTTTAATTTTGTAATTATATATGACTTCATTATTTCAATCCATCTTCTACTTATCTCCTATTATTTATCTATTGAAATCTATCATCTCTCAGACATCTCCGAATAGCCCTTTATCTTTTAATGAACGAGTATCGCAACGAGTGTGGTCAAAGACTTGTTCCATTTGAAGGACGTGTTCTGCAGTGTCTGCAATCATGGAGCGCAACGTCATTAATCCCAATCAATTGCCCAAGAACTCGGCACAAAGGTTATGAATGCAACCGAGCAGGAAACTATTTCGTTTTGAAATGAATAGCTGCACTGAATGAACAGTTTATTATTGAATCTATTTCTAGGCTATCTTAGATTCTTCAGTAAAAGGGCCTATTCAATATTTTGGAACATTTTTAGATATACTAATATATATATCTATATCTAATATATACTCACCCAAAAAAGAATTTAAGAAATGATCACATATATCATAGGACATAGACTTTTTGGTATTTTAAAATCACTTTTAATACTATTAAACCAGGAAAAGAAATTTTACAATTTGTCTTTTACAGTTTAGCATTTCTCTATATATTAGCTATTATCTATATAACTTTCAGACTTATTAATTTCATTTTTTATAAATTTTAAAATTTTCATGAACAACTTAAGCTTCTTAACCAGTTTTGTTGACCCGTCTCGTCTGGAACGGAAATCGAAAATATAAAAGGGACGTTTTCTTGGCCCCTTTCAAAAATGAATCTGGCAGCGACACACAATAACAGGTAACCGGATGCCGTCTCGATAGGCGAGTGCCGTTACTTTATCCTTCGAGATATTAAGCAGGGGATATTAAGCCAGTGATTCGTCATGAGCTTTAAGTAAAAAGCGGATTCAGATAATAGAAGAGTTGCGTTTTCTTATCAATGATATAAATGTCAAGATAAAAGTTGATTCCATGTAAAATAGCAAACAATTAAATAAAATACTATTAAATAGTACTTACTTTATATTATTACATAGTAGTAATTGTATTTTATCAAAACATTATTGTAAAAAAACAAAAGATAATTAGTATATCCTAGCTCTGTCGAACTAAATATCATTTCAGGAAAACTTTTTGTACATATGTATGCAGAAGGAGTCGTGGCAGACGTCCAAGTGAGTCCATCTAGCCATAACTGTTTGTCCATATCTTCTCCGAAGTACAATTTTAAAATTTCTGTGTTCTTGCTTTACCATTTCTTCGACAACTCATTTAATTTCCCTATAATCGATCAAATATAATCAACTGGCATGGTTCTCAAATCTGCATTTAATATGAAAATTACCTAGTTAAAAAATTTATTTAAATTTTTTTATTGCGCTTTCGAGTCTTAGACCATATGCACCACAAGCTGCAATAAAGAGAATTGAATAAAAAAAATTCTCGTTGAGCACATAAAAGTTTTAATTTTATAAACTCTTAGATATAATTTTGATACGTCTATCTTAACGGCATACAATTTACTACTATTCAAGCAATAAGGGCTTTAATGTTATCAGTGAAATAATATATGTTATAGCCGTTAAAAATGAGATAGAATATATATGGCCTATATCCTCTTCTGAATATTACATATATGTATATGGTCAGATTCTACTTTCTTAATAGGAAAAGGTTTATACCTTAAAAAGGAAAAGCACCTTAACTTCCAGCCTTACTTAGATGATGACTAACCTCTTCTAGTCATAACATGTATTAATACCATAGTAAATATATCTCAATGAATTCGCCTTTCAAAGCTGCAGCATTTTAAAAATAAATAATATCTATAGATTTTGCATTTGCTTTCAGCCTCCTAAATTTTTAAAGCACTATTTTCATTTTCTCCCCTCTAGTATATAGCATGGATGCGAATTCTTCCTTTAGCTGGAGCTTTTCCAGCTACAGTTCTTCATGTCACTTGCCCTATAAATAATTAAAATTTTCCTTTTTTTTTTTTTATTATTTTTATTAAAAATGTAAATTCAGAAAATGCGGAATACCATAGTTTTGTAGACCTGTTCTCGTATCGCTGCCTATATATATATAAATATATATATACGGATGCTCAAATAATCTTTTCACTTGTTTACATTTTCCGATGATGCAATTTTATTTGCGTTTCTTATCGTTTTCTTTTCAATTTTCAGCTTGGCTTTGGATTACAAAACTTTATTTGTTGCATTTTGCGTGTACATAGAATCGTTTATAATATTTATATATATATATCGATACATATATATATATTTATATGGTATTTGTGGTTTCTTGTGCACAAATTCAATCACAAAACAAAACCAAGCAACTATTGATAGCAATATACATATATATATAAATATATGCACATCTAATGGGTGTTATACATATTTATCGTTTACAACTGATTCGTAAGCACATCGAGCGTAGCACATTTTGGGGGAAACATTGTTTATATACTTGTGTAAAAAGCAGGCGCTGTATTGGATAACTCTGGTTGGTTTGCTCTCAATGGAGTGACGGGGAAAGTGAAAGTGTCTGCTAAGAGTGAGAGAGAGATATATATATATATAGATAGCTAGGGTTAGATATACATTTAAGTATATATCGTATTTTTCACAACAATCAATTTTAGCTAATACATAATTTGCTCCATGTATGCGACTCGAGATGTATTAGGCTATATGTTCTATAATGCGCCGAATGCTGTATATTTCATATTATTATGTGAGTGTATTCATTTTCCTATGCATATATATATATATGTATCCAATATTGCGATAAGCAAGCAATTTTGATCTTTTGTTTGTTTGTTTTTTTTTTATTACATGTCTAAAATTTCATACACACAAAAATATTATGCGCTTATGATCAAATGGAAAAACATGTTGCGGTTTTAATACATTTCTTTTTTGCAGTTATTTTTTTGTGTTTTTGAATTCTTCGAATTTTGTTTTTAAATATTTCTTTTGGGTATTTATATCGCTTTTGTTATTGTTGTTGTTTGTTTTCTTTATTATTCATTTGTCGGGTCATTGCCGCAGAGCGACGCAGTTGTTTAGAAAATTCTGATTGCAGTTGTTCGAGCTGAAAGATGGTCGTGACAGCGTGACCCTTGTGTCTGCTTGATACGCCCTTCCACCCATCCATCCACCACAGAACCGAACCGTTGCCATTTACTGATCCTCATCGCCGAGCTCGTGCTTAATTTTGGAGAAGTCAAACGTTTCGCCAGTGCCACGCTTGAAGATGTTTAGAACATCCAGGCAAGTGGTCTCGAAATGCGTGGTGGCATCATACGATTCAGAGATAAAGATCTGTGAGTCGAGTCCATCGTCGATCGGTTCCAAATAATCCGAAATGGTGACAAACTTTTGTGCAATCGGCTCCAGCAGATCGAGGCCGGGCTTAATTTCCACTTCCGGATTCTCAGTCTCCACTGTAGTGGAGACCATGCCCACAAACCAGCCCTTGGCGGCCACCTGATGAGTGGAGCTGACCAGCGATACATAAATGTCCGATTTGCGACCAACTTGCTTTTGTGGAATGATAATTTGAGTTGAGAGGCCATCCTTAGTGCTGGCCACCGGATGGTCCAAGATACAAATGCAACGGATAACCTTGCCACGCTTGCGCACCTGTTCAAAAGAATTAATTAATATGAGATTCTCTTTCTTTAGATTTGAACTCACCTTATCGGGCACATAGCTGGGATCGCAGTACACCTGCTTGCATTTGGCAATCTCTTCACCGGATCGCACGCCCACCACCTTGCCGCCCTCACCTAGGACAATCTCGTCAATGGGCTTGTCCAGCATGTAGGTGCCGCCATAGATGGCCGAGAGACGGGCAAAGCCCTGTGGCAACTCGCCCAAGCCGTACATCGGATATAGATAGGGCGACTTGCCATATCTCGCCAGGGAGTCCGAATACAATTTGATTCGTCGAATGGTATTGACAGCCGGCTCATTCAAATACTCATCGTCACGGAACAGGGCCAGGGCGTGGCCAGTAAAGTCCTGCGTGTTCTTGTCCAGGCCGAACTTGTCGTATAGTCCCTGCATGTTGGACTTGGTGGGATCAAAGTCTTTCCAGGTCTTTGGATCATCCTCTCTGAAGTCCTGCACGTAGATCAGGAAATTGCGGAAGCGACGCTTCTCAAACATACCTGCGATGGAAAAAAGCAAATGGTTATTCAAGGTTATTCAGCCTTACAGACATTTAAGTAGAAGAGTAAAAACGTTAGACTTCATTTATAGGGAAGACAGGCAATGCATTGACTGATAATCTCAAGATAGTACGCTCAACGCTTGAAAGAAATATGGCAACTACATTAGACCTCGAATAATTAAGTTTCAATCAAAAATAATTAATTACCGAAATATGATTAACTATAAATAGAAATAGTTGTTAAATCATAAAAATTCAACACTATTTAGGTAGAAATATTTAGAGCTAACGATAATTATTCGGAACTCGACAGAGCAAAAGCTTCAATTCCTGATTAAGTTATAGCAATTGCGTAAATATTATTATTATTATGAATAATTTAATTTCGATTTCTAATGCTCAATATATCAAATAAACCAATCACCTAAAGGTGGTTATCTATAGAGAAAAGTTGATGTATTAAACAAGTGTATTTAAATGATATATTTAAATGATATATAAGAAAGAGATATATCACAGATATTTTTTCAAATAGGAGTTTCGGAATTCAAGTCCATTTTTAATACAAAACTAACCCAATAAACTCCTTGCATTTCATGAGCGAGCCCTGAATTTTCAAGCGAAATAAATGTGGGGCAGCTTCAACATCTTTACAAGGTAATTTCTAGAATAACTACTTGTAGGTATTACAAGCAAAGACACTTTCCTTGGTAGTATTCCACTAAGAAATACTCAAACCAACTTTCTAATTAGCATAATTAACTGCTACATACAAAAGGAAAAATTTACACATTTGAAATTGAGCTTACACAAATTATAAAATAAACTTGGTTAGATTAAATCTCTGTTTGATGCTGACCAAGAATTTATAATATACTTTACGGGGTGGCCTTTGCATACATTACAACAAATATATACATACATAACTATGACTATATTTCGTTGTCTTTAAAGTGTCCACGTATCCACGCGGACGTACAATTGAAAGTGCCAATTTAAGGGCTAAAACACCACCAGTCGATGTGAGAATGACGTCATTCAGTCATGAAGGCTCTAAGTGTAGGGGTTCAATGCACCTTGCGAACCTGCTCTTTATGGCCAAACTAACAAAATTGGCAACTAAACTGAATTGCGGAGAAATTTGCAGGGAAATAAACAAATTATAAAATGAAAGATAAAACAAAAATAAATTAAAGACAGTCATAAATGGAGCGTGATTGGTTAATTGCGTTTTGTAGTTGGCAGCTAGTAATTGTTTAAACAATTTCAGGCCAAAACAAAAACAGCAACAATAACCACAGAGCCAACAACAACACCACACAGGTGTAGAAAAATGAATCAGCGCAACGGTTAATTGCATGAAAGGTATGCACAGGGTTGCCACACAGCGCATGGCAAACAGCTGGCAACTCCACAATTCTAATTGGAATATGTACATATAACAAGATAATACATACATACATTCATATAAAATAAATGACAATTATATTTTCTTAGACATTGTATAAATCATTCTCTACAAAGAGAAAAGAATAATTGTTAAAAGGGGCAGCAAAAGGCAAAAAATGGGAGGCTTTAAATGCTGAAACGCAGACAAAAAACATACACACGCACAGTCATACATACATACGCTTAGAACACACACTCAGAGAGAGGCCCTCTACAAATACGTGTCACAGTCAGAGCAAAAGCAACACCAGCGAGTACCAATCGCCGCTAACAAGCGTAGACAAAGAACCATGTAGAGAGAGAAAACGGAAAAGGGGAGCGCGCAGCTAAATGCGAAGTATGTATACACACATACACACATACACATTTTTCGCATGTACTTTCTGCTTTCACAGTTAAAGGTCCAATCGGGTAGAGGTCTTCCGCTTCCTATTCAGATTTCTTTTCTTCTAGTACAAGTCCCCAACTTACCCATGAGATCAGATGCCAGCGCCTCCTTTTGATCCACCGGCACTTTGGCAATTTTTCCACCCTTGTAAACGTAACTGCCCTCAATCGACTTGAACTCCAGATAACGGGTGACGCCCGTGTGTATCAACAGCTTCACCAGTTGGCCATTGGCCATTAGAAACTTGGGTATTAAGTCCACGTTCCAGTCGCGGCCACGCCCAAATTTCTCGCCAGGCGGCTCCAAACCAAACCGTTGGAAGAGCTCCTCCAGCGGCGTAATGGAGGCCGACTCGCCGCCATAGTATTTGTTGCGATCAATATGCAGCACTTTCTTGCCCGAAACGGAGAGCATGCCGCTCAATATGCACTCCTTGAGGCCAGTGCCGAGAACTATCGCATCGTATTCCTCATTCATGTTAGCGTTTTTTTTTTTTTTTTCTTTTGATTAGTAGTTAGATGCAGCAGCAGCAACTCTTCTTAAAATTGAAAGGTTTTCACTTTGCGACGTTGTCGACGTTTTTACACTTTTCGTTCAATACGGATTTTCTCTACTCGCTTGAAAATACCAACAACTCGATTTACCTTTGATGGATTTCAGTATTTCTTTTAGCTGGTCCTATTGCATAGAACAGCTGCTAACTTAACATAACGTGCAACTCGCTGATTTGCTAAGCGGTGCGTGAGCTCGAGAAATTTTCAAAAAAGCTTTCGGCGTTAACGTTCATTCTTCAGTTGGCGCGTTAGTTAAATCAACGCGCTTAACTATATATTAAAAACAAAAACAATAAAAATTCCAAAAAAATCTCAATTTTGTACTGTTTACACACAAGACATATCTGATTTTTGAGTAGGTTTAATCATTGCATTAAAATGGCATACTCAGTTTACAAAAAGATACAATCATAGTACAAACCCTGGTAATGACTTAACGGACCTAAATTAATATGAAAATGCATAATATAAATTGTAATACATATTATTTAAACTGAACAATTTATGTTAACACTTATCGCTGCGAGTATCGATATTTACGACCATTGTATCGATGACTTGAACGAAAGTGCATCGATAATCGTAGTTTTGGTCAGTCAAAAAAAAAACATTGGACGGGACGGACGCGTTTGTTGTTATTTTTTAGTTCTTACATTTCCGTCGTCGTTTGTTGTTTTCTTGTGTTGCCGAAGATATAAATAATTTTCTGCGAATAAATTACACGTTGCAATGTAAATGATTATGAGTTTTAATCAAAAGCTATAATGAAAATATCAAACTACTGTTTGCCTGAGTGTGTGAGTTTGAATGTGTGTGTGTGTGTGTGTGTATGAAGCGTGTTTCGCGTTGTGTGTGAAAAAGTGAAAATGAAATTTGGGCCAAAATTGTATTTAAATTCTTAACACCAACAACAGCGATCGAGTTAGTTAAGAAGTAAATGTACATACAGACGTGTTATATGAACCAGCCAAAGAAAAAATAAAAAAGTGAGCGGTTATTTCGCGCTGTGTTGCGTGTTATTTGTTGCTTGTGGTGCGACGAAAGTATTGAGAGAGGCGAAACACCATAATTAAATTTATTAATTGAAAAAATAGTTTCTAATGAAATTTGACGCCAATTTCAAGGAATTAACGTCGTCGGCACTTCACTCTTCACCGTCTCACGTTATGTTTCTTTGGCTCTAGCTGTTGCATTTTATCTTCTTCTTCTTCTTCGTGTTGCTGTTGTTGACCTCGGCTATGATTTGTTGCTATGCTCAAATTTTGTCTCATTTTCATAATAAAAATAGCAAATATATATGTATATATAAATAATTCGCGCGTGATTCTACAAAAAGAAATATAAATAAGTAAATAAAAAAATATATATAAATATAAATATCTACATAAAATCAATTAAAAAGTGACTTAAAGAATATCATATCAACATTTTTCAAGAAGATTCATTTATTTGCATTGGGTAAGTTTAAAAAGAAAAACTTGAAAACAAGTTTTTTATATTTGCTAAATTAAACATATTTTTATTGCACTGTACTCTGAAGGCAGCGCCGCAAAAAGCGACTTACAAAACGAGTTAGTTGCTTAGAACCAGTTCCACAGTCACAGTCTGAGGTTCAGTCTTAGTCTCAGCCTCTGCAGCTTCTCTCGAGCTGCCATTCGCAATTTCTGGCCTACACGAACTCTGTTTTATGTTCACGACCTCTTCAACAGCAAGTCGATAAAAAAAAAAAAAAAAACTAACTGAAATTTTCACTTCCTCTTATATGTATGTACGTATGAGTGCATTTCCATATAGCGAAAGGAACTAGTTCCAAATAGATTTGCCGAAATCGATATGCCCATTTGTATCTCTCAGTCATATGAGGATAACACGCTACCAAATTTGGTATTTATTTAATAAACTTCCAATTAAGTTTGCAATGTGTTCAAAATGAGAATTGGATTCTACTGTTGGTATTATGGGGTCAGCTTTCTGATCCCATGGAACAATGAGCGTGTCCTGTCTACAATTGCGTGACACGGCACACAAATCGCTTGGCACGATACTTTTTGTCTTTGAGCAAATGTCAATTTCTTAGAGAAAGGCAAGGCTGATACGCTGTCCGCTCCGAAATTGGAAATTCCCCGAAAAAATAATTGCAAAGTAATAAAAATCGACATTATAGGGCTTTTACTTTGTGTAATGGAATTTATATACAGCTGGATATGAGACTAAATATTTTAAGATACAAATTAATACTGAATTATTTAATGAATAGTTGCAAAGTAATGAGAATCGCCATTAAACGACCTTTATATAATGGAATTTTTATACAACATATTATATCAACTAAATGTTTTCAGATACGAATTAATTCTTATTTATTCACACTGACGTTCCACTGGCTCCAACGAGCTCCATTTCAATGGACTGCAATGGCATATAATCTGAGTGAATTAAGAATGAAGATAAACGAATAGAATTTAGTTTAGTTTACGCAGACGTAATCAGTACTCTCTTAGCGCTCTTCCACTGCAGAAGCACGTTTTCAGTTCATTTCACATTCCAAATGTGTTTTTTTTTTCTGACCACCAGTGTTGCCAGTTTATATCAGAAAAGAAGCTATTTTTAATGGGAAATAATGTGAAAAGGGTAAAGAAATGTTGGCAAAATACAAAAGCAAAAAATGTCATATATATATATTTAAAAAAAAAATCTTTAGTTTGCCGCAATTGGTCATATTAAAAAGCCAGATTTGACGGTAATAAAACGAATTGAGCAATACTGATTGTAGCATTAAAAAGAGTCGCTCTCTTTCTCTTTTTTTGCATTTGTTGTTCTTTCCATCTTTGGGTGTGCAATCTACTTGACGTTATCGTATTCGCATTCTCCCGCTCTCTCGATCTCTTTTACGCTCACTGTACGCGTGGCCCCGGTAACTGTAAACGTGGCGCTGCCAATTGACTCCAATTGCCACTGCAGCAGCAGCAGCAATAGCATATAGCAGCACACGACAGCCGCCGATACACAAGCACGCACACACATACATACATATGTGTATATATGTACCTAGGTAAAGATATGTTAGAAGCGATACGCAGCTTGCCGACAATTTTAAGTTCGTATTTGCTTAGCAGATAAATGCCAAAATAAGCAAATATAATTTGAAAGCAGCATTTCATTTATTTGCATTTTTCTGTGTTAATTTTGGCGCGCTTCCCGAACATAATATTTGCCTGTCTGTTTACTGAAATATTGGGGGTTTACAATGCAGAGCTAAAAGATAGCCATTAATAGAATGCTAATCAAGAGCCTCAAGTAGTGTACGAATAAAATTCTTGGAAAATACATAATTTTTTATTTTGAACTTTATGAATAAGAAGAGATAAGACTGCATAATCATTCATTCAATGAAAAATTTTGGATTATTAAGTATTCAAATACTTAGGGTAATTTACAATTTTCATATTAAATGATTTACAAAATACACTTTCCATTATAACATAATCAATCAAATAGAATATATCTTAATATATCCATTTAGTAATTTAGAAATTTACATTCTTACACATTTATTTATTATCGTTTTTTATTTAATTTTTTTTTTTATAGTTCTTTGTAAAATGATTTTTTTTGTCACAATATCGTTATTAACTTATGTTTATATCTGCTAGACTACAGTTTTATGCTACTTACATTTTTATAGAATTAATTAGTTTTTTTCTGTTCCAAATCCAGATGTTTAACTTCACATTGTTATCCAATACAAAGTTAATTAAATGCCGTATACCCTAACAATTATGTGTTTAAGGTACACTTGGTATTTAATTTAGTATGTATTGAAGTCTGATAAACCACCTGGAACGAGTGATATGTGGCTGACATTTCACGCGAATTCCCTTATCTAAAATGATTTCGTATTGGTGCGTTTTATTATACTTGGAGCTGGCGTCATAAACCCTGAACTTACGCTTTTATTGAAATATTACGCTCCCCACGTTCTGCCATTGCATTTAGAAACGAATAAATTATTCAGCTGATAGTTTGTAATGATCTGATAGGTAGCCGACTACTAGTCTAGTCCATATTTACACATCAATATAAGTTGTATTAGTCTAGTTCTCAATCATTTGACAGGAATTACTTATTAATAGGTATGGTTAATCTAAGATTCTACTTTTTTCTCGTTCAGTCAGTGAACGGAGTATATTGGATTTGTAGAATATCCTTCACTGTAAAACTAAAAACTATTTCGCTAGAGACTAGAAATTCAGAATATGTATTCGTAGATGAACTTACCTTAGAATGTGTGAATTAATTATATATATAAATTAAGCTATTATTTAAGGCAATAGTGGGTTGGGATAATAATAAAAAAAAAAAAAATAATAATAAAAAAAATTTAAAAAAAATAATAATTATTATTATAAAATAATAATACAAAAAATATAATAAAGAAAAATATAATAAAAAAAATATAAAAAATAAATAAAAATAAATAAATAAAAATAAATAAAAAATAAAAAAAAAATAAATAAAAAATAAATAAAAAATAGAACCTCTCTTAATATTGATAACGAATATATTATTATAAAATATTTTATTCATCTAGGGATAACGACGTGGCGAATTGTGAAAAATTCGATCTTCTACAGGTTTACAGCTTGAAAGAATTCCTAAAACTTACATATACATATGTATATATGTCTCTTGGGGAGAAATCTAATAAGAACTTCAAGTACTATAAATGATTAGTCTGTTTTTTTTTTTTTTTAAATTTTTTTTTTTTTATTTATTTTTATTGTTAACGTGAACGAGTCTACAACTTCTGACCTTTATAAATAGTTCGTAGCTTGAAATAGGGACTTTAATCTAAACTAAAATAATAATTCCATAAATTAGATTCATATGCACTTTAACAAAAGGTTATTTAAGAGTAGGAATACTGAAATGCAGCATTTAAAAACTATAAAAAAGCGTGGCATCAATAATTTATTAAAAACAAGTTAAGCTAATAATAAGTTAATAATTTAAATAGGGTAAGCAAGAATTATAAAAGTTGTTATACGCTGCATCTGATATAAACAGTATTGTCATATTACAAACAGGTTTTTAATAATGTACTAAATCGTGTTTAAATGCATTAAGTAATGTATGAAAATAAAGTGGCCTAGAGTTATTGCATTTAATAGTCATTAAGTTAGTTTTTCATTCGATTTTGTGTATACAAAAAATTAAACCAGATTACATGATGATGAATTTTATATAATATATATAATATATATTTATATATAAATGTATTTTTTATATTTTGTATATATATTTTGTGTATACTGGCATCATTTTATATAGTATATAAATATATCTGCTTAATGAGCAGCGAAATAATTGCTGATGACCGCCCCCTTTGCTGATAACTTGAAAGTGTCGAAAAGTCAACTTTTAAAACTTTTGCCGCTAGCTTAAATAAAACGTATATATAGAGTATATTAATGTACATATGAAAGACCCCTCACATCCGTTTTTATTTCTTTCGGCATATCTCGTTTAAGTATCCGGTTCATTTTTTGCCAAACAAGATTAATTGCTGCAGCTGAATCGCAAGATTTGCTTTTCAAAGCTTTACTTGTAGTTTTCCTAACGGATCTGTTTTAGCAAACTTTTTGCATTCGACTTAACTGAGATTAAGCTTTTATCAAAACGGCTTCAGCGTAAAATCCGTTAGATTTATTTAAATTGACTTTGCTTATATTCAAAAGGTCACAAACCAAAAATGTTTCCAATTAATCATCGTTGAAGACAGTCTTTGCAGATTCTATTGAAGACTTGAATAAAAACAAGAGTGATAAATCAGAGATATCCGAAATCATTCACATTTAAAATTTCAAGTTTACGATATCCATGGACAGACATATAGACAGTTTTCTATATAAATATTGATATCTAAATACAATATATAAATCATTAGATGAGAAAATGTTACAACAGTTTATAGAACTAATCAACTCTTCGGGATTTGAGACTCAAGCATTGTTATCATCATCATAGTTGTCATTGATTGATTAATAGTTATAGTTTGTATTTCATTATATACAGACTAAACTTAAATGCAAGATTATATTTAACAAACATTTATCCAGAGGTCGACTGAACTAATACAAGTTTAATTTCTTCTACCATCATAAAGCATATTTATTACCATAGGAATAATCGAAGCCGGATTTAAGGCTGATTGGGAATGAATCGAATTGAAATAATTGCATAATTTTCTGGATTAATTAATTGTCCCAAATTGCACGTTGCCCCACCCCTGCACTCCTCTTGGTCAGGTAAATTCGACCATAATCTCACGCAGTGGCCAGCGACAGTCCACTCAGCGTCTACTGACTGATTGACCCCCGCCTCCAAAGCCGCTCGTATCAACCGTTATTTATTAGTCGTGCAACTTTTGTGTTCGCGTTTCGTTGTTTTCCCTGTCTCTATTGAGGGGGTTCTCACGCGCCCATCGAGCAATTATTCTCATGCTCTGTCACATGCGACACCTCGCAGAACGACTCCATTGTATGTTTGTGTGTGTGTGTGTGTGTGTGTGTGTGTGTGTGTGTTGGTGGCAATTCTGTATTCATTATTTTGCTATCGACAATTAATGAAGTGAGCTATACATGTATATGTATTGTGTATATATATGTACATATATACCCAACATTAATTTGTTACTGCGGACAATTAGGATACAAATTTTTTGTATATATTAATTATTTCTTATTATTCTATAAGAATTCCAAAAAATTTTTAAATTTAACAGAGATGTATAACGCATAGAATACATTCAAATTATATATTCATATATATCAAATGTGTATATCCTGTAAGCCTTAGCTATATCAGCTTCGTCTTAAAAACTTTAAAAATAATTTATATACACATGTACATATATATAATTATTTAGCAGCTTATATGTAAATATATTATAAATAAAATAATTCTAACTAGCGTTATTTGTTTTCCATTTTTACATGCAAGTCGAAGTCATGTACTGAATACTTCTTTATACATACTAATATATGTATACAACACCAATAGAGCAACACGAAAGTAATATTTATATAGATATCATATAAACCTATCTACAATCGTTTATAACCAATGTTTTCTGTTGTGTTTTTTATGCATTATGCCCACCCTATCTGACTACCATATGAATTGTTTATTTAAAATGTGAGTAATAAAGAGTTATGGAGCGATTTACTACAAACACGTTCTCGTTCACACTCTACGCTCCTATCTGAATCATTTCTTATGTGGGTAACAGAAATAAATATATATAAACATTTGTTGATGTGAAAATGAATCGCTTGACCGGTTAATGGCACAGCTGGCATAGCTCAAGTGCATTAACTGATAAATATAATAGAGAGGTAAGCCCAAGAAGCATTCAAATGTGTAGAGAGAGAGAGAAACAAAATATCAAACAACAAATTAATTGCAGCATTAAAACCAAAAACAAAATATATTTTTAACATAGCTAATTATGTTCTTATTTTCTGGCAATTTATTTTCAATTTTGCCTAAGGAAGACATTTAAATTATTTAGCTGATCATGTGGCTTACCTTCACGTATATTTATATATCTATTTTGTAACAAACTTTAATTGGAACAGACAGCCAGAGGCAATTAGAACAGCTGTTCTAACATATGTTTCATCATGCAATATGCCCTCTCCATAGCAATATCTATATTTAATTTCCCTTTCAAAGTAGCTTTTAGAGTAAATGAAGAAAATATCAAAAACACAATTAAGAATGTTACATAAGATGGATGGTAAATATAATTAAAAATGGTGAACTTATATATGATTTAATATATATCATAACAAATTATTTCTAATGTATATATGTTATAAATGAAATTAGTTAATATGAAGTCCACAATTTTACGCTATGTTCATCTAATTTACGCGCATCACTGTAAGGTTACTTATAGAGTCCAGAGAAATCCTCTATAGCTGCAAGAGTAGTGAACTAGTATTAGTGGATATATATACACTTTTAGTTAGTATAAGCATGCTACACTTTTATTATAAACCCTATTTGCTATTATACTGCTAGTAATATGAAAAATTGTGTTTACTATACCTAGAATAAGTAGAAGTCTAGGTAGCAGTGTTATTACAAATAGTAATATTACGCTCAGTAAAAGTAATAGGATTAGTTTTAGTAATAGTTCTATTAGTATATGTAATAGCTATTAGATATTAGTTAGTAATTAACACAAAATACCGTATGTGTTTTAACTATTTATATATCTTATGGCACACCTCTTTAAAGAAAATACTCTATTCAATTTTATTGCAAATATATCTTATATATATATGAAAACCAACGATAAACTCGCCTACCTTAATGTAAGCCAACTTTTCGTCGTAAATTCTCTTATATCTGGTCGCACCCGCGCTTTAGTTAATTAGTTCGAATCGTTTTAATCACTTTGTAGCCTGACTTCAAAGTATTTGCCTCATTTCAACAGATAAATTGACTTCGAATCGTTTCGTAAGTTGGTTCTGTTCGCGATTTTGCCTTTTGGGAGTAATGAAGATCTATTTTTAGCTGGTATATTGAATACAGAGCACGCAACGCCCATGCGAAACAAACTGCAAAAGATAAACAATGCCAAGCTCTATGAAATGTGAAAACAATATTTTTGTTTATCACTAGACCAGATGGAAGAGCAATTGCTAGGGCATACAAATACACATGGGCGACTGTAAAGTTTAACGTATTCTTATTAAATGCTAAATTATTGATTTCCAGAGAACAATAATATATGTATAATATTGCTATATATCTTTTATTGCCCCTTAAATTGGCACTTGAGCGTAGAAGTCGCGCACCAACAAAATCAAGAAAATATACCATGTAGAACTGTATGAGTACCGTGTTATGCCCGCATATATATACTATAAATGATATTCAGTTATACGCTTCAATGCGTAGGTTATTTGTAAACCGATTAACCTTGAATCGCTGACAATTATAATCTAATCTATACATTAATTATAATTCCTTCATATACGGAATGATGAAAAATACATTTATCTATCATCGGAAAATTTACTATTGTTCAGATCATTCTTTTAAGATACGATTCTGAAACTGGAATAGGTTTCATAAGTATATTGCATATCATTAAATAACTCATCTTGATTTTCTTGATTCGAATTTTACTTTGTTGCCTATATAATTCATGATTATTGATAATATGCTTTGGAAACATTTTGAAATGTTCGACACTTGTCACTTTGTGTTTGCTGTATCTTATCGTACATTCACTTTATTTTCAATAATTACGGCAAATTATAAAATATAAAATATAAATAGATAAATCGTATCTCAAGGTTATTATATTGATCAATCAATCAATCGATTGAAATCAAAATATTTGTTTTAAATTGGCAGAAAGAGAAAGAAATTTACTTCACAAGTGGAAAAATTGAACTTTTTAACTTTCATTTGACAGTTGTTTTACTTATTGAAGTGTCAATATGTTCTTTGAGCTCCATCAATACAAAAATTCTACGACAACGCTCCACGCCATAAGGAAGTAGGCAATATTGAAAGACTTTTGTCCAGCCACAGATCTGCCATATAAATAATGATGGAAAAGAAATGGGTTACGTTATATGTGTAATCTTTTGCTTTCTTAGGGCTATTAATATCTTCTCTCTCTTAAAAATGGAATGGATATTGTTACGTCTCTCAGTATTCATAAATAAGTGCCTTAAATTTTTGCAATGTGTTGACAAAAAACTTTTGTCACCATTGCATATAAGACAAAGGCGAAGAAACAATTGTTGTTAATTAGGCAAACAAATTAAATGTTTAACAAAAACGTAAAGTAATTTCTTGCTCAGGGTGTAGATACAAACATTTCTTATATATATTAAGATCTTTGCATGTATATAATGCCAAAGTTCGAGTCTAAATTTCAAAATATATTTTGCAAGTGTATACAAAAAGCCCAGAACGTGAGGAAAAATAAATTCAATTCGAATTTCGATTTTCGTGTCGACACGCGGTTCAATTTTATTGTTCAAAATTTGAATAGAGTGAGATGTGTGTGTGCGTATATCTTTTGTTTTTCTTGGTTTTTTCCTAAATAGTAGCGGATTCAGTTTATCACTCTATAAAATTCAAATGAGAAAAGTTGAAGAATCAAGTTAAATCTGGAAATACCCTGTAAACAGTAGCCATACATGAATACAGACATTCGAAACATATTTTATATGTATATCAACTCATACTAATTATAAGAAGTATATAATATATTATTCAGACTAGGGTCAGACAGTTCTCTCTATTTGCGTCCCGCATGAATTTGCATACCCATAAGTAATGAGTATGCCGATTGCTAATAGGAAGAACTTTTGAGAATGTTTATCGTTTTGGAAACATTTTGTATACACAATAATATAAGTTTTATAAATTACCAAACGAATCAAGACAGAATTTTTGTTTTCCCTGGTGGAATTCCTTAAGCTATTTATAATGCGCAATTTCCACTTTGCAAACAACGCCCGATAAGGCCATATTCGTCTGATCGTTAATCCCTAAAAGGTGGTTAAGCAGATAAAAATATCTGGCGAGTAATGGATTATATACTATTAAATGTGAGATCAAACGAATACGTATATAGACAGACAGATGGACAATGCTGATGGACTGATTGCATTGTCGTGAATAATTGGATATATAATTAGCTCTCTTGGAACTGCTGCTTCTAGCATACATCAATAATAATACTAAAGGGAATTATTTATTATATACTTATCAATATTTCATGCAAATGGAAGGATACCATCTCAACCCATCCTCCCAATTCCTTTAAATATGGATATGTATATAATTTAAATACATTAGATGAATGAGATATATACATGTGAATATATATTGAAAAAGTTCTTTGTTTATAATTACATTTTTCATGGGAAGTTAAATATTTTGTATGCATAAAGCACAAACTCTTGAGACAGTAGCTTGCAACTCGTACATTGTACCATTTATTTAAATATTTTTCATGGGCGTGGGAACTTGCAAAATTCATTGTGTAACTGTTTTTATATAAAGTAATTTTTACGTATTTCAGAATATTTTTCATATTAGTGTAAAAATTATGTAAATTTTAATTCGAATTTGAATAAAAGACCAACTCATTTGCTAAGATGAACTTCACACGCAACGTGAACTCTGTCTTTGGCAGAAAACGCAACTATCTATATATTTATATATATTTATTTATCTATATATATATATATATTATATAATATATACCCATTTATAATGCTGCATGGCCTCGCTTTGCTCTTTGACCTTGTCAGTCGTTTAGTTTTATATATATTTTTTTGTGTGTGCGCAGTTTGTTTTTCGTTTTCGTGATATTTTACGCTTTGTGGAAGCTTATCGGAAGCTCGGAATCAAGGGCACGCTTTGCAGCACAGCAGACATCTGTGCGAGGGAGAGTGGGAGTGGCTGGGAGGTCGGTCGGTCGGTCGGTCGGTCGGTCGGTCGAGCGTGCTGGTTGGGTTCGACAAACCTTTAGGTGCAATTAGCAGCACTTGTAATCTTATCGCTGACATAAGAATCTGTTAATTATTTTAGTCTAACTAATGATTCCTGCTCTTTTCGTCCACTTTCAGCAGTTGGTCATGGCGACCGCGGCAGACGATGGGCATGGCACTGCTATGAGGTGCTAATTGGACTGTTCCCGCAACTCGACGCAAAGCAAAGCACAAAAAAATAAACCAGAAAAGTCTCTTGAATTATCGCACAGCAAGCTGAACCTCATGGTGTTGACTCTCGAAGATGCCGTCAGCAAACACCGAAGACTTGCGCCGAAAGTTTCTAGTTGTGCAGCAGCAGCGCTCTGCGCCGCCCAACCTGGCCACCGAGAATCTGGCCCAGACTCAGGCGCAGTTCCAGCAGCAACAGCAGCAGCAGCTCACACTGATGACGACTGCACCGACCATGGCGATGCCGATGGCGACAACCATCGAGGAGCCGGAGCGAACCTATGTCTTTCCGGGCACACATCAGGTGGGCAATACAGCTGCTACGGGCATGCCGGGTGGGCCGGGTATTCCGGGCGTGGCCATCATCTCCAGTCACCCGACGACCACGCTTAACCCGGGCGGGCCCTCGCGAGGGGGTCATGCGCGATCTGTTAGCCATGGCGGCGGCGCTATTACCGCTGTCGGTGCTGGCGGTCGACCTATCAAATCGGCCATGAAAGGCCACCAACGTGCCTTTTCCCAGGGTCAAATAACGGACTCGCCGCCGGGAAGTGCCGCGCCAGCTGGGCGTGGTCACAGTCGGGTGGGCTCGAAGACAGACTTTATTCTGCCACCCGGCCACAAGGACGAGCCGGTCAGGGAGCGTGAATTTGGACCGTCGGCGCCCAGTTCTGCGACAGGCGGTCGGGGTCATTCGCGTCAGGCGTCCCGCTCCGAATCGATATATACTCTGCGTCGCACCGAGGCGCCGCCCTGGTGGAAACGCTTCACCCTGTGCAACTACAACACCAACGACAAGTTTGAGGAGCGCTGCTATCGCATGGTGGTGCCCAATCACACGGTGCCTCCGAAGACGCCCAAGCGGGAGCATCCCAATGGACACTTCGTGGGCAACAAAATACGCACAACCAAATACACGCTGCTCTCTTTCATACCCAAAAATCTGCTGGAGCAGTTCCATCGCGTTGCCAATCTGTACTTCATTTTCATCGTTCTACTCAACTGGGTGCCGGCCATCAATGCCTTTGGCAAGGAGGTGGCCATGATTCCGGTGATCTTCGTGCTGGGCGTGACGGCAGTCAAGGATCTGTTTGAGGATCGGCGGCGACGAGCGTCTGATAAGCGCATAAATAATACGACTTGTCGTGTCTATGATGGGTAAGTGCTATTTTTAAAATACAAATAGATTATCAACTATATATATTATTATATTAATATATATACTCTTTAAATATAATGATGCAATTTAGTAATCCAGCGTCTACTCAGCTTAGAAATTGTTGTATATAGTTCTACAATTTCTTATACGCCCTCAAACAGAAGAAATTTGAAATAGATGGCAATTTAAGTCTCATTTCTATTGGTTAAGCAATACATCTACTTTATATTGTTCTTCTTTTGCCTTGATCCATTTCAACGCCTTTAATTGGTTCCTATCCCTTCCTTTCAATGTCATATATAACGTCATCTTTTGGTTTGTTTATCTTATGTGATATGGAGGCTTAAAAATTGCTTCGAGCTGCACTGAATTTTAGTATTCAATTCGCTAAACTATTGCTCTTTTGGTTGTGCAGAGGCCTCATAATGAAGTAGACGCTTAATCATGCTAAAGCAAAATGCTTCGCATTGCTTAATAACCTCTTTTACCACAGTCATATTCTTCAGAGCAAAATGTATATATTATCGTATACACAATATTACTAAGAAGCAGTTAAATTAGTAGCATTCTCTGCTGAATAAGTCATAATACATGTGTGGGGGTTATAAAAATCTAACAATAGATTTACGTTTCATATACATATGTATAAATCTAGCTCGTAGCCAGGCCCATTTATAATCTAAATTTTTTTATTATTCATCTTAAACATAGGCTAAAATTTATGT
>JAWNOS010000299.1:0-24641 GCA_035045845.1 Drosophila buzzatii | reverse complement strand
TAAAATAAAACAAGTAAGAAAGCTGTAGTCGAGACTGCTCGACTACGAAATCCCCTGAGCCCTTCTTCGAATGAATAATATTGCAAGAATTATTCGATTCGTTTCTGCACGCATGCAAAACCACGCGCACACATAGACACTGATCTACGGTTGTATGCATGTATGTGTGTATGCATGTGTGTAAGCATTGCAAGCGTCTTGCTGTCTCTCTCTGCCTTTGTTGCTGCGCCACATGGATTTTGATGAGAAAACTTTGATGATTAATAATTCTGTTTCTAGATGGACAATCGTATTGATATCCTCAGATTATTATCATGATATTCATATCTATATGGTAAACGAAACTGCATGTCTCTAGTATTTGAAATGCATTTTTTTCATATTTGGGGGTGGTGGGGCGAAGTGGGGAGCGTAATCCAAAATCTGACAAAAACCGAAATTGTATTAAATTAGTATCTATATATATGCAAAAGACCTGGAGACTCTAACTCTAAAGATTAATTAGCTAGAATTTTATAACTGATTCCCGATAAATTCGTTTATCGATAACTTTTCAAATATACAAGTTATCGAATTTCTGAAACAAACTCGTACTGCGCGTGCAATATACGAACCTAACACAAAAAGAATGAACTCTCTAGCTTTTGTATCTTCGGAAATCGACGCGTTCATACATACGGACGGACGGACGGACGGACGGACGGACGGACGGACGGACGGACGGACAGACGGACATGGCTATATCAACTTTTCTCGTCACCCTGATCAAGAATATATATACTTTATGGGGTCTGCCACGCCTCCTTCTGCCTGTTACATACTTTTAACAAAACCATTATACCCTGATTTCCCATTTTCAATGGGCTCAGGCGTCATAAAAATGCATATAAATGAAGCCGTCGCACTTTTGTTGTTTGCTCACCTGTCGCGGTAGCAACCAAGGGGTGCAGAGTCTGCGGAAGGGGGAACCGCTTGTCAGTCGTCCTTCTGCCCCGGCAACTTTCACTTTCAATGTGCGTCGCCCTGGCTGGATAATTGCCGCCTCTTGAACGGCAGTTTTGATTGTTGTCTGTGCTGCAGCTCGTGCAGTTGCATTAAAAATTGATTAGCAGAGCTATGCAGGGCAGGCTTTTAAGTTTTTTCGCGTAATTGAGAAAGTTTTAGGTTTGCTGCCTCGTGACTCAAGCAAACAACAACAGGAAGGACAACAGTTAAATGCTGAATCTTTTATAGAGTTTTATAAAGGCTGAAACAAATACAGCATATTTTCTGACAGCTCAAAACCAAAGCTCCAAATGGCGTAACTAAATTGCTTAAATATATAAAAGAAGATAAATTCTTGTATAAATTCGTTTGTAGATTAAATAATACATTTTCTATGTGATAATATTAGCATAAACTGTTTAAATTAATCTAATTCAATGTGGTTATTATTTGTATTTAATATTGATTGTAATTGTAAAGATGATATTGTAAAGATGATATTTTATTATTTTTATACCCTGAACCCATTGAAAATGGGAATTCAGGGTATAATGGTTTTGTGAAAATGTATGTAACAGGCAGAAGGAGACATCGCAGACCCCATAAAGTATATATATTCTTGATCAGCATAAAAAAATAAGTTGAATGAGCCCTGTCCGTCTGTCCGTCCGTCCGTCCGTCCGTCCGTCCGTCCGTCCGTCCGTCCGTATGAACGTCGAGATTTCGGAAACTACAAGAGCTAGAGAGCTGAAATTTTACATGAACACTCATATGTTAGCTACGCAGTACGAGTTTATTTTGTTTTTTCGATAACTCATCCCATTTCCAAATTATCGATAAAAAATCGAAAATTCGTTTCCATTTTTTATGTTTTTCGGGCATAACTTCTACATCGTTATAGCGAAAGACTTCAAATTTGTATATTTAGATAGATATTATGAATACGCAGATTATGTAATTTTCAGATTTTGGATGCCACGCCCCCTTCGCCCCCAATTTGGAAAACACGCATTTCAAATACTAGAGACTTGAAATTTGGCACATAGATACATTTAGATATTCTTAATATACTCTGAAAATTTCATTAAGATCATGCATCTAGAAATGGAGTTATAGGAGTTCAAAGTATAGCCCAACCCACCCGCAAGCCACGGCAGCAACTGCGCGGTTAGCAGAGCGCGCGCCTATACGTGCGTAAAGAAGAAGAGTATCACTTTTTTTGCAGGGTTCAGGGGATCTCGTAGTCGAGCCGTCTCGACTAGAGCCTTCTTACTTGTTATATTTTGTGGTTATTCAGTTAAGCGCTCTAAAATGAATTTGAAAGTGAGTAAGCAGTGCTGAAGCACCATTAAGCAACATCAAGCAGTGTGTACCAACAAGCAGTGTGCATAGCGCCACTGGCGGCCACTGCTTGAAGCTTTATGAAGCATTCAACCATGTTGGTTCAGAACTTTGCTAAAGCAATGTTAATACGAGTTCTTTAGTTTCAAATTGCTGTCAACAGAGGGCCAGCACTTTAGCGCTCATTTCAAATATTCACTTTTAAGTAAATGCATTCAAGTCGAATAACTTTAATAAGCGTACAATAAATGTAAGTAAAGTCTGCTAGGTTATCACATTTCTATGACTGTGCCACGAATATATTTTCAAAGCATATACGCGCCCACAATCCGAGGTAACTGCAAAATGCATGCAAATCAAACACAGAGAAAACTAAAATGCACTCATTTATCATCGTTTTGGTGCAAGCAATTGCGATATTTTGCTGCCAATTGCCAATTGTTGTGATTGGAAGCAAACACGCACACACACACACATTGCACACACTCTCATTTAGCCATATATGCTTCTTGGTGTAATGATTGCTGATGCATAAAGCAAATGGTGCAGTTGTCGAACATTTTCATTGGTAATTGTGCAAACAGTCAAAGATGCAACAAGTGCCAGCCAATTTGCGAGCGGGCATGTGGGCATGTGGGCGACAGCAAGTGTGGGCGTGGCTGGTGCAGCCTGCAGGCTGAAGCAACGTTTTTTCAAGCAGAAAATTGCACAAGTAAAGTGCAAAATTAGACTGAATCGCTGCCAAAGACTTATTCTCAAAGAAATATACAGAGCACAGATACAAGTGCACATTACACACAGCCACACACACACACACACACACACACACATACCCACATATATGCCTGACAGACGAATGTAATTTACTTTTGTTTGTTAATTGAGCTCGTAGGGTTTGGGGGCAAAGGCAGTTGGTTGGTCGACAGCCAGGATATGCATTGTCCATTGAAGCATTCTCAAACATCAGCAGGCACAAGTTTTGATCAAATTGGAGCTATTAAACCAATAGACGTAGTCACAACAGTTAATTAGCCAGGCCAGGCACAGAGTGTCACAAGAAACCAATTATCTTGTTCAGCTCGGACCAAGACTTTGTAGTAAAAGGCCCAATGCATTCCATTGCATTCTATTTGCCAATTGTTCAATCAATTAATTTTGAGCCGAGCACGAGCTAATAGAACCCAAGGAAATATTAAGTTAAATCTCTATTTTAATTTCACCCACCTATTTTAATTAAACCTGTAATGATAATGTCCAAGGTAGCTAATGGAGTGCTTCCTACTAAATAAAAAATATTAAAAATAAATAACAATTTAACAATATTTGCGTATGAAATTCAATTACTTAAAACATTATTTATTCTTAATTTATTTATTTAATACTTTATTAAGTTACATGAAAACGAAATCATCATGCCATTTCCTTCTATTCTCAAAATTCTATATCATTTTATGCTATCTCGTTTATCTTGAATTTTATTCAAGACTTTCTGACTTGAGCTATTAATTTTATATGATTTACACTGGATCCAATGTTAACAAACACCTCCGGATAACGAATATTTCGCATAACGAACACATTTATTTGGGAAAATAAGTTTCGCCTAACGAACAATTATAAATTTGAAAGCATTTATTGTCTGTTAACGAAATTGAGGAACTCCTAATACACATTACAGTGCTGCCCATTTACCGGTTTAGCATTATTGGCACGCACTTTAGGTGCACCCTTTTTTGAGATCTGGTCACACTGGTGTGCTTGATGGATAGACAAAGACATCGATGAGCTTGTGGCAGAGCACAGCGAAGATTACATTTGATGTAATTTTCCTTCAATACCAGTTCGAATTGAAACGGGTGAAACATCTAATAAATGTATTATTTTTCAACCTGGAACGGATAAATTAATTTTACATAGATTTATATAGGAAAATGAATATGCTGGAATGAATTGTGTTCGTTTACCGAGAGTCACCTGTACTTAGTTATAATTGCTCATCAATTTTGCTTGAAGCAGCGCAACTCAGCTTAATTTTCCATACATTATTTATATCACAATTATAAATCACACGATTGTCATTTAAGATACTTACATCCCTAGCACTTGATTTTATTAATAACAATTTTTTCTAAAATTTTAGTATTTACTTGAATACAATGGGAAATTCCCTTAAGGCATTTCATTATCGTCTATTTCAAATAACTAAATGAATTCAAATTGCATCGACTTCATGCTATATTTTGCAATTGTATTTTATGATTGCTCGAAATGTGTTTCATCAGTATTATGGATAAAACAGATTATAGATATGATAAGGACTTCAAGTTGTCTCAGTGAGGTGCAAAGCCTCTCTTGAAATGAAATGAGGCTAGAGATTTGAGTAGTCAATGGCAGACTCCATCAGGTATGATTACGGCTGGCAGTTGTTGATAACTGAGTATAGATATCATGGAGTAGTAATGCCACCTCATTCATATATTGATTGTGCGTTGCCCTTGCATTGACCTGTGCGGCTGTTGACTCTGAACTTGGCTGACAGCTCGTAGTAGCTCTTGACAGTATTCGGTTCGCTTCGCTCGCATCGTTTTCCACATTATTATCGGGCGTTCAATAAATATTTGCAAATTGAAATGTTAAATAAATGCGGCGCGTGTTGTTGGTGCCTGTCAAATGGATTTATCCAGTTAATGCTGTAAGTCGCGAAATCTGTCAGCTCTGCTCGACTATATCATTTGCACATATTTTGCAGCATTATTTAATGCGCTTACGGCGCGATGCAAACCAAACATTTATATAACGCTCAACGAGACTCTATTAATTCATATCAATACAGTCAAATGCATGTACGTATATGTAAATACACACATATATATGTATATGTATATGTATATGTATATGTGTGTGAGTATTCTGCAACTAACCCCGCGCTACACATTAATGCAATTAATTTTTTTAATTCGACGCCATTTAATTAAATGCGCTGCATTTTCAAGGGAAGGAAGATGTTTGCTTGATTTTGTGTTTCATTTCCATTTTTCTTTTTTTTTATACCCTGAGCCCATTGAAAATGGGAAATCAGGGTATAATGGTTTTGTTAAATGTATGTAACAGGCAGAAGGAGGCGTGGCAGACCCCATAAAGTATATATATTCTTGATCAGGGTGACGAGAAAAGTTGATATAGCCATGTCCGTCTGTCCGTCCGTCCGTCCGTCCGTCCGTCCGTCCGTCCGTATGTATGAACGCGTCGATTTCCGAAGATACAAAAGCTAGAGAGTTCATTCTTTTTGTGTTAGGTCCGTATATTGCACGCGCAGTACAGAGTTTGTTTCAGAAATTCGATAACTTGTATATTTGGAAAGTTATCGATAAACGAATTTATCGGGAACCAGTTATAAAATTCTAGCTAATTCATCTTTAGAGTTAGAGTCTCCAAGTCTTCTGCATATATATAGATACTAATTTAATACAATTTCGGTTTTTGTCAGATTTTGGATTACGGTCCCCACTTCGCCCCACCACCCCCAAATATGAAAAAAATGCATTTCAAATACTAGAGACATGCAGTTTGGTTTAGCATATAGATATGAATATCATAATCATAATCTGAAGATATCAATACGATTGTCCATCTAGAAACAGAATTATTAATCATCAAAGTTTTCTCATCAAAATCCATGCGGCGCAGCAACAAAGGCAGAGAGAGACAGCAAGACGCTTGCAATGCTTACACACATGTATCCACACATACATGCCTAAAAGCGTAGATCGGTGTCTATGTGTGCGCATGGTTTTGCATGCGTGCAGAAACGAATCGAATAATTCTTGGAATATTATTCGATCGAAGAAGGGCTCAGGGGATTTCGTAGTCGAGCAGTCTCGACTACAGCTTTCTTACTTGTTTTATAATATTTTTTGTTTGTTCATTTGCATTTAAATCGTGTTTGTGGCAAGTTAATTATATTTTACAGCAAATGGCAAAATATCAAAATAATTAAAATACGCATTACAACTGTCCAAAAGCCTCCTGAAAAAAAGATTGCGGGCAAAGCAATGGCCGGGCCTAGAACAAGGGGAAGGGCTGAGGCAAAGCCAGCGACAAGCGATGCAAAATGCAGCTGATAATTGACAACTGGTTGCCAACTGTCAACGCCGATTAAAGTGTAAATCCGCTTAATTATAAATTAAATGCAAATAAAAGCCAAAAGCTGCGTGCACTGAAGCAAGAAGACCCTCAAGCAATTACATTTACAAGCGCAACACTCAGCCATAGGGCAGTCGATTAATTTTAAGGGGCGAAAATCAATGACTACTTTAGCTAAATGTTAGTATATTTGATAAGTATGGCCTTGTGTTCTTCTCATCATCTTTTTGAATGCAGGTAAGACATTTGGCGATAGAGAATTCATTTGAGTAGCCCACATATAGACACATTGTATAGATAGATATGTATATATGTATGTTATACAATACATAGATGTACTATATACTATATATACATACATTGGAGTCTTCGTACCATTTGCATAAGTTTAAGGAATTGCATCTTACGACATATTAGGAGCTGCTCCTTTCCCGAGAACTGAATCTGTATACAGTGAAGGAACAGATTACAAAGCAGAGTAGCAGATACACTGACAGACTTATAAGATACCATAGTATGCTCCAGAGACACAAGCATACTAAATGATTGACTATGAAGTTGCTCTCGCAATCAAAGAATATTAAAAGTGCAATTGTTTAATTGCATTTTATGATTTATTGTATTATCGTTGAATAAAGTAAATTGATGATTAAATCCAATGTATATTACGATTGACTATATTTATTGATGAGGCTGCAGTCTTTGGAGTATGTATTCGCCTGAGCCTAAAACACACGAGTTAAATAGCTTAAATAGCTACACATATATGGGGCATGGCAAATCGAAAAAGTTGATAAAGTTGGATTGATTACAGCCTTGACAAAGATTTATAGTTAATGCACTGGGGGTGCCTAATGTAATATACAAGCTGCAAAAAGAATAATATTTTGATGATGCCCTATTAACATTAATTGTCATATTATGCTCTTGGCTCACCTCTTCGATTTTAAAAAGTAAACTCTGGGGTTAGTCAATGGAAGTCTTTACTCTATTCTGCTGCTGCCAAGAGATGTTCGCCTCATAACCCTTACACGCCCCCTTCTAATTGGCCTGCTTTCGGTCATTTATTATGTAAATTCATTGGCAATATATCACATTGGCCGCACTCCAATCAGATCATTAAATGCTGTTAAATATGATGCGCAAATTTATTCATATTCATATTTTTTCATGTGCAACTATTTGTAAACGCCAGTTGAGCGTGTGAGCTGCAATTTAATTTGCGCTAAAACAATCATTTAAGCTCTCCAATTACGCAGCGATGTCAATTGAAGCGCCTAAAGTTATGCAACATAATGCAAACGCAATTTATTATTAATGGAAAGCCAAACACACGATTGCCCAATGCGCCATTTGAAATATTTTGTAATTAGCCATTTACAAAACTGAGCAAAAGCAAGTGCAGCTCGACTAGCCAGCTACCCTGTAAGACGGCGCGAAACATCTGAGAAACGATGATGATGAGAATGAATCAAAATCTTAGGGCAGAGGGAATAACTAAATTCGCCTACGAGAAACTGAAAACTGTGGAGAGAGGAGAAAACGTTGAAAAGAGCAATGCAAACATTGAATGAAAAGAAAACAAATGAGTAAAAAAGAAGGAGGAAATGAAATGAATTGAAAATAGTAGGGAAGACAAAGCACGAAAACAAGATAAATATTTTTAATAATAATGATAAAGAAAGAGAAGACAACCGAAAATAGGAGAAAAGATAAATAGAAATAATGAATTTTTTCAATACATAAAAATAGAGCAGACAAAAATAGTAGAAGAATATGAGGAAAAGTGAGGAGAAAATATGAAAATGTAACTGAAGAAAATAGAAAACAAGCGAGGTAGTAGAGAATAGAAAATAACAATATAAAAGGACACCAATAAAGAGTAAAATAGGGTGGAGAAGCGAGGAAAACAGTAAAATATATAATATAGGAATAACAAGTAAGAAAGCTCTAGTCGAGACGGCTCGACTACGAGATACCCTGAACCCTGCAAAAAAGTGATACTCTTCTTCTTTACGCACGTATAAGCACGCGCTCTGCTAACCGCGCAGTTGCTCTTGTATCTTCGAAAATCAAATAGAAAAGAATAAATAATAATAAAAAAGAAAGAAATAATAAAAAAAATAAAAATAAAAATAATAAATTATGAAGGGCTTAGGCGAGGCTAGAACCTCCGACACCCTAACATTCGTTGCATCTGTCTAGCCATCTACACCCTTGCTCACTTAAACGGCAGAGTAGCGAAAACGAATGAAATTCGCCATATACGAAAGAAACACTAAAACAGTGGCTGAAAATACAAATACAATTCAAAGACACCTTAACGGAATTCAAAAAACAATTGTGATTCTTAGAATATACACGCATAGCAACATAGAAAACAGCCCAAGACTTTTTGTGTGTATACATACATACATACATATGTGCACACGCATACGAAAATTGATTTGCATTACTCAACGTTGCTTGCATTTCCATTGTTATTTTAATTGTTTTAAAATTTTTAAATATATAATGGAATGTAATGCGAGTTCAGCATATGATCTACATATTCTATTTAACATTTTAGGTTTTTTTTAGAAATCACAACTTTTTTACAATTAGCTTTTTACATGCACAAATATGTACATACATATGTATGTACGATTGCAGCCATACGCTGATCTACGCTTGCACACATATACATACATACATACATACATATGTATGTATGTATGTATGTGCGCCCGCAATGCGTCTTGCTGTATCGCTGCCTTGCTTGCTGCGCCACATGGGTTTTGAATAGAAAACTTTATGGACTAATAATTCTGTTTCTAGATGGACAATCATATTGATATGTTCAGATTAAGATTATGATATTCATATCTATATGCCAAACCAAACTGTATGTCTCTAGTATTTGAAATGCATTTTTTACACATTTGGGGGTGGTGGGGCTAATTGGGGACCAGAATCCAAAATCGGACAAAAACCGAAATTGTATTAAATTAGTATCTATATATATGCAGAAGACTTGGAGACTCTAACTCTAAAGATGAATTAGCTAGAATTTTAAAACTGGTTCCCGATAAATTCGTTTATCGATAACTTGCCAAATATAAAAGTTATCGAATTTCTGAAACAAACTCGTACTGCGCGTGCAATATACGAACCCTAACACAAAAAGAATGAACTCTCTAGCTTTTGTATCTTCCGGAAATCGACGCGTTCAAACATACGGACAGACGGACAGACGGACAGACGGACAGACGGACAGACGGACAGACGGACGGACAGACAGACGGACATGGCTATATCAACTTTTTCTCGTCACCCTGATCAAGAATATATATAACTTTATGGGGTCTGCCACGCCTCCTTCTGCCTGTTACATACTTTTAACAAAACCATTATACCCTGATTTCCCATTTTCAATGGGCTCAGGGTATAAAAAGGTGAAGAATGGATGGCCAAAAAATGATTTAATGTGAATTACAAAAATTGTGTTTTACACAAGCCATTGTCCAATAGTGGGAAACAAATATCAAATAAAATATCAAAGAAATTGAATTTCCTTTTCAAGAATATGATCAAGTCGGAATATTAATATTGCAGATTCAAACACTCCTTACCTGATATTCTAGATTCTTCATTGAAATATTCTAAAAGCTTACTAGAAAGAATAAACTAATCAATTGAGCTGCATATATATTTTACAAGCTCTATTCAACCCCCTAACACTGAGCGAACCTTTATCATTATTAAGACGGGATATTTTTGACGCATGCAAAAAAATGCAATTATGAATTAAAATCTAATTAAATTAGCAGCCTGTCTGACAATTGACAGAACGGCAATATGACTAAATGATTGAATGTATGAATAGATGCATAATGCATGACAAACACTGAAAGCCAAAGGATTATCAAAGGGGCAGAGCAAGGGGCATGCGAATGCACGCTCAATCAGACAGAGGCCAGCGATAAATGTGTCACGCGTCAATGGCGCCATATAAACAACGTAAAAGTTGAATAAAAAGCTGCAAGCAGAGAGAGAGAGAAAGAGAGAGAGAGAGAAGAAGAGAGGGAGAGTTATGTGTGTGTTCTTTCAATAAATTGTAAATACTTTAATATCAAGTCTTGAGCTTGAGCCGGATGCTTAGCTCAATTTATTTGCAATATTTGATAGTGTATCCAATATCTGAGTGGGAAATCGATTCAAAGACTCATGGTCGTATAACATTTATGCGTGTCTCATTAGCATATTGATATTGATTTTCTGGTTAACCATCAATCAACAAAACGCCATACACAAAATGAGATTGCAATGCAATCGAGGCTTCCAAACCGCAGCACACGCCATGCTCGAATGCCTTAAAGCGTCTGCTTGGTATGCAACAATTTATGTGCACACACAGACAGAGGGAGCGAGAGAGAGAGAGAGAGAGAGTGAAAGAGAGCGAGAGAGATGGCAAACTCAGAATTGTTGCATAGCAGCCATGCTGCATCCTGCATCTTTGACTATTCCCGGACTCAGCTCTCTATCTACCTCTCTCTCTCTCTCTCTCTCTCGCTCACTGTGGGCATTTGGCAGCTGGGCGTAACTTGACTGGAGGGGCGTTGCCTTTGCGCGGTCATTTGGCTTCGATAAACAATTATGGCCACAGAGCCAAGTGAATTTGGCAGACGACAGGAACAATTAACAATTTGCGCAAATGGCACTAATTAACTATTAAATAGGAAATATGCATATCATCGTCCTCTAACCTAATGACAATGCCTAGCTCGGCTGATGCCCCCAATATTGGCTGACAAATGGCCTGCAATGAAAACTAAATCGTTACAGTTATTTAATTATGAGCAGCTTTATTGAGCTTTATTGATTAGTTGCTTCAAGTGTTGGGATTTATGGCCAAATGAGAAGACAATCATTCAAGTAAATCACAATTTTAAAAGGATAACATTATAAATAATTCAAATTCTTAGCCTTTGCGGAACGGTTTCAAATTTATTTAAGTATTGAAACTTTTAGCTTTGTTTTTTTTTGCTAAACATTCGTTTTGATAGGTTTTAGAGAAATTTTAATTAAAAGTAAAACAAACAAATTCATTGCAAGAAGTAAAACAACTTTTTATTGTAATTAATATAATTGAATTAATTAATTATTAATATTAATATTTTATTTCTATTAATAATTTTAATAGATGATTATTATTCATTAATTAATCTGTAATATTTTTATATTATTTTTATTAGCAATTTTAATGGAAGATTGTCTTCAGATAACTACTTTACCATCAGCATTTGATTATTAATTAGGAAAATTAAAAGGAGGGTAATTTTTAAAAATCTATCAATCGATAATTTTTGAATTTCTGACTGAGAAAAAAGTAAAGAAATCGTTCTGCTTTTTGGTTTTAGTAAATATGCAAAAAAAGTTTTCATAGAAAATACTCCTCACCTCTATAAGAAATCGAGAAAAAGACCGTTTATCTGTGAGACTATGCAGAACCAGAAGGATGGGCTTTGTATCTCTTATCTTCTATTTTGTATTGGGTATTTCATGGATCGTCCTTTACATACAGGTCTAACTCTGCTGCATTACCTCTTAAGGTTTGGCTAATATGTCTGAGATTTCAAAGTCAGAAACTGCTGAAAAAAGAAATGCCGTGACGGGCTATGTAACCATAATGTGGAATAATTAGTAATTTCAAGTGTAAATATTTTGTTTTGCATGAAATATATTATACATTATATACATATCAAAAACAGATTTTTGTTATTTGGCTGCTAGATTAGTAATCCCAAAAGAGGATCAGACTATGTTTACGCAAATGAATAATATACAATTTTCCCCTGGCAGTATGGTCAAGCAGAAACATGACAGAAATATGTATTTCTCTTAGTGATACTCGATAACCTGACGTCTAGGCATAAATATCAAATCCATGAGTTGCAGCGAATAAAGCAATTCAGTTTCAGATTTTGAATTCGTCAAATGTGGAGTTGTTTGCAGGCATTTCAGTTTTCTGAATCTGTAAAATTATTCTTCGAATCAAACCATGTTACCCAACTCAGATATATAAATATTATTAAAGCAATATGCAAGTACATGCAAGTACAATAGACTAAACCAAAGTAGTTAAAAATAACTTTTGTAGTACCCCAGACGAACCCCTATTTCTCTCGAAAATGCATTTCTGATGTTATTTCATATTTGTTATTTCATAGTTAGATAAGTTCAATTACCTGCTCAAATTTTATTTGATTTGGCATTGGCTCTGGGCCAATCATATAATTATTAGCTAATTTAACAATTTAATATGCTAGTGAGAGTATTTCAAGTGAAGTTAATTGCAATATTTTGTAAATTATATAAATTTCATGTACAAGTGAAACTCACCTGTGAACATGTGAGAGAACACTTTTAACATAAATTGCCCGCAGACAAATGTTTGAGTATACCAGATATGTTGTAAAATAATTGATTCAATATTTTCGCTCATAGTTTCATTAACTTGTGATACTAAACACTTAACATTTACTTCTATATATGCTAGATATAGATATATTTGTATAAATAATTACCATAAATCACAAATCTGAATAACTTGGTACAAATATTTCACTTTGCTCTAGTTCCGTTATTATTGTTGATGTATGTATGTTTATAACTCGTCGTTGTCTCCGACATACTAGCTTGTCAAGCTTCCATCCGCCTCCAGCTGTCACCTGCCATTTGCCGCCATCCTTCCTCGCTCTCCTCCCTCTCTCTCTCCTCACTCTACTCGTTCTTAGTTGTTGCACAAATATTATGACATTGCCACCATCAGAAAAAGCCAATGGCATTTGCCACTAGTTACTCAGCACGCAGTATAGCTTTTAGTGCCACGCCCACAATGCCCAACAAGCTTTGGACTTGCAGGCGAGCGCCCACAGACATGACACAATCAAGTGGCTGCCTCGGAGGTTGCATTCGTTGACTGACTTCCGCTCTATTTGGCGCGACAAAGTAATAGGAAAATTTCATACTTCCGCAAATCTTTGTAGAGACGCCAGAGACGTGGCAGCTGCCGCAGAATGCGCTCCTCAAGATGCCTTCTCGCACGTGGCACGCCCACACGCTGCCCAGGCAGTTGTTGCCTGTCGCATATTTTGTGAGCACTCAATTATACGCTGAAATGAAGCTGCTCATCCAGCTGGAGCGAGAAGACGAGCCACCACAGTTGCTCAGCTCCATTTGCCGCCCTCTCATAATCTCACAGCTCCAGCCAACCGATTTAACTGTTTGGTTTGTTGGTATTTCATTTAAGTGCAGCCCCCGAGTGCAGCGTATTTTGTTGTCATTGTTTGTTCAGAGTCCGCGTTTGTTTTTCTACTCAACCATTAGCCCCTTCATTGAGTCAGTCTCTCTTTCTCTCTCACACACACATTCTCTCTCCGTCTATGTGTGTTGTTCTATCACTCTGGGATATCCCTGCCTTGGACCACTAGTTGGACTCCATTTTGCGCATTTTCAGCACAAATATAAATCAGTTATTGATAGTTCAAATAATGAACATGATTTGCTTGGACTATCATCATTCCAAAGCAGCAGCAAAGTGACAATCGTATTCATTCCTCCAATCTCAATCAGAGCAATATTCCAATTTCTGCTCTGTTCTAGGCAGAGATTGAAGCGAGAATAACTCTGCAACTTAAACCTTGTCTAACATTCCTGGAAAGCTGAAATTTATTGCTGATTTGATTATTATTATTATTATTTATATTTTTACAAAATAAAATAAAATAGATTTGGAATGATAAGCTAATGAGGTGCCTTTTATAAATACAATTCCGAGCAAGCTATTCACCTAGACAAAAGCAAGTGCTGTAAATGTGACTCAGGTGACTTGAGCAGTTGTGAATCATCACTAACTGATGTCAGTCAGTCAGAGCTTATATATGCAAACATCATTTCTATATAGCTCTTCTCATTTCCCAATCCGTTTAATAAACAATAGCAGATGCGACAACTGCAGCAACAGCCACTCAAAGGGACAAGCCAATGTGTCAACTCATAGCTGACAGCTGGACACGTGCGCCAGGTGAGCAGACGTCAAGTTCATGTCCATAAAAAGCTAAGCAGCCGCAGCCGGCGAGCAGCGAAAGTGTGTGAAATGTGGTGCTAAAAGTACGAAAAAGCAGCGACAGCCTTTCACGTTTTGCAGCTTTGCCAGAACAGGCAAAGAAAATGCCCTGGACGAAAAAGTGGTACGAGGGGCGCGGGTAGTTTTTTATTTATTTTTTTGTCTTGAACTCCTCCTGTGGCATTGACTGTGGACTGTAATATGCCAAACAGAAGCCCCAGCCAGCAAAAATCCAACTGAGGCATTGCATATGCACAGTCCGAACAAAAACCATGTTGCATACTTTTAGGTGAGTGTGCGAGTGTGTGGGTGTATGTGTGTGTGTGTGTGTGTGTGTGTGTGTGTGTGTGTGTGTGTGTGTGTGTGTGTGTGTGTGTGTGTGTGTGTGTGTGTGTGTGTGTGTGTGATAAAGTGAAAGCAGCGCCAGCATGAAAAACTTTAACTACTTTTTCAATTGTTTGTAAAATGCAAATGCAAATGCGAAGCCGTCGCTCGTTCGTTGCTTGGCTATTCGCTCATGTCCTGTTGCCTGTGCGTCCGTCCTGTTGGCCCTGCCAACTGTCTGCCATTTTGCTTGTTGGCCGTATACGTTATGCATACAATATTTTTTGTTCTGTACACGCTAACTTCCATTTCCCTTTTCCACCCTATTTTCGTCCATCCCTACTTACTTTATGTGCCATTGTTCTCTCTCTCTCTCTCTCTCTCTCTCTCTCTCTCTCTCTCTCTCTCTCCTTGTTAGATCGCGCATCGACTGCAGCTTAGCAATAAGGAAAAACATAAAGAAATGATAACGCTTTTAAGCCATTCGAATGACATTATAAGTTATGTGTGGGCATCTCTCTGTATGCATACTGCATGAGCATGTCTTTATCTGTGTATGTATATGTATAAATGTGTCTGTGTTTGTGTCTGTGTCTTTGTCTATGGCTGTGTGCTTATGGCTTATTCAATTAGAAATTTATTTTAGCATACGCTGAGGCGGCCAAGCCTTTTAACATTTATGAATTACTTAAGCTATTCGAGTTTTGTGATGTGTGAAAAGCGCATAAAAATATGCAACAAATTGTGTCTCCACGAATATCTCAAGTGTGCATGCAGACAGGACATTTTACTTGCAAACACATTAGCAAGCAAATAGCAGCTCAAGTACTTCCCTATGAGTAAATATATGCATTTCATTAAGAGCAAATATGCTGACTGAAGGCAACCCTTGGCTCCATTGGATTGGTTTGCCCAATGCCTCGAGTGCACTCTTTGGGCTGGGCGGTGCTATTTTCCCGTTACTTACAATCCAAAATAATATACTTATTAAGTATAACGATAAGTTAGATATTAATAGAAATTTATACAGCGATATACAGGCAGATCAAGCAGATCTTATCACATCACAGCAAAATTATCCAATCGATGCACAGAAGAGTTTCTGTTGGCAGAGCAAAAATCAGAGGAGACAAAATTTGATTAATTTTTAATGGTAAATTAATTAAATTAGATTTAAAAAAAAAAATAATACAAAAAATAAATAATTAAATAAATAAAATAAAAACAGTGAAAAATATTCCATTTGTCAGTCGAACTACAAGAGATCTATAATAATGCGACATCTTTGAGAACAATTGTCAGACAAAAAATTAATTCGATATGGAAAGAAGCAGCACAAAGACAAATTAAATATAAATAGGGTTAAGGATAAGTTTAATATATTGTACTTATCGGAAGCAGCGTCACTCAAGTTTGATCAAGTACAGTCTAGCCTGATTATTTGTAATAAATAAATAAAGAATTCCATACATTTTGTTCCCCTCGTTAAATCGCAGTCTTCTTCACAACTCGGAGAATATTAAACCCCACATAAATTGAAATTTTGTTTTCGTAATTTCTTATGATTCATATTGCAATCTGAAGCATTTTTTCATTAAATTACACTTGCATTTCACATTTTAATGTCGTTTCTCACACTGTTTTCACTTGATTTGTCGAGTTTTATTCTAAGTGCAACATCATGTCTTAGAAATGGCAAATAGACCTTATCGATCGCGCAAAAGCAAGACATTATTTCAGTCATTAGTAATGGAACACAAAAATTATAATTTTCTTTACTATTCAATTAATTAATAATATTTATTAAATTTTAATTTATGAAGTATACAAAAACCTCGATTATTTGAATTTTTTTTAGTCTTTTTTAATGGAAACTGAACTAATTAAAACTGAAGCTCTTGCCATTTCGAGTTATCGGGACTCGATTGTATTTTGATACTATTCTTTTTTTCCTTTTTTATTTGGACATTTGTGAACTTAGTCTCTATTAATTCTGCTCCTGAGGCAACCTAATTCTAATTCATACACCTCATGAGATGATTGTCAACAGAAGTTGACGCACAGATGCCTTTACTCTACTGTTATTGCTAGTCTATCACAGATCTTTTAAGTTTATTGTAAAATAAATAGCTTCGAGTCAACCTCTGTCATTTGATAGCTTTGAAAGCAATTTGATTGCACAAACTATGCCCATTGGCAGCAACATAATTATTATTCAGCAACTTTAGTTGAGTGGCTATTGCACCGGCTGTTGGCACAGACATTGTTTAGGGTGTCGTTTTAGAGTCCTGACCGCTGACCACTAAACCACTCGAACCACGGCAAAGACCTTTGCTGCAGGCAGCTGCAGCTGGGAGCGCAACTGCAACTGCAGAGGCGATTGCGACTGCGACTGCGACTGCAGCCGCGTGTGTAATTAGTTTTTGGCGTGTTGTTCGGCAATTTTGTGAAATTTCTTATTTAATGCGCTCGCAAGTGAACGAGGGCTGCCAAAAGCGTTGCGCCTAATTGCAAGCAATCATATTTTGTTTGCCCAAAAAGCAGACGATGCGAGAGTGGGCGCTCAACTAGAAGTGAGGGGCGTGGTCGTTGTCGTGGACGTGGCCATGCAATCAAGCCATTGCTGTCAATGCCAGTGCCGTACATCCCGACAATATTTTGGTTCTAGCACACACATACACCTGCTCATAATATGTGTGTGTGTGTGTGTGTGTGTGGGTAAGACGCAAGGACAGAGGCTTAGCTGCTTAGCGCCTGGGCTAAGCAAATCAATCAATTTAAAAGCAATTGCCGTTAATGTGCAACGCCTCTTTGGCAGCTGTCAAAAGTACACACACACACACACACACGCAACCCTACACACACATGTATGTATATGTGTGGGTTTATTAGCCAAAAATTGTTGCTGCTCCACTACAGTTAGAGCTCATCACTGTAGGTCAATGGCTGGTCTGCGCCTGGGCTGTTGATTGATGTTTTCAGATCGTGATTGCTACTTGAGGCAGGCCGAATACTTATACATACCCAGCCATGTTATGTAAGCAAATTGTAGTCTATTTCTGCCAGCTTCCAAGGCAGACGTCTGTCTGATTGATGTCTGCTGTCAGAGCTCATAATTAGAGGCGCATAACCAGGCTACCAAATGCTATAATGGTTAACTACTCACGTTGGGTTTTACCAACACCTTTCCCTTTGGCTCAAGCCACAACTAGAACTGCTCGAAATGCTGTCATCTTTAGCAGTTATTTGGGAATAAGGTTTCCATCTTATTGAAATGAATAAATAAGATGTATATTGATTTATTGATTCTGCAAATTTAATCTTCATGGAACAAATCGAATTTGCAAATGATTTAGATTGAAAACTTTATTGTAGATTAAAAACTAAATTTTAAATATTTCAAAATTTTTATGAGTCAGAGAAAAAATAATTTAACCAAAATCACTTCAAGGCTGATGTCGTGAAGAGAAATAATGAAATGTGACAGCCACGAAAATGAATTTTATGAAAATATTATAACGAATCTTCAGCATATAGACTAATTCTTTTCACAATAGACTATCTAATGGCATTCACATAAATCAAAGTCTGACGTAATTGAATAATATATAAATGTTTTATTTGGAAACGCGCAAATATTCGTACTTGTTTCGAATCTAGATTAAAATAATGAGGTTTATAAATTTTGGTATATACATTTTAAATAATTATATTAATTTATAAATTGTATAATTATAGTAAATTAATTACATACGTTATTTATTTTGAATAAATAGAAAGAAAATTAATAAATTAAAATAAAAGGTATATAGTTTATACCTATACTATAAATACATATATGTATGTACGTTGTAATTATATCCATCTATAAATAACTTAAATGCATGCTGCAAAGCAGTATTTGTCTCATTATTATTCATTATACTCATTAAGCAAACCATATAAATAAATGCTGTACTCAATTAATTAACAGTTCAAGAGTTTGAGTGCCAAACGAAATATATTGCAAGAAATTTGATTCAATTCAGGTGTTTTGACCATCAGGTACTATAAGTTTCTGTCTGCTTTTTTGTATTTTTCCTTTGCTTCTTGCGATTGTCTGGAAACAATAGCAAATAGTTGTCGGTAATTATTTCAATTTTCATTTACATTTTCGCAATAATATTTGAAAACTTTTTTGGCTGCTTTTTTATTTCTGTTTATGAAACATTTTTGGGCAGGCAAAGTTGAAAACAAACGGAAGAACAAAGTTGCGTACAAAAAACACAACAAAAACAAAGTGGAAAATGGAAAATGGAAAAGTGAAAATAGGGCAAACAGAAAAGTCGACGAGGCGTGGAAATAACAACAAAAACAACAACAACACCAACAACAACAGCAACTGGGAACAATCATTGCAGATCGTCGGCTGCCTTTTCCTGCTGCCTGTTGGCTGGCTGTTAAAACTGTTCATTTACGAGTTTTAAACGTTTTCCCCCCACACACACACACACGCATTGTGTATTGCTGTTATGGAGGCAACTGGCATTAAACTTAAACCAAAGCGCTCTCAATTTTAGTTAAGCAGCCTTTTAATCAACAAACTGTTGAGGCAGCAGCGTAACGGCGGCACCTTCACACACACACACACACACACACACACACACACAGACACACATATACATATATCAAATTGGCAATTTTGCCATATCGGCAGTTTTGTGAGCAATCAATTTCGATGCAAATGCTCTTGTACTTGACGACTAAATGAATGAGGCGAGTCTGCGGCCGGTGCAACGTGGCGTATGAGTAATGTTGGCAACAGCCAGCAATCGGCAGACAGCAGGCGGTAGCCCGTTGACGTTGCCAATGCCAATGCCGTCGAGAATGCGAACGAGACAAAGGCAGACAACACGCATCATCATCATCATTTACAATGGCCAACAGCAGCAACACCATCAACAACAGCAACAGCAACAACAACAACGGCAGCAAAAACAATTACAACGCCAACATTCTGCGGGAGACTTCACTTCGCTGAAAGCGAAGCATTTCTGCTTTAATGGGAATCAGCTACGAAAGGACTTGCCGTAAATATCGCTAGAAAAGTCAACTGAAATAATTATTAAATAAAAACAATAAAGACAGATAAAATCCTTCTCATGTGCGTGGGCAATGCGCGACAATTGCATTTGCCAATTGGCTCAGTTCCGATTAAGACTTGAACATTTAATTATATGTTGCGGCTAAATAGATAACAATATTCAAAAATAATATTATATATTTTTATTTATTTATTAAACATTGAATGCATTGCATTCAGTTACCTATTTATTGCTATACTTTTTAAATATTCGAGCAGATTCCCATTCTTCTCTGATTAATTTTTTCACTTGGATTTAATTTTTATTTAATTATAAGGATAAGAAATAAATACAGCGCATAAGAAATTTATGACTAACACCAAAACTTTTGTTAGTTGACTTTTTATAGTTCTTTATATAAATCAGCCAAGTGAATGCCCATCCAAATAGATTCTCTATCAACGTTAATTAGACGATTCCCTCGCAACATAATATACACAAAATCTAGTTCATCGAATCGCAAGCGATCAAAAATATTTACAGCTTAGAAATTGTTAAAGTCGTATTATTAATGCAAAAATATGATTATGATGTTAGTTGAGGACAGCCGAAAACGTCATCCAACATCATTTGATTAACTTAAATTTAAATACTTTTCTGGCTATCTGGACACCTGTTGCATATAGCTCTTCTTTTTTATTTCATCTAATTCTGTTTCGAGTATTCAAAGTTGTATTATGTGTTCTATTACTAAGGATATTTCATGTATTCCCATCTTCTTCTTTAGCCTTTTGTTGGGAGTTCTTCAAAAGTATATGAATGTGAATGTATATGAATATTATATTCAGATTATTCAGATATTGTATATACTTTACATTGCATATTTAATGTACATTTAATAATTAATTGGTTAAAGCTCGATTTTAATGATATAATCAAATCTATGAAATGCCCTTTTATGCCGCCCACATTTACGGACAGGATTTATTCAGCTGGCGCGAATTTAAAGTATCATTGTTATAGAGCACGCTCGACTTATGGCTTAACGTACATATTTTCAGCTCGTTACGCATTTTATTTAAATGGGGCGCAAAAAATAATAAACATAAAAATGCAAGCAAAAAAAAGAAAAAATAAATAAAAATGGTGGTGGTAAAACGACCAACAAGCAGAAGAGGCGGTCAAATAAATGAGTTGACCACATGCGTTTCGCAAATTGATTTTAAACAATTAATTGTCAGTTGTTCTTGCCGGAGCAAGAGCAAAAAACTGCGATATATATATTTAACAAACATTTCGCGAGCTTCAACTTTGTTGTTTTCATATTTTAATGGCCCTCCTAGGATAACTGCGAGCCGCACTCTCCTCGCCCTGAACTATTAAACGTAAGCAGTTCGCTTTTAATTATTTTATAAGCCCATTATTTAAAAACAAAAATTAATTTTCAACCTTTGTGCATGAGAATATCTATAACTGTTTGTTGCTTTGTCGAATGCCTACCTCTATTTATATGCATATATATACATGTGTGTGTGTGGGTGTGTCAAGTTAAGTGTTTTTGTATGTGAATTGGATTAAGCTGACGCACATTGATTTCATGCCTTGTCCGTTGAGTGTTGGCATTTTAAATGCGCTTTAAGTTAATTTTTATTGTTGTCGTGATTAACCCGCACTCATCATCATTATGCCGCGACCCCAGACCCAGACCCAGATCCAGACCCAGACCAGACCAGACCACCCAATCCAGGGTGTGTGCGTGTGAGTGTTGCATTTTTATTTTAATTAAAAAGTCGCCGGCTCAAAGCGAACCAAAACGATGCAGCAGCTCCAGCTGGTACAGCAGGAGGCAGAGCAGAAGGATCAGGAGCTCGAGCAGCAGGAGTATTGGCGGCCATTGAAGTGGCCATCGCATCGATGCCAAATGTATTTATGGCTTCATTTTGTTGCTGCACTTGTTGTTGTTGTTCTTGTTGTTGTTGTTGTTATTACTGTTGTTTACTCATTCCGTCGGTCGGACTGGTCGGTCTGTTGATTTGCCATTGCCTTTGAGTGCGCACCGCTCGACTGCAAAAGTTGTCAGTGTATTTTTATGGCATCGAGTGGTTTTTGGCCCGCAGCTGTTGATTATTGGCGATTATTGCTGTCGCTGCGGATCGATTAAATTTGTAATTAAAAATTCTTCAGGTGCTTATTGCACACTACTTACACCCAAACCAGTTCCAATTCGACAATAATGAATAATCTCTAATCGAGCGCATTTTATATGCAATTTGCCCAATTCATTGTCAACTAAATATTTTCTTTTTAATCTCTTAACTGCTTAATTGATATGCTAGCTGTAGAATACTAACATATGATAAATAAATCAATGAATTATCATTATTAATTATTAATTATCATTATCTAAGTGTCTCAATTTAAGAAATAAATGACTTATTATTGTATTTACAACATTAAAATAAAACATAGCAATAACAAATTGTCTTATCATAAATATTAAATCTATATAATAATGCAATTTATATGGTTTTTAGCTTTATATTTGCATATGAATATATAATTATATTTCTATGTGGATATAGGCACAGTTATATGTATACAAGTGTCTTAAATTTTAAATTCTCTCTCATATTAATATCTATGTTTTTCTCGACTGTTTTAACAATAAAGTTTAAGTGTTTAATAATTTTATATTTAATTATTATTATTTTATTATTTAATTACAACACTATATTAAAAATTTGTATTTAAATATATCTATATAAATAATATATTAATAAATTTTAAATTTATTTAATATATTTAAATATATAAAAATAATAAATATTTATAAAAAAAACAACGTATATTAATTTATTGTTTAAATATGTAGAGACGCCACAGACGTCACAGATGCCACAGAATGCACTCCTCAAGATGCCTTCTCGCACTTGGCACGCCCACACGCTGCCCAGGCAGTTGTTGCCTGTCGCATATTTTGTGAGCACTCAATTATACGCTGAAATGAAGCTGCTGGTTTGTTGGCATTTCATTTAAGTAATAATGTATGTAATGTATATATTTTCATTATTTAAATATACAACAAACAAATATAAAAATAAATTAATTTTGTTGTATTTAAAAAGTAATGAGATTGAGTCGCTTGCAGAAAGTATCTTTAAGTGAGTTTCCTATTTCATGCTCTCACTATGAAAGGTGCAATGGAAACTCTCTTAAACAAGTAAGAAAGCTCTAGTCGAGACGGCTCGACTACGAGATACCCTGAACCCTGCAAAAAAGTGATACTCTTCTTCTTTACACACGTATAAGCACGCGCTCTGCTAACCGCGCAGTTGCTCTTGTATCTTCGAAAATCAAATAGAAAAGAATAAATAATAATAAAAAAAAAGAAATAAAAAAAATAAAAATAAAAATAATAAATTATGAAGGGCTTAGGCGAGGCTAGAACCTCCGACACCCTAACATTCGTTGCATCTGTCTAGCCATCTACACCACGGCTCACTTAAACGGCAGAGTAGCGAAAACGAATGAAATTCGCCATATACGAAAGAAACACTAAAGCAGTGGCTGAAAATACAAATACAATTCAAAGACAATTCTAACGGAATTCAAAAACAATTGTGATTCTTAGAATATACACGCATAGCAACATAGAAAACAGCCCAAGACTTTTTGTGTGTATACATACATACATACATATGTGCACACGCATACGAAAATTGATTTGCATTACTCAACGTTGCTTGCATTTCCATTGTTATTTTAATTGTTTTAAAATTTTTAAATATTGTATATAATGGAATGTAATGAGAGTTCAGCATATGATCTACATATTCTATTTAACATTTTAGGTTTTTTTTTAGAAATCATAACTCTTTTACAATTAGCTTTACATGCACAAATATGTACATATGTATGTATGTACGATTGCAGCCACACGCTGAACTACGCTTGCACACATATACATACATAAATATGTATGTATGTATGTATGTATGTGCGCCCGCAATGCGTCTTGCTGTGTCGCTGCCTTGCTTGCTGCGCCACATGGGTTTTGAATAGAAAACTTTATGGACTAATAATTCTGTTTCTAGATGGACAATCATATTGATATGTTCAGATTAAGATTATGATATTCATATCTATATGCCAAACCAAACTGTATGTCTCTAGTATTTGAAATGCATTTTTTACACATTTGGGGGTGGTGGGGCTAATTGGGGACCGGAATCCAAAATCTGACAAAAACCGAAATTGTATTAAATTAGTATCTATATATATGCAGAAGACTTGGAGACTCTAACTCTAAAGATGAATTAGCTAGAATTTTAAAACTGGTTCCCGATAAATTCGTTTATCGATAACTTGCCAAATATACAAGTTATCGAATTTCTGAAACAAACTCGTACTGCGCGTGCAATATACGAACCTAACACAAAAGAATGAACTCTCTAGCTTTTGTATCTTCGGAAATCGACGCGTTCAAACATACGGACAGACGGAACAGACGGACAGACGGACGGACAGACAGACGGACATGGCTATATCAACTTTTCTCGTCACCTGATCAAGAATATATATACTTTATGGGGTCTGCCACGCCTCCTTCTGCCTGTTACATACTTTTAACAAAACCATTATACCCTGATTTCCCATTTTCAATGGGCTCAGGGTATAAT
>JAWNOS010000297.1:0-17720 GCA_035045845.1 Drosophila buzzatii | reverse complement strand
TTCAGTGTCTTAATGGCTGTAGCTAGAGAGTCTGCAGTAACATTAGGAGCATAAATAGAGCCATAATCAGGAAGTGAATATGGATACGAATTACTATTTAGATTAACAGAAGAGTAAGTAGATTGAAAAAAATCTGCAAAAAGATCGGAGGAATCCTGATCAGTACAGGTTTTTTTTAGCACCAAGGACAAATGAGGACGGCAAACCAGAAGACTTACGCTTCAAGTTTACAAATTTGTAAAATTGTTTAGGATCTCGAGCAAACTGTCGTTTGCAACGTACAAGGTAATTCTCATAACACCGAGAATTTAAAAGACTGAAGTTTGACTTGGCAATGGAATATTTAGACCAGTCAACACTTGAACCAGACCTTTTAAAATTTTTAAAACATTTAGTTTTAATGTTTCTTAAATTCGAAAGAGTCTTAGTAAACCATGGCGGTTTATTTGAACTGGGCAATATGCGACAGAGAGGGACGCACACATCCAGAATAGAGTTTAAGGTAGTATAAAAAATCGATGCTGCCAAATTAATATCAACCGACTCATAAAGAAGAGACCAGTCAGTTGAATTAATTAATTCATTAAGCAAAACAAAATTGCATTTACGATAACAGCGGCTTAAATTAGCAGGTAAAGATGAATAAGTTGGAGGATTATCAATAGATAATAAAACCTCTAAAGTGGGGTGATGCAAATCCTCTGGTAAGCAGAAAGGAAGAAGAGTATCACCTTTTTTGGGTTCAGGGTATCTCGTAGTCGAGCCGTCTCGACTAGAGCATTCTTACTTGTTATACCCTGAACCCATTGAAAATGGGAATTCAGGGTATAATGGTTTTGTGAAAATGTAAGTAACAGGCAGAAGGAGACGTCGCGGACCCCATAAAGTATATACTATATTCTTGATCAGCATAAAAAAATAAGTTGAATGAGCCCTGTCCGTCCGTCCGTCCGTTTTAACTAAAGACTTCAAATTTATATATTTAGATAGATATTATGAATACGCAGATTATGTAATTTTTGGATTTTGGATGCCACGCCCCCTTCGCCCACAATTTGCAAAAAACGCATTTCAAATACTAGAGACTTGAAATTTGGCACATAGATACATTTAGATATTCTTAATCTACTCTGAAAATTTCATCAAGATCATGCATCTAGAAATGGAGTTATAAGTGTTCAAAGTATAGCCCAACCCACCCCCAAGAAACGGCAGCAACTGCGCGGTTAGCAGAGCTCGCGCTCATGCGATCGTAAAGAAGAAGAGTATCACTTTTTTGCAGGGTTCAGGATATCTCGTAGTCGAGCCGTCTCGACTAGAGCCTTCTTACTTGTTATACCCTGAGCCCGTTGTAAATGGGCAATCAGGGTATAATGGTTTTGTTAAAAGTATGTAACAGGCAGAAGGAGGCGTGGCAGACCCCATAAAGTATATATATTCTTGATCAGGGTGACAAGAAAAGTTGATATAGCCATGTCCGTCTGTCCGTCCGTCCGTCCGTCCGTATGTATGAACGCGTCGATTTCCGAAGATACAAAAGCTAGAGAGTTCATTCTTTTTGTGTTAGGTTCGTATATTGCACGCGCAGTACGAGTTTGTTTCAGAAATCCGATAACTTGTATATTTTCAAAGTTATCGATAAACGAATCTATCGGGAACCAGTTATAAAATTCTAGCTAATTCATTTTTAGAGTTAGAGTCTCCAAGTCTTCTGCATATATATAGATACTAATTTAATACAATTTCGGTTTTTGTCAGATATTGGATTCCGGTCCCCACTTCCCCCCACCACTCCCAAATATGAAAAAAATTGCATTTCAAATACTAGAGACATGCAGTTTGGTTTAGCATATAGATATGAATATCATAATCATAATCTGAAAATATCAATACGATTGTCCATCTAGAAACATAATTATTAATCATCAAAGTTTTCTCATCAAAACCCATGCGGCGCAGCAGCAAAGCAGCGAGACAGCAAGACGCTTGCAATGCTTACACACATGCATACACACATACATGCATACAACCGTAGATCATGCGTGCAGAAACAAATCGAATAATTCTTGGAATATTATTCGTTCGAAGAAGGGCTCAGGAGATTTCGTAGTCGAGCAATCTCGACTACAGCTTTCTTACTTGTTATACCCTGAACCCATTGAAAAAGAGAATTCAGGGTATAATGGTTTTGTGAAAATGTATGTAACAGGCAGAAGGAGACGTCGCAGACCCCATAAAGTACATATATTCTTGATCAGCATAAAAAAATAAGTTGATTGAGCCCTGTCCGTCTGTCCGTCCGTCCGTCCGTCCGTATGAACGTCGAGATTTCGGAAACTACAAAAGCTAGAGAGCTGAAATTTCACATGAACACTCATATGTTAGCTACGCAGTACGAGTTTATTTTGTTTTTTCGATAACTTACCCCATTTCCAAATTATCGATAAAAAATCGAAAATTCGTTTAAATTTTTTATGTTTTTTGAGCATAATTTCTACACCGTTTTAGCTAAAGACTTCAAATTTGTATATTTAGATAGATATTTTGAATACGCAGATTATGTAATTTTTGGATTTTGGATGCCACGCCCCCTTCGCCCCCAATTTGGAAAAAACGCATTTCAAATACTAGAGACTTGCAATTTAGCACATAGATACATAGATAGATAGATAGATAGATAGATATTCTTAATCTACTCTAAACATTTCATTAAGATCGTCCATCTAGAAATGGAGTTATAAGCGTTCAAAGTATAGCCCAACCCACCCCCAAGCCACGGCAGCAACTGCGCGGTCAGCAGAGCTCGCGCTCATGCGATCGTAAAGAAGAAGAGTATCACTTTTTTTGCAGGGTTCAGGGGATCTCGTAGTCGAGCCGTCTCGACTAGAGCCTTCTTACTTGTTTAATATGTTTATTTATGAGGCATGTTCATGCTTGAACAGCGCATTTGTTTGTAGTAAGTAAGATCGTTTTGTAGTATATAAGAATTTTATAGTTCGTAGGTGGTTTTTTTAGTGTGTAAGAATTTTTACATAGTATTTAACGATTTCGAAATTTGAATTTGCGAACCCAGCGCGCGCAGTGTCGAGGATCGGCAATGCAACCCTGGCGTGGTGGAAAGCTCTACAGCAGAGTCGCAATGCCGATGACAGGGAGAGCTGCACCTCGAAGGCCTGGCTTAGAAGATGAGCCAGGCAGTCGTGGAGAGCGCGCCGGGCTGAGCAGAACGTAGCGAAGTAACGCGAAGTGTGCCAGATTGAAGTTAAGTGAAGGAAACTGCCAAGAAGGCAGAAACCTATTGTTACGAAAAGCACGTGAGTTTTATTACCTCAAGTTCGTAGATGATAGAACCACATCCTTCCCCGTAGCGTTTATAGTTAATTCGGCAGTTCGGGAACGTGGCGAGTGCCCGTTCGCCAGGTGGATAAATCCCTGGCCGTAAAAGGCGCTGTGCCTCGAGCGAACACCGGCGACAACGCCTGGCTGTTTCTCGGCCGGTGACTCTGCCATAGTAGCGTGCGCTAATCGCATCTCTCCCCCTTCCTCTTGACCATTGTCCCCAAAATAAAAAATATTTTGTAAAGTGAACCCTGGGCAGACTGAGCCTGCACCTCGGCAGATTTGTAACCTTACACACTCTTTATTAAACATTTAACCGAATCACTTCGTTTTACTCTCGCTGGCATTGCAACGCAAAGCCAAATATACCTAACAGTTGGAATACCCCTATTCCACATACAAAAATTACATTGCATAATTAGCGAAAAACGGGCTTCCCCAGAAGACGTAGAGACATCGCACATGGGCCCCATAACATCACGGAATGTTATGCAGCGCGTCACCGAAAAATATGATAGCGATAAGCCCATTTTATAAGAGCGGCTTCAAAATAAGATGCTATCGCTCAAAATTGATGTAGCTTCTCGACATTCGAAAGGCATTCTGGGTGTAAACGTTCAGTACTACAGAAATCATGCCATTGAAGTAAAGACATTGGGAATAATTAAGCTGCATCGACAACACACATGGATAGCGAAAACATTTTGGCAGAGTTTTCAATTTCAAAGCAGCAATTGTATACCATAACTTCAGATAATGGAAGGAATATGTTGAAAGCGATTGATTTCTTGAACGAAGACCGCAAAACTATGCTCGGTGCTGATCTGGAAAATGACAAGCTTATGGATAATATTAATAATTTTCCTATTGCATCAATTCGTTGTGCTGCTCCCTCGATGCAACTAGCAGTTAAAGATTTTTTTAACAACGATGTAAGTGTTAAAAATCTATCGATATTATGTAGTGGCAACACTAAAACTTTTATGCCGATTATTGAGATGTCTGGCAACAAGTAGTACTTAAGAAGAAGAGTTGAGTTTAAGCGCGCGCAACGGAATGACGCGCATACATATTATTCATTTCCAATAAACGTTAAGATAATTATAAACTTATTCAGTGTAAACCTTTTAGCATGGGCAGTGGAATTTACAACAGTAAGGGACGTAATGCAAGTCCGCGAAAAGTAGTAAAACATTGCGAACACCGACGTTCAGGTAAGGATACAATAGACCAAATTTTAATTATAGCAATGAATAGTTTTCTTCTTCTATATTAGACTAGCAATTTTTACTACAGCGCTACCCCTGCCTGTCATTGATGTGCCTACAAGATGGAACTCAATATATGAAATGCTAAAAAGCGTATGAATATATGAGGAGTTCATCCGACAACATTTGCCTCAAAACTTGCAACTGACAGAAAATGGGAAGAAATAAAAGTACTGCTGTCTGTGCTAGAGCCTATTTCTGGAGCCACTAAAAAGTTACAAAGCGAACAACTTTTAGTGACTTTTACAAGCTATTCTTGGAAACATAACTTAAAATAAAATCTATGGCTAACATTCATAGCGAGGATCTAGGCAAAAGCTTAGAAAGTCGTGAGGAAAAGCTCACAACAAATGAGGTAATTCTCGCAGCAATATATTTGGATCCCAGAATTCGGCGTATTCTGCTTAAGAATACACTTCAGCTTGCGGCAGCCAAAAATCATTTGGTAGGATTAATGCGCCAAATACTTGCAATAAATAAACAAGTGAGCTTAATGGCGCCTTAAGTATTTATATGAGAATTCATTATGGGTTTTTATTTTGCATATAAGCAGCAGTGGCCATCAACGTGAGAGAAAGTTAATGCAGCCGTGCGCATAAGAACCTAGGTGTGCCAAGAGCGAGTCCAGTGGTAGGAGTAGCCCGTAGTGCATCCGAGCGAAGCGCCGGAGTAGACAGAGCAAATCCTGGCGTGAGCTGGAGCGCTTGGGCGAATTCCGGTGCCACTGAGCCACAATTGCTCGCCCAGCCGGAGTGTGTGAACTAGGTAAGACTATGTTGATTGCGATAACGACGAGCGCAACTGAAGATTTGCGACGTCATCTAGTAGCGGAGGACGTAATCGATTATGAGCAAACCGTCGATTATGTGCGCACAGCTATGAGCCTGCTGCTTATAGATGAAGAAAAGGTTGATGAGACCGAAACCAAATTCCTTTCGTTGACCGTTTGCATGTTGGGATAATGCAATTTTCCGAACCGAGTTTGATTTCTTCGTGTTTACCCGAACTCACAACCGTTGCCCGCAAGACATTGTCTACGTATTGCAGGAACTTTATAACAACCTACATACTACAAATGAAGTAGTGCGTTCAGTGTCCGTCACTAGGTCATCAATGCCACTTACCTTTGCCGCATTGTATATGACGTTTACTCAAGCCGAGAAAACCGAAGTTCAGACGAAGATTAAGGACGTCGTCGGCGCTAAGGTGCTTACTATCACCGAGGCTCAGGGTTTCACCTATGATCATGTCGTTAATGATCTAGCAATCTATAACGACAGGTTCCAAGCAGTGACTGCCTTTACACGTCATAGAAAAACACTGACATACTACACGGTGGCTTCTTCTGCCGATGCTCTGACCGGATTTATACTGTGAGGAGCAATATAGGTATGCACGTATGCAGTGTATATAAGCACATGTATTTGCTATGTGTTTATATGCACATACGTGCATGCATATATTGCTCCACACAGTGACGCGAGCACTATAGGAGCGACCCTCGCGACTGGAAAGGGTCAGAGAGCGGACTATAGTCCGTCTCTGTCGCTCCTATAGTGTCAGCAATTAGCTCGCGTCGCTCACCCGCGGGTCATAGGGCACCGTTAGCCGAGGTACCGCTGCAAGTGATGGACGCTCTCTCGTTGCATAGCAACAGCGGTACTTCGGCCAACGAAAAGCGGCCGCAACATTTGGCGGGCTGCTGGCGTCACCCAGATCACGCGATTGTGCCGTTAGATGGGCACGAGCGGCAGGCAGGCTCCGCTCCAGAGCCGAACAGGGCCTGCGGCGGCCCTATAAAAGGGCACCGGCGGCGTCAGATGGAAGTTAATCAAGAATCAAGAGTGAAGTTAATGAGAATCGAGAAAACAAGAGTGAAGATCGAGAGTGAGATTCAAGTGAAAGTGCAAGTACAAGTCAACGCGAGTGAGGACACAAGACATCGAAGGACTACGATATCAACGCAGGACATCGATATCCAGGACTCGAAGCAGACAGGACATCGTGGGAGCATCCAAACTATCCTTGGAGGATACTTCAGACGCCTAATAAGGACCACAGACACGCAGAAGCAGCAGTGGCCATCAGCTAGAGAGTTGATACAGGGCAGCTGCAACTCGTAGTCTGGTCAGAAGTCTCGTCACAGAATTGCGTAAGTTCACGCAGCCGTGCGAATAGGTAGAACTTGTGCGCATAAGAACCTAGGTGTGCCAAGAGCGAGTCCAGTAGTAGGAGTAGCCTGTATAGCCGAGCGAACCGCCGGAGTAGACAGTGCAAATCCTGGCGTGAGCTGGAGCGCTTGGGCGAATCCTGGTCCTACTGCGCCATAATTGCTTGCCCAGCCGGAGTGCGTGAACAAACATAAAAACACTCGACGATTATACAAGTGTGTTGTACCACGAATTAATAATAAGCATTTTAACGAGAATATACCAAGTTCAAAGCAAACTCACAAGTGTTATTATTCAATATCGCAAGGGCTTCAACAAATAAATTTGTTGAAACGAACTCATAGTCGGCTGAAACTGGCCCGGCTTAGACTCGGGCATAACTGAAGGTTCGTTACAATACAAATAGTAGTAGTTGCGCAAAAAGAGGAAATTGTCCAACACAACCTGGATATGAAGGCAAAGTCGGAGTCGGTATACGAGCAGGCGGCAATTAAATTTTACAAAAACCTCTCCCTTGCTGGTCACTTGCCATCGTTCAAAAATTTTCGCATACCTGCCTCGATTGGGACCGCTTTACTTACATCAAACATGACCTACTATAACCGCGGTCCACTAACGCAATGGCGACTTGGAGATGTTGGTTCGACGGCGCCATACCCGCCCACCGCTGTTAATAAAGTTCAGAACTATACTTTTCAATTAAGAAGTGAGCGCGGCTTTAGAGCCGTCATTCGCCATCTCCACCATTCCACTCCGGACCAGTGGATCCGTGAGCAGCTACTTAAACTGGGGCATACTGTCCGATTTCTCCGATGCATCAAGTCCCGCTTTACTACCGCCCTACCGCTGTTACAAAATTATCTGCGCCTACCTCTATCGCTTGTGACAGTCGCATGCGGTGTAGTGTACCAGTGTTTCCGAAAGAACAAGAAACCCGTCGATTGCCCACCTTTGACCCCGGCCGCGCTTACTTACCTGTCGACAATCCAAGAGAATCAAGCTTCGTCACCGCCGCCCGACTGCTCACAGATGGGACACCTCGACCTAGAAAGTATTCAGGTGTATGGCCGCCTCACCAGTACCGCAGCACAGGGAGCGGAAACACAACAAATACGGTGGTCGTCATCCAATATTCCAAAAACAAACAGCCACCAAGAACGCCCAACCTCCACGTTCCATCGAGGCCTTCAATCTCACACGCCGACTCCAAATACAGCTTGTGCTCCGTCACATGGGCGGAAGAAGTCTACCGGAAAGGAGTACCAGACTACCCTACCCCCGAACAAACAAACGCGTATAGGCGGGCCTGTACAGGACCTCAACACTCAACATGTCCAACGATTGCAGAGTAACGTCACAAGGATACCTATCTTACCTTACAAGGTAAGTGTTTTTGTGAGTGATCTGCTGACGTCTCTGAAGAAGAACAAAGTTCGGTTCGTCTCGTCTGAAGAGCTGCTACAATCCGTGGATCACGTTACGGGTATTTTTAGTCCTGAAATACTTTCACCTTTACCGTATCCGAAGGTTGTGGCACCTCGTGCTGTACACAAAAGATCAGGGTCGATCGCCAATCTACAACACTGGTACGATATGGCTTTTCCATCAGCTATTGATATCGACTATTCGTTCGATTCTGAAATAGTTCAAAATGGAGACATCAAATTAGCTGTAGACAACATCGTCATCGATGCTGATCGTGCTAATTATCTCGCACCCTTGTTCGACTCCTTGCGTCCCACCTTGCGTAATATGATGTCGGCCAGAAGACCAGCTACTCAACTTGAAACTATCTTGGGCTTTGTCAAGAGGAACGGCAATGTACCCAAACTTGCCGTTGGTTTCCCACCGCACTACATCGCGGAGTTATTACTGGAAAATTATGTCGAGAGTGTGATTGAAAACAGAAATCTTTTCGAAGACTTCATCAACCACCCCATCAAACCATCAGTGGAATCTCTTGATAATTGAGTCGCAACGCAAGACAATTCTAAAATACTGCGGTTTCTTTCCCAATCCACCGAACCATTGGAAACGCGTGTTTACAATGTATTCAGTTACATGATCAAACAAGCAGTCAAAGCTCCGTTATCCAACTCAGACGCGCTAAAATACCAGAGTGTACAAACAATAGCTTTTCAACCAAAAGACGTAAATATCATCTTCTGTCCTATATTTGTTGAATTGCGCAACAGGTTGTTGTCCGTGATGAACCCTTAGTTCATCTTTTACACAGGACTTTCACCAGACGAGTTCGAGACTGAACTCAATTTCCGGTTTGACGCACAAACCCTCTTTTCTTGTGAAAGAGTAGAAAACGACATCGGTAAGTACGACAAGAGCATGCCAGCCTATTATCTCATTTTTGAGATCGCTTTATTTATGAAGGTGGGTCTGGATCCGCACCTTGCCGGAATCTGGTACAATAGTCACGTCAGAAGCTTATTGTTAGAGAGTCGAAAGGAAACACTCCACATTTACCGAATTCAAAAATTGAACTGTTTATTTCTTAAAATCCTAGTGCTTATATACCTTAAAAATACTTCCAGGCACTGGAAGGCGATAATTAATTCCATGCACACAAGTGCACAGATGTTTGTCAAGTGTCCCTTTTCGATCGCTAAGCCGTTCTCACGGCTCACGTTACATTTTTATTACTTGCTGCGTTGGTCGCTGCAGCTAAGGGATGACATGTTTATTACTTGGCTTCAGATAACGCGCAGGTTATCGACTATTGCCTATTTTTTAATATGTTTATTTATGAGGCATGTTCATGCTTGAACATACTGCCAGGGGCCTAAGATTTGTGGCTGAGAAATTTTAATTTTATGTTTGGTAACGCGCAGGTTATCCGTAATGTTTAATTTAACATATTTTGCTTGTGGCTGTAAATTTTAAATTTTTAGTATTTTAATTTTAATGTTAATAATGTTGTGTCGCATGTTCATGCTTGAACATACTGCCAGGGGGCCCAAAATTTGTGTGCGCTCAGAACTGCCCTCCTGATGATTGTCCACTCGTCTCTGAAGTGGCTTCTGTGTGATTGATGAGAGTCCTGTCATCTTCCCGAAGGTTCCTATCATCTTTGTCTTCCTTCATGCGGACCCTCCATTGCTACAAATTCTCCTTTCTGAATTTGAGCAATTTTTTTTTTTTTTTTTTTTTAGTTGTCCTATTTGGACTTTTTATATTTGTCCTTTTTGGACTTATTAAAGTTGTCCTCTTTGGACTTGTAGTTGTCCTATTTGGACTTCTTGTCTTTTTGGACTTATAAGAGTTGTCTGTTCCTGTTGTGAACTAGATCATTCCAAACCCAATTGTTGTTTTGCAGCCCTGTTAGCTATCGAGGGATCGCAGCCCTGGGTTTCCAGCTTCGATACGTCGATACTTTAGTCTTGAAAATGAGCCGAAGAGCGGCAGTTCAAGATATAAAATTAAACGCAAAACATTAAATAGACAAAACATTGGTGTATTTTATATATATTCAATAAAGTTTAAGTTTGTTATGATATATATATAAACGATACAGTGTAAATTTGTTATATGTTCTGGATGCAGAACAGTTTTAATTTTATCATGATATTGGCGCTCTTTGGATATGTTGATCGCAATTACATGGAATTGTGAAATTCGGCGCAATGCAGTGATACACACATATATATGTACATGTGTGTCTGTATTGGCTTAGCAACCGTCTTATATGCATGTGAATCGCAATTACATGGAATTGTGAAATTCGGCGCAATGCAGTGATACATACATACGTACATGAATGTCTGCATTGGTATTTCTACGCTTCGAGTGTATATGCATGTACATATATAACAAATCAAGATGTCAGTTTTAAGAAGTGCGAAGAAACAGAAGAAAGAAAATAAGAAAACAAATGAAAAGTTAAATGAATTTTCGGAAATGGATTCGAATAATAATGATATGGTTATTAATAAAGAAAAAGATAATGATAATAACGATTTGATTGGAATCTTATTGGAACAAATAAAGCAATTAACTACGCAAGTGTCTACGATGCAGCATAGTCAAGCTGAACAGATAAATAACATGAAGAAGAGCATAGAGGAACTACAAGCTTCGCAGGCGACAGTTTGTGAAGGCGATGGACTAGTTGGAGCAGCAAAGGGCGGCCCAATGATTGCTATAATGGATGCTGGTGGCTTAGAGACCGCATCAAATGTAAACGTCACGCCTACACCGAAACTGGACACACACGAGGTGGTATCAGCAAACGAAGGCATTGGTTCTGGCAATACCCTTGGACTCAGCACAAATGACGATCGTGGCAAAAGCAATGGCAAGAAGGATGCGTATACTGGAGGCGTGTATGGCGTCTCACATGAAGCAGCACTTGTGACCAAATTGGATGGTCAAAGAGTCACACAGGGTGACTTACGTGACAACCAGGATATGCTAAGAAGAGAATCTGGAATTGAAACAGGGCAGCAAGCGGCGCCAACTGGTGGCAACGTGAGCTTCGGTATACCCAATCAAGGAGGCGTGTATGGCGTCTCGCATGGAAATGGTCCAACTACTTATGGAACCTATGGCGTTGGTACTAGAAGTGGAGTCCCCAATACAGATGAATCGTTTGTTGCAGTCGGCATGTATGGTAACGTATCGGGGCATGAGGGATTCCAGGGTTGCGATCAGATAGATTTGGCTGCACAGGGCCGTAGAATATATAATAGAAATGAACAGAATAGAACACCTATGAGTATGTCACATGGTTCACCACTGTATAAGTTAATTGATTTGCCAGAGTTTAGAGGAAATGCTGAAGATTGGCCCGTATTTGTTACAATGTTTAGGGAATCTTCTGCAGCGTATGGATACTCTAATTTGGAAAACTTGCTCAGATTGCAGAAGAGCTTGAAGGGATCGGCCAAAGAAGAAGTAAAAGGACTTCTGATTAATCCAATAAATGTGGAACGCATTATAGAGCGTCTCCAATTTACGTATGGGCGACCAGAGTTACTCATAAAAAGCCAATTAGAGGTGATTGGTGAGATTCGTCCGGTCAACGAGAATAATTTGGAGCAATTAGTACCTTTTTCGTCTAAAGTTGAGAATTTGGTAGTATTTCTACAATCGGCGAATGCAATCCAGCATTTGCACAATCCAGTACTTTTGGAACAACTCGTTGAGAAGTTGCCAATGACGAAGCGGATCCAGTGGGTAGATTACGCAGCAGGTATTCGTCCATATGCAGACCTGAGACACTTCACTAATTGGCTCAGTATCGTGGCAAGATCGGTAGCGCGAGCAGCAACAATGACAAGTAGTCAAAGGCCACAGTCTAGGAATGGTCGAAACAATACTCAGAGAGTATATCAAACTACTGAACAGTCAGAGAGACATGTCAATTTTCCGATAAAGTGCTATCAGTGTGAGGGAGATCACACGCTACCAAAATGCGACAAGTTTGAGAAAGCAAGCACGAAGGAGAGGTGGACAATGGTGAAACGATTGAGAGTTTGCTTCGGATGTTTGAACAGAGGACACAGTTTGACGACATGCAAAAAGAAACATAGTTGTGGTCAGGATGGTTGTACAAAACTACACCATAAGTCACTGCATTATGACATGCAGAATGGGACTTCAAAAAATAACACGGCAGAGGCAGCCATAAATAAGCTTGACAATGGAGTCTCAAGATTGTTATTTAAGGTTTTGCCAGTTGAGGTCATTGGTCCAAATAATTTGATAACGAAGACATATGCGTTTATAGACGAGGGATCTTCAGCATCACTCGTAAATGAGAAGCTAGCGTGTCAGTTAGGCGTGAATCAAAAAATGTCTGATCTTACGCTCAACTGGATTGGTAGTCATGCGTCTAATGTAAAGACAATGAGCTGTAACTTGAGAGTAAGAAACCCAGGTGGGAATGGAAAATGGATGAGTCTTAAAGCAAACACAGTTCCAGACTTGAAACTACCACTACAGACGGTAGATCTACAAGAATTAAAAAATAAATACAGACAACTAAGAAATATCCCATTGGACGGATATATGAATGCAGATCCTACAATGTTAATTGGCATAAATAATTGTCATCTGGGATCTACATTGAGAAGCATCAATTTGGATAGTAACTTATTAGCAGCAAAAACGAAATTAGGATGGCTTGTATATGGGTCACTGGGATCACAGAAACAAGTCTCGTCTCCATTGATGTCAGTCGTATTTCATACACATGTTAATGAAAATACGGAGGAGTCAGAATTGCATAAACTTATGTCTGACTATTTTTCAACAGAAAATTTTGGAGTAAAACCCATCGGAAAGCCCTTGGAATCTGTATATGATCAGCGTGCTCGAAAAATATTGATGGAAACTACAAAGCAGATTGAAGGAGCTTACGAAACTGGACTTATATGGTCTGAAGATGATGTACATTTTCCGGATAGCTATAACGCAGCATTAAAAAGGTTAAAAGCAGTAGAATACAAATTGGAGCGTAACGGGAAATTCGCGGAGTATGATGCCGCACTTATGGAATTTGTCAAAAAGGGGTATGCGGTAAAAATGTCAATCGAAGATGCAAAAAAGGTTGGTACAAGAACATGGTACCTACCACATTTCGCTGTAAGCAATGTAAATAAACCAAACAAGATAAGACTTGTATTTGATGCTGCTGCAATGGTTAACGGAGTGTCATTGAATTCCAAACTGTTAAAAGGACCGGATGAAAACCCGCCATTGACGAAGATTTTATTTAAATTTCGACAGGGTAAGATTGGAGTATGCGCTGACATAAAAGAAATGTTTCTTCAGGTATCGGTACGAGAGGAAGATCAGGATTCATTGAGATTTTTATGGAGGCCTAGCTCGAATGGTGACGTTGAAACCTATAAAATGAAGGTTATGATATTCGGAGCTTCTTGCTCACCGTGCTGTGCACAATACGTAAAAAACTTAAATGCGTATCATGCTGTAAAATACAGAAATGAAGTGATCGATGCAATACACTTCAAACACTACGTGGACGATTATGTGGCTAGCTTCCAATCTAAAGAGCAAGCACATGAGATAAGTAAAGAGGTATATCGAGTGCACAAATTGGCGCATTTCGAACTGAGGGGCTTTGTGTCAAATTCAACGGAAGTACAAGCAAAGCTAAACAAGGATACCGACTGGTCGAAAAGACAAACTGTTAACATGGACGCTGAAGTCATCGATAAAATTTTGGGCATGCATTGGGACAGCGCAAAGGACAAATTTGTATTCGACTTGAAGCTGAACAAGGTCGATAAAGACATCGTTAGAGGGATTAAGTGCCCATCTAAACGACAGTTGCTCAGTCTAGTAATGTCAGTATATGATCCGTTTGGAATGTTAGCAGATCTAACAATATATGGAAAAAACTTGATGCAAGCAGTGTGGCGAGTTGGAATAGATTGGAATGATTTATTGCCTGAAGAGTTATTTATTCGATTTAAGCAATGGATGCTGCAAATCGAAAAAGTAAAAGATTTTAAAATAGAAAGATGCTATTCGCCTTATTTTCTAACTAAAGGAATTAATGTGGAGTTACATATATTTGTAGATGCAAGTGAGCAGGCATTTGCTGCAGTTGCTTATTGGAGAATAATGGTAAAGAATCACATTAATGTCATATTTGTTGCAGGAAAATCGAGATGTGCTCCTTTAAAACACTTATCGATACCTAGACTCGAATTACAAGCTGCAGTACTAGGAACGAGACTCAGAAGCTCAATTATGGAGTGTCACGACATTAGCATACGACGATCAGTATTGTGGACAGACTCTGAGACGGTTTTGTCATGGATTAACTCTGATCAACGACAGTATAAACCATTCGTGGCTCATCGAATAGGCGAAATCCTGGAAACTACTGATAAAGACAGCTGGCGGTGGGTTCCAACCAACATGAATGTTGCTGATATTGCTACGAGGGCACACAAAACTTTGAACTACGTGCCGAATGGGCTGTGGACATCAGGTCCCACATTTCTACAACAAGATGAATCACTTTGGCCAGCGCAGAAAACAGATTATACAAACGAGGAAGCAATAGAACTTCAAGTTAGACAAAAATTTTGGATCCCATGCTTACGTAGTGCAGTCAGACAAGCTAAGAAGAACTGTCAATACTGTAAAAATAGAAATGCAAAGCCGATATCGCCGTATATGGGGCAGCTACCAATAGATCGTGTGACACCTTACATGCGACCGTTTTCATATACGGGACTGGATTACTTTGGACCAGTGATGGTAACTGTGGGACGGCATCGGGAAAAAAGATGGGTCGCGTTGTTCACATGTTTGACAGTAAGAGCGGTTCACTTGGAGTTAGCCGAAAATCTGTCTACAGATGCATGTATATTATGTATACGAAACTTCGTAAATAGGCGAGGCATTCCCGTACGCATTCGGTCAGATATGGGAACCAACTTTGTGGGGGCTGATAATGAGATACGAAATGTTAAAGACATATTCGACTTTGAAAATATCCAGTCAGAATTGGCCAATAAAGGCATTCAATGGGAGTTTAATTGTCCAGCAAATCCAAGCTCTGGTGGCTGTTGGGAACGTTTAGTTCAATCAACCAAACGAGTATTGGCGGTGACTTTAAAGGAGCAGGCACCACATGTTGAAACTTTGAGAAGCTTACTTATTGAAGCAGAAAATATCATTAACAGCAGACCACTAACACATGTAGCAGTCGACATTGACGATCCGCAGCCATTGACGCCGAATCATTTTCTATTGAATACATCGAACTCTACTCAGACACCTGGAGATATCAGCAATTATCCACATCGAAAACAATATCGGATTTCCCAAGAACTGAAAAACAAATTTTGGAAGCAGTGGATTAGAGAGTATTTGCCAACTCTGACAAGACGCACGAAGTGGAACATGAAGAGAAACCCTATACAAATAGGGGACGTTGTGTTAATATGTGAAGACAATCAGCTGAGAGGCAGTTTTAAGAAAGGAATCGTAATCAACACCTTTTCAGCAAAGGATGGAGTCATACGTATAGCGGAGGTGAAAACAGCAACTGGTATCTTAAAGCGTCCCGTATCTAAATTAGCTATTCTTGATGTTATTGGTAAAACTCCCACGTAGTTTTACGGTGGGCGGGATGTTGTGAACTAGATCATTCCAAACCCAATTGTTGTTTTGCAGCCCTGTTAGCTATCGAGGGATCGCAGCCCTGGGTTTCCAGCTTCGATACGTCGATACTTTAGTCTTGAAAATGAGCCGAAGAGCGGCAGTTCAAGATATAAAATTAAACGCAAAACATTAAATAGACAAAACATTGGTGTATTTTATATATATTCAATAAAGTTTAAGTTTGTTATGATATATATATAAACGATACAGTGTAAATTTGTTATATGTTCTGGATGCAGAACAGTTCCCTTTTTATTTTTGGGATACGGACTTATTTTGCACTACAAATTATTTATTTTTGATTTGAGCACTTTCTGTTTTTTTTTTTTTTTTTATGTCCTAGTTGGACTTATTAATGTTGTCCGTTCCCTTGTTTTGGGATACGGACTTATTTCGCACTACAAATTTTAATTATTTTTGAGCACTTTTTTTTTTTATGTCCTAGTTGGACTTATTAATGTTGTCCGCTCCCTTATTTTAGGATACGGACTTAGTTGCACTACAAATTTCTCTTTTTTTAAAACTTGAGCACTATTTGTTATATATACTCTGCCTCTTACCTCTGGTGGGGGAGAACAGAGCAATATAACAAAATTTTTATTGTCTTTTGCTGAGGTTTTGTAATACCTCAAATCATAAAGACGCTGGTTCCTTCTCTGTGTCTCTTACCACTGGTGGGGGAAAACGACAGAGAACGCCGAAGGACCAAAATGTTAGAGAGTCGAAAGGAAACACTCCACATTTACCGAATTCAAAAATTGAACTGTTTATTTCTTAAAATCCTAGTGCTTATATACCTTAAAAATACTTCCAGGCACTGGAAGGCGATAATTAATTCCATGCACACAAGTGCACAGATGTTTGTCAAGTGTCCCTTTTCGATCGCTAAGCCGTTCTCACGGCTCACGTTACATTATTATTACTTGCTGCGTTGGTCGCTGCAGCTAAGGGATGACATGTTTATTACTTGGCTTCAGATAACGCGCAGGTTATCGACTATTGCCTATTTTTATACCCTGAACCCATTGAAAATGGGAATTCAGGGTATAATGGTTTTGTGAAAATGTATGTAACAGGCAGAAGGAGACGTCGCAGACCCCATAAAGTATATATATTCTTGATCAGCATGAAAAAATAAGTTGATTGAGCCCTGTCCGTCTGTCCGTCCGACCGTCCGTCCGTCCGTCCGTCCGTACGAACGTCGAGATTTCGGAAACTACAAGAGCTAGAGAGCTGAAATTTCACATGAACACTCATATGTTAGCTACGCAGTACGAGTTTATTTTGTTTATTCGATAACTCATCCCATTTCCAAATTATCGATAAAAAATCGAAAATTCGTTTCAATTTTTTAGGTTTTTTGAGCATAACTTCTACACCGTTTTAGCTAAAGACTTTAAATTTGTATATTTAGATAGATATTATGAATACGCAGATTATGTAATTTTTGGATTTTGGATGCCACGCCCCCTTCTCCCACAATTTGCAAAAAACGCATTTCAAATACTAGAGACTTGGCACATAGATACATTTAGATATTCTTAATCTACTCTGAAAATTTCATCAAGATCATGCATCTAGAAATGGAGTTATAAGTGTTGAAAGTATAGCCCAACCCACCCCCAAGCCACGGCAGCAACTGCGCGGTTAGCAGAGCGTTCGCCTCTACGCGCGTAAAGAAGAAGAAAATCACTTTTTTTGCAGGGTTCAGGGGATCTCGTAGTCGAGCCGTCTCGACTAGAGCCTTCTTACTTGTTTAATATGTTTATTTATGAGGCATGTT
>JAWNOS010000296.1:0-16517 GCA_035045845.1 Drosophila buzzatii | reverse complement strand
AATCTGATTTAATTTTGACTAAAAACTCCTTTATTCTGAGATTATGAACTAAATAAGAATTTAATATACATTTTCATTTCTTATAGAATTCGCATAAAATCAAAACGTAAATGAATGTGTTAAGAATATAGTAGATTCAGCATGTTAACTACATTAGATTCCGATATTATAGACATGACGGAGAATATTATAAAATAAATTTATATCATATAATTCTAATAATATTCATTCATTAAATATGTATTTTTATATGAGCTTATTTAGCACGAATACTTCAAATTTCTAATATTATTAAAGCGAATAACAAAATAATTATCTTAATAGATAAAAAAGGAAAAACTATCCCACCTATATAAACTTTAGAATGAAAATCTTTTTCTTCTGATGTTCAAAATTAGTGTGCATATAAACTGAGTCAATTTAGACTAAAAACTACTCTTTTCTGATACTTTATTTTGATATTGTAAATTTAAATTATAAAAATATTTTGTAAATTTTTATTTACTTATATAATTCGCATAAATTTATAACTAAAATGATTGTAAGAATAAGTTCTACTTTTAAATTATCATATTCTGAAATGAACGAGACACAGAATATTATAGGCTATGTTTATATGTTACATAGATTACATAATGACATCAAATGGAAACAAAAAAAAAAAAAAAAAAAAAAAAAAAAAAAAAAAAAAAAAAAAAAATTTATTCTGAAGTTCTGAATAATAGATACAATAACTCAAGATCAAAACATATTACACCTGAGTCAATTTTGAAGCTAAAACTACGTTATTCTGGAATTGTGAACTAAATTATAAAAAAAAAAAAAAAAACCCCCCCCCCCCCCCCCCCCCCCCCCCCCCCAAAAAAAAACCCCCATAAGAATAAGTTCTACTTTTAAATTATCTTATTCTAAAATGAACGAGACAAAGAATATTATAAACTAAATTTATATGTTACATAGATTACTATTAAAATCTAATGAGGTAAAAAAAAAGTATATCAGAGCCTATTTAGCATTAATACCTATTTGTTCCATTATTATAGAATGCAAAGCTCTAAAAAATAATCTAAAATTATGTTTTTACTCAGAATAAAATTAAATATCTAATTAATCACGAAAACATTTTTTTCTGAAGTTCTCAATAATAGATACAATAACTCAAGATCAAAATTATAATGCACATAAAGGTTCTGATTTAATTTTGACTAAAAAATCGCTTTATTCTGAGATTATGAACTAACCAATAATTTAATATACATTTTCAATTTCCTTATAGAATTCGCATACAATCAAGACACAAATGAATGTAAGAATATGAGCAGATTCAGCATGTTAACTACTTTATTCTGATATTATAGAAAACGACGAAGAATATTATTATATAAATTTATATCATATAATTCTAATAATATTCATTCATTAAATATGTATGTATATATGAACTTATTTAGCACAGATACAAACTTTTCCTAATATTATTAATATGAATAACAAAGTAATTATCTTAATGGAGTATTTTTGCTCAGAATATAAATAATATAACTAATTTAGTATGAAAATCTTTTTCTTCTGATGTTCAGAATTAGTGTGCATATAATCTGAGTCAATTTAGACTAAAGACTACTCTTTCCCATCGATACTTTATTTTGATATTGTGACTTAAATTATAAAAATATTTTATACATTTTTTTTTACTTATATAATTCGCATAAATTTATAACTAAAATGATTGTAAAAAAAGTTCTACTTTTAAATTATCTTATTCTGAAATGAACATGACAAAGAATATTATTATCTAAATTTATATGTTACATAGAATACTTAATGACATCAAATCATGTAAAATTAAAGTATATCTGAGCCTATTTAGCATTAATACCTTATTTGTTCTGATATTCTGAATGCGAAAAACAAAATAATAATCTAAAATTATGTTTTTACTCAGAATATAATTAAAATATCTAGTATCACGAAAACCTTTTTTCGAAGTTCTGAATAGTAGATACAATAACTAAGATCAAAATTATAATGCACATAAGTAATCTGATTTAAGTTTGACTAAAAACTCCTTTTATACTGACATTATGAACTAAACAAGAATTTAATATACATTTTCATTTCTTATAGAATTCGCATAAAATCAAAACGTAAATGAATGTAAGAATATGAGCAAATTCAGCATGTTAGCTACATTATTCCGATATTATTGAACGCGACGGAGAACATTATTATATAAATTTATATCATATAATTCTAATAATATTCATTCATCAAATATGTATGTATATATTGTTCTATATTGAGCTTATTTAGCACGAATACTTACTTTTTCTAATATTATTAACGCGAATAACAAAATAATTATCTTAATAGATATTTTTGCTCAGAATATAAATAATATATCTAATTTAGTATGAAAATCTTTTTCTTCTGATGTTCAAAATTAGTGTGCATATAATCTGAGTCAATTTAGACTAAAAACTACTCTTTTCTGATACTTTATTTTGATATTGTGACTTAAATTATAAAAATATTTTATACATTTTTATTTACTTATATAATTCGCATAAATTTATAACTAAAATGATTTTAAGAATAAGTTCTACTTTTAAATTATCTTATTCTGAAATGAACGCGACAAAGAATATTATTATCTAAATTTATATGTTACATAGAATACTAATGACATACAAATCATGTAAAATTTAAGTATATCTGAGCCTATTTAGCATCAATACCTATTTGTTCTGATATTATGAATGCGAAAAACAAAATAATAATCTAAAATTATGTTTTTACTTAGAATATAATTAAAATATCTAATTAATCACGAAAACCATTTATTCTGAAGTTCTGAATAATAGATACAATAACTCAAGATCAAAACTATTACACCTGATACAATTTAGACTAAAACTACGTTATTCTGGAATTGTGAACTAAATTATAAAATTGTTATATACATTTTTATTTATTTTATATAATTCGCTTAAAAATATAACTAAAATGAATCAAAAAATTCTAATGTAAATTATCTTATTCTGAGATGAACGCAACAAAGAATATTAATATCTAAATTTATATGTTACATAGAATTCTAATGACATCAAATCATGTAAAATGTAAAGTATATCTGAGCCTATTAAGCATTAATACCTATTTGTTCTGATATTATGAATGCGAATAACAAAATAATAATCAAAAATTATGTTTTTACTCAGAATATAATTAAATATCTAATTAATCACGAAAACCTTTTTTTCTGAAGTTCTGAATACTAGATACAATAACTCAAGATCAAAATTATAATGCACATAAGTAATCTGATTTAATTTTGACTAAAAACTCCTTTATTCAGGAATCATGAACTAAATAAAAATTTAATATGCATTTTCATTTCTTATAGAATTCGCATAAAATCAAAACTTAAATGAATGTAAGACTATGAGCAAATTCAGCATGTTAACTACATTATTCCGATAGTATGAATACACGACGGGAGAATATTATTATATAAGTTTATATGCATATAATTCTAATAATATTCATTCATCAAATATGTATGTATATATGAGCTTATTTAGCACGAATAATTACTTTTTCTAATATTATTAACGCGAATAACAAAATAATTATCTCAATAGATATTTTTGCACAAGAATAAAAATAATATATCTAATTTAGTATGAAAACCTTTTTCTTCTGATGTTCAAAATTAGTGTGCATATAATCTGAGTCAAGTTAGAGAAAAACCTACTCTTTTTGTGATATTGTGAACAAAATTATAAAATTAGTATATAAATTTTAATTTATTTATATAATTCGTATAAAATTATAACTAAAATGAATAAAAAAATTCTAATGTAAATTATCTTATTCTCAGATAAACTCGACAAAGAATATTACATTATCTAAATTTATATGTTACATAGAATACTAATGACATCGAATCATGTATAAATTTAAATATATCTGAGCTTATTAAGCATTGATACTTATTTGTTCTGATATTATGAATGCGAAAAACAAAATAATAATCTAAAATTGCATTTTACTTAGAATATAATTAAAATATCTAATTAATCACGAAAACCATTTATTCTGAAGTTCTAAATAATAGATACAATAACTCAAGATCAAAACTATTACCTGAGTCAATTTAGACTAAAACTACGTTATTCATAGGTGTGAACTAAATTATAAAATTGTTATATACATTTATTTATATAATTCGCTTAAAAATATAACTAAAATGAATAAAAAAATTCATGTAAATAATATTCTGAGATGAACGCGACAAAGAATATTATTATCTAAATTATATGTTACATAGAATATGACATCAATCTGCTGTTTAAATATATCTGAGCTTATTAGGCATTAATACATATTTGTTCTGATATTATGAATGCGAAAAACAAAATAATAAATCTAAAATTAACTTTTTTACTCAGAGTATAATTAAATATCCAAATAATCACGAAAACCTTTTTTCTGAAGTTCACAAATAATAGATACAATAACTCAAGATCAAAATTATAATGCACATAAGTAATCTGATTTAATTTTGACTAAAAACTCCTTTATTCAGAGATTATGAACTAAATAAGAATTTAATATACATTTTCATTTCTTATAGAATTCGCATAAAATCAAAACTTAAATGAATGTAACAATATGAGCAAATTCAGCATGTTAACTACTCTTATTCCGATGATATTATGAACGCGACGGAGAATATTATTATATAAATTTATATCATATAATTCTAATAATATTCATTCATCAAATATGTATGTATATATGAGCTCATTTAGCACGAATACTTACTTTTTCTAATATTATTAACGCGAATAACAAAATAATTATCTTAATAGATATTTTTGCACAGAATAAAAATAATATATCTAATTTAGCATGAAAACCTTTTTCTTCTGATGTTCAAAATTAGTATGCATATAATCTGAGTCAAGTTAGAGAAAAACCTACTCTTTTGTGATATTGTAAACAAAATTATAAAATTAGTATATAAATTTTAATTTATTTATATAATTCATATAAAAATATAACTAAAATGAATAAGAAAAATTCTAATATAAGTTATATTATTCTGATATGAACGTGACAAAGTATATTAATATCTAAATTTATATGTTACATAGAATACTAATGACATCCAATCATTTAAAATTTAAATAAATCTGAGCTTATTAAGCATTAATACGTATTTGTTCTGATATTATGAATGCGAAAAACAAAATAATAATCTAAAATTATGTTTTTACAGAATATAATTAAATATCTAATTCACGAAAACCTTTTTTCTGAAGTTCTGAATAATATATACAATAACTCAAGATCAAAATTATAATGCACATAAGTAATCTGATTTAATTTTCTACTAAAAACTCCTTTATTCTGAGATTATGAACTAAATAAGTATTTAATATACAATTTCATTTCTTATAGAATTCGCATAAAATCAAAACTTAAATATATGTAAGAATATGAGCAGAGTTCAGCATGTTAACTACTTTATTCGGATATTATGAACGCGACGGAGAGTATTATTATGTAAATTTATATGGTACATACAATTCTAGTAATATTCATGCATCAAATATGTATGTAATTATGAGCTTATTTGCTTTGAATACTTACATTTTCTAATATTATTAACGCGAACAACAAAATAGTTATCTCAATAGATATTTTTGCACAGAATAAAAATAATATAATAAATTTAGCATGAAAACCTTTTTCTTCTGATGTTCAAAATTAGTGTGCATATAATCTGAGTCAAGTTAGAAAAAAACCTACTCTTTTGTGATATTGTGAACAAAATTATAAAATTAGTATAAAAATTTTAATTTATTTATATAATTCGTATAAAAATATAACTAAAATGAATAAGAAAAATTCTAATGTAAATTATCTTATTCTGAATTCGAACGACAAAAAGAATATTATTATCTAAATTTATATGTTACATAGAATACTAATGACATCGAATCATGTAAAATTTAAGTATATCTAGGCTTTTTAAGCATTAATACGTATTTGTTCTGATATTAAGAATAAGAAAAACAAAATAATAATCTAAAATAATGTTTTTACTCCGAATATAATTAAAATATCTAATTAAAAGGAAAAACCTTTTTTTCTGAAGTTCTGAATAATATATATAATAACTCAAGATCAGAATTATAATTCCTTTTAGTAATCTGATTTGATATTGACTAAAAGCTCTTTAATTCGGAAAATCTGAACTAAATAAGAATTTAATATACATTTTCATTTCCGTATAGAATATGCATAAAATCAAAACTTTTATGAATGTAAGAATAAGCGTTTATTCATCATATTAATTAACTCCATTCCAATTCTTTATGAACGCGTCGGAGAACATTATTATATACAATTAATATGAACATATAATTCTAATAATATTCACGCATTAAATATGTATATATATATCAGAATTATTGGTATAGAAAAAATACATACTTTTTCTCAATATTATTACTTTTAAAACCGACAAAATAATTATCCTAATAGATCCCTTTGCACAGAATAAAAATAATATATCTAATTTAGCATGAAGACCTTTTTATTCTGATGTTCAAAATGAGTGCGCATATAATATAGGTCAATTTAGACTAAAACATACATTATTCAGATATTGTAAATAAAATTATAAAATTTTTATATACATTTCAATTTATTTATTATAATTAAAATTTAAAAAATATAACTTTAAAATGAATAAAAAAAAATTCTAATGTAAATTATCTTATTCTGAAATGAACAAGTGTCAGAATATTATTATCTAAATTTATATGTTACATAGAATAGTAATGACATCCAATCATGTGAAAATTTTAAACCTCATCAGAACTTTTTAGGCATTAATACGTATTTATTCTGATATTAAGAATACGTAATTCAAAAAAAACCCCCCCCCCCCCCAAAAAAAAAAAAAAAAAAAAAAAAAAAAAAAAAAAAAAAAAAAAAAAAATTTTTAAAAAAAAAATTTCTAACTCAAGAGATCAAAATTATAATGCACACTGTAGTAATCTGATTTAATTTTGACGAAAAACTCTCACAACTTTATTCTTAAATTCTGAACTAAATAAAAATTTAATATACATTTTCATTTCTTATAGAATTCGCATAAAATCAAAACTTAAATGAATGTAAGAATATGAGCAAATTCGGCATGTTAACTACTTTATTCCGATATTATGAACGCGACGGGCAATATTATTATATAAACTTATATGTACTTTTATACAATTCTAATAATATTCATTCATCAAATATGTATATAATTTTACGACTTATTTAGCACGAATAATTACTTTTTCTAATATTATTAACGCGAATAACAAAATAATTATCTTAATACATATTTTTGCACAGAATATAAATGATATATCTAATTTATCATGAAAACCTTTTTCTTCTGATGTTCAAAATTAGTGTGCATATAATCTGAGTCAATTTAGACAAAAACCTCTTCTTTTGTGTTATTGTGAACAAAATTATAAAATTAGTATATAAATTTTAATTTATTTTTTATAATTCGTATAAAATTATAATGAAAATGAATGTAAAGAATAAATTCTAATGTAAATTATCTTATTCTGAAATGAACGCGACAAAGAATATTATTATCACAATTTATATGTTTAATAGAATAGTAATGACATCCAATCATGTAAAATTTAAGTATATCTGAGCTTTTTAAGCATTAATACGTATTTGTTCTGATATTATGAATGCGAAAAAACCACCCCCCCCCCCCCCCCCCCCCCCCCCCCCCCCCCCCCCCCCCCCCCCCCCCCCCCCCCCCCCCCCCCCCCCCCCCCCCCCCCCCCCCATAGTCACAATAACTCAAGATCAAAATTATAATGCACATAAGTAATCTGATTTGAATTTTTTGACGAAAAACTCCTTTATTCAGAGATTATGAACTAAATAAGAATTTAATATACATTTTCATTTCTTTCCCCGAATTCGTATAAAACAATCAATAAATATGAGCAAAATTCATGAATGATTAACAAAAAATAGTTTATTCCGCTATTATGAACGCGACGGAGAATATTATTATTATCTAAATTTATAAGTTACATAGAATACGAAAACATCCAAACATGTAAAATTTAAGTATATCTGAGCTTACTAAAATGCATTAATACTTATATGTTCTGAAAATATAAATGCGAAAAACAAAATAATAATCTAAAATTATATTTTTACTCAAAATATAATTAAAATATATAATTAATCACGAAAACCTTTTTTTCTGAAGTTCTGAATAATAGATACAATAACTCAAGATCAAAATTATAATGCACATAAGTAATCTGATTCAATTTTGACTAAAAAACTTCTTTATTCTGAGATTATGAACTAAAAAAGAATTTAATATACATTTTCATTTCTTATAAAATACGCATAAAATCAACACATAAATGAATGTAAGAATATGAGCAAATTCAGCATGTTAACTACTTTATTCCGATATTATGAACGCGACGGAGAATATTATTATATAAATTTATATCATATAATTCTAATAATATTCATTCATCAAATATGTATGTATATATGAGCTTATTTAGAACGAATACTTACATTTTCAAAATATTATTAACGTGAATAACAAAATAATTATCTTAATAGATATTTTTGCTCAGAATATGAAAATAATATATCTAATTTAGCACGAAAACCTTTTTCTTCTGATGTTCAAAATTAGTGTGCATATAATCTGAGTCAATCTAGAATAAAAACTACTCTTTTCTGATACTTTATTTTGATATTGTGACTTAAATTATAAAAATATTTTATACATTTTTATTTACTTATATAATTCGCATAAATTTATAACTAAAATGATTGTAAGAATAAGTTCTACTTTTAAATTATCTTATTCTGAAATGAACGCGACAAATAATATTATTATCTAAATTTATATGTTACATAGAATAATAATGACATCAAATCATGTAAAATTTAAGTATATCTGAGCCTATTTAGCATTTAGCATAATAATCAAAAATTATGTTTTTACTTAGAATATAATTAAAATATCTAATTAATCACGAAATTGATTTATCCTTAAGTTCTGAATAATAGATACAATAACTCAAGATCAAAACTATTACAAAAAAAAAAATTTAGACTAAAACTACGTTATTCTGAAATTGTGAACTAAATTATAAAATTGTTATATACATTTTTATTTATTTTATATAATTCGCTTAAAAATATAACTAAAATGAATAAAAAAAATTCGAATGTAAATAATATTATTCTGAGATGAACGCGACAAAGAATATTATTATCTAAATTTATATGTTACATAGAATACTAATGACATCCAATCATTTAAAATTTAAATATATCGGAGCTTATTAAGCATTAATACTTATTTGTTCTGATATTATGAATGCGAAAAACAAAATAATAATCTAAAATTATGTTTTTACACAGAATATAATTAAATATCTAATTAATTTTATATACATTTTCATTTCTTATAGAATTCGCATAAAATCAAAACGTAAATGAATGTAAGAATATGAGCAAATTCAGCATGTTAGCTACATTAGAATTCCGATATTATGAACGCGACGGAGAACATTATTATATAAATTTATATCATATAATTCTAATAATATTCATTCATCAAATATGTATGTATATATGAGCTTATTTAGCACGAATACTTACTTTTTCTAATATTATTAACGCGAATAACAAAATAATTATCTTAATAGATATTTTTGCTCAGAATATAAATAATATATCTAATTTAGTATGAAAATCTTTTTCTTCTGATGTTCAAAATTAGTGTGCATATAATCTGAGTCAAGTTAGAGTAAAACCTACTCTTTTGTGATATTGTGATCAAAATTATAAAATTATTATATACATTTTTATTTATTTATATAATTCGCATAAAAATATAACTAAAATGAATAAAAAAATTCTAATATAAATTATCTTATTCTGAGATGAACGCGACAAAGAATATTATTATCTAAATTTATATGTTACATAGAATACTAATGACATCCAATCATGTATAATGTAAATATATCTGAGCTTATTAAGCATTAATACTTATTTGTTCTGATATTATGAATGCGAAAAACAAAATAATAATCTAAAATTATGTTTTTACACAGAATATAATTAAATATCTAATTAATCACGAAAACCTTTTTTCTGAAGTTCTGAATAATATATACAATAACTCAAGATCAAAATTATAATGCACATAAGTAATCTGATTTAATTTTGACTAAAACTCCTTTATTCAGAGATTATGAACTAAATAAGAATTTAATATACATTTTCATTTCTTTTAGAATTCGCATAAAATCAAAACTTAAATGAATGTATGAATATGAGCAGATTCAGCATGTTAACTACTTTATTCCGATATTATGAATGCGACGGAGAATATTATTATATAAATTTATATCATATAATTTTAAAAATATTCATTCATTAAATATGTATGTATATATGAGCTTATTTAGCACAAATACTTACTTTTTCTAATATTATTAACGCGAATAACAAAATAATTATCTCAATAGATATTTATGCAAAGAATAAAAAAATATATCTAATTTAGCATGAAAACCTTTTTCTTCTGATGTTCAAAATTAGTGTGCATATAATCTGAGTCAAGTTAGAGTAAAACCTACTCTTTTTGTGATATTGTGAACAAAATTATAAAATTATTATATACATTTTTATTTATTTATATAATTCGCATAAAAATATAACTAAAATGAATAAAAAAAATTCTAATATAAATTTTCTTATTCTTAGATGAACGCGACAAAGAATATTATTATCTAAATTTATATGTTACATAGAATACTAATGACATCCAATCATTTAACATTTAAATATATCGGAGCTTATTAAGCATTAATACTTATTTGTTCTGATATTAGTGAATGCGAAAAACAAAATAATAATCTAAAATTACGTTTTTACTTAGAATATAATTAAAATATCTAATTAATCACGAAAACCATTTATTCTGAAGTTCTAAATAATAGATACAATAACTCAAGATCAAAACTATTACACCTGAGTCAATTTAGACTAAAACTACGTTATTCTGGAATTGTGAACTAAATTATAAAATTGTTATATACATTTTTATTTATTTTATATAATTCGCTTAAAAAATATAACTAAAATGAATAAAAAAAAATTCTAATGTAAATAATATTATTCTGAGATGAACGCGACAAAGAAATATTATTATCTAAATTTATATGTTACATAGAATTCTAATGACATCCAATCATGTAAAATGTAAGTATATCTGAGCTTATTAGGCATTAATACATATTTGTTCTGATATTATGAATGCGAATAACAAAATAATAATCTAAAATTATGTTTTTACTCAGAATATAATTAAATATCTAATTAATCACGAAAAACCTTTTTTCTGAAGTTCTGAATAATAGATACAATAACTCAAGATCAAAATTATAATATGAATTTAATTTTGACTAAAAAAATCCTTTATTCTGAGATTATGAACTAAGCAAAAATTTAATAAGCATTTTCATTTCTTATAGAATTCTTGTATAAAATCAAAACGTAAATGAATGTAAGAATATGAGCAAATTCAGCATGTTAGCTACATTAGAATTCCGATATTATGAACGCGACGGAGAACATTATTATATAAATTTATATCCTATAATTCTAATAATATTCATTCATCAAATATGTAAGTATATATGAGCTTATTTAGCACGAATACTTACTTTTTCTAATATTATTAACGCGAATAACAAAATAATTATCTTAATAGATATTTTTGCTCAGAATATAAATAATATATCTAATTTAGTATGAAAATCTTTTTCTTCTGATGTTCAAAATTAGTGTGCATATAATCTGAGTCAAGTTAGAGTAAAACCTACTCTTTTGTGATATTGTGATCAAAATTATAAAATTATTATATACATTTTAATTTATTTATATAATTCGCATAAAAATATAACTAAAATGAATAAAAAAATTCTAATATAAATTATCTTATTCTGAGATGAACGCGACAAAGAATATTATTATCTAAATTTATATGTTACATAGAATACTAATGACATCCAATCATTTAAAATTTAAATATATCGGAGCTTATTAAGCATTAATACTTATTTGTTATGAATGCGAAAAACAAAATAATAATCTAAAATTGTAACTTTACACAGAATATAATTAAATATCTAATTAATCACGAAAACCTTTTTTCAGGATTTCTGAATAATATATACAATAACTCAAGATCAAAATTATAATGCACATAAGTAATCTGATTTAATTTTGACTAAAAACTTCTTTTTTCTGAGATTATAAACTAAATAAGAATTTTATATACATTTTCATTTCTTATAGAATTCGCATAAAATCAAAACTTAAGAATATGAGCAGATTCAGCATGTTAACTACTTTATTCCGATATTATGAACGCGACGGAGAATATTATTATATAAATTTATATCATATAATTTTAATAATATTCATTCATTAAATATGTATGTATATATGAGCTTATTTTTGAGCACGAATACTACTTTTTCTAATATTATTATCGCGAATAATAAAATAATTATCTCATTAGATATTTTTATAAAGAAGGAAAAATAATATATCTAATTTATACGAAAACCTTTTTTCTTCTGATGTTCAAATTAGTGTGTACATAACTGAGCTCAAGTTAGAGTAAACTCACTTTGTGATAGAACAAATTATGGAATTATTATATACATTTTTATTTATTTATATAATTTGCATAAAAATATAGAAAAAAATGAATAAAAATTCTAACAAAATTATCTTATTCTGAGATGAACGCGACAAAGAATATTATTATTCAAATTTATATGTTATGAATACTAATATTATCCAATCATGTAAAATTTAAATATATCTGAGCTTATTAAGCATTAATACTTATTTGTTCTGATATTATGAATAAGAAAAAAATAATAATCTAAAATTATGTTTTTACACAGAATATAATTAATATCTAATTAATCACGAAAACCTTTTTTTCAAGTTCTAATAATAATATAATAGTCAAGATCAAAATTATAAGACAAGTAATTCGATTGAATTTTAATTAAAACTTCCTTATTCAGAGATTATGAATTAAATAAGAATTTATATATTTGCTTTTAACGTATAAAATCAAAACTTAAAGAATGTATGAATATAAGATCTACATGTTAACTACTTTATTCGATATTATGAATAATTAGAATATTATTATATAATTATATCATATAATTTTAATAATATCATGTATTAAATATGCATATATGAGCTTATTTGTTAATGAATATTTACTTTTTCTAATATTAATAATTTTAATAATAAAAATAATATCTCAATAGATATTTATAAAGAATAAAAATAATATATCTAATTTAGCATGAAAACCTTTTTCTTCTGATGTTCAAAATTAGTGTGCATATAATCTGAGTCAAGTTAGAGGAAACCTACTCTTTTGTGATATAGATCAAAATTATAAAATTATTATATACATTTTTATTTATTTATATAATTGCATAAAAAAGCATAACTAAAATGAATAAAAAAAATTCTAATATAAATTATCTTATTCGATGAATCATTGTTAATTATTATTATCTAAATTTATATGTTACATAGAATACTAATGACATCCAATCATTTAAAATTTAAATATATCGGAGCTTTATTACATTAATACTTATTTGTTATAACGGTAGTTAAAGTTAATAATCTAAAAATGGTGTTTACACAGAATATAATTAAATATCTAATTAATCACAAAAACCTTTTTTTCTGAAGTTCTGAATAATATCTATATAATAACTCAAGATCAAAATTATAATGTACATAAGTAATCGATTTAATTTTGATCAAACTTCTTTTTTTCTGAGATTATAAACTAAATAAGAATTTTGTAGCATTTTCATTTTTAGAATTCGCATAAAATCAAAACTACATATGACAGATTCATGCTAACTACTTTATTCCGATATTATGAACGCGACGGAGAATATTATTATATATAAATTTATATCATATAATTTTAATAATATTCATGCATTAAATATGTATGTATATATGAGCTTATTTAGCACGAATACTTACTTTTTCTAATATTATTATCGCGAATAACAAAATAATTATCTCAAGAGATATTTTTGTAAAGAAATAAAAATAATATATCTAATTTGTATTAAAAAACTTTTTCTTCATAACAAATAGGTATATAATCTGAGTCAAGTTAGAATAAAACCTACTTTTTGTGATATTGTGAACAAAATTATAAAATTATTATATACATTTTTATTTATTTATATAATTTAAAAAATATAACTAAAGTTCTAATGAAAAAACGAACAAATTATCTTATTCTTGAGATGAACGCGAAGTAAAGAATATTATTATCTAAATTTATATGTTACATAATACTAATAACAACCAATCATGTAAAATTTAAATATATCTGATACAAGGCCATTACTTATTTGTTCTGATATTAAAGTAGCGCGAAAACAAATGCTTTACGAATTCTAAATTATGTTTTTATATTGTGAATATAATTAAATATCAATGAACAAGAAAACCTTTTTCTGAAATGAATAATATATACAATAACTCAAGATCAAAAATTATAATGCACATAAGTAATCTGATTTAATTTTGACTAAAAACCTCTTTATTCAGAGATTATGAACTAAAGAAGAAATTTAATATACATTTTCATTTCTTATAGAATTCGCATAAAATCAAAAATCATAATGCATAAAGATTCAGCAGAACACTACTTTATTCCGATATTAGAATTGATTATAGTTATTATTATATAAATTTATATCATATAATTTTAATAATATTCATTCATTAAATATGTATGTATATATGAGCTTATTTAGCACAAATAATTTTTTTCTAATATTATTATCGCGAATAACAAAAATAATTATCTCAATAGATATTTTTGCAAGAATGAAAATAATATATCTAATTGTTATAAAACCTTTTTCTTCTCGATGTTCAAAATTATTGTGCATATAAGTATACTGAGTATTAGAGTAAAACCTACTCTTTTGTGATATTGTGAACAAAATTATAAAATTATTATATACATTTTTATTTATTTATGTAATTCGCATAAAAATATAACTAAAATGAATAAAAAAAATTCTAATGTAGAATCATCTTTATTCTGATTAAACGCGTACAAAGAATACGCTATTATCAAAATTTATATGTTACATAGAAATGGTAATGACATCCAATCATGTAAAATTTAAGTGTATCTGGAAGCTGTAGCTGCCATTAATACTGTATTTTGTTCTTACATTATGTAATGCGAAAAACAAAATAATAATCTAAAGCCATAATTAATCACGAAAACGATGTTCTACATGCTATGTTTTTATGTACAATATATTAAATATCAATATAATCATAAGTTGTAGATATAACAATAATCATACTGTGTGAAAAACGAAAATATTGTCTAAAAACCTGTTTTTACTTTCTAGTCTGAAGTTCTTAATAGGCTGCAATAACTCAAGTTCAAAAATATAATGCACATAACGTCTGATTTGAATTCTGACAAAACACTTTTGACTCACGAGATTACTGAACTAAATAAGAATTTAATATACATTTTCATTTCTTACAGAATTCGCATAAAAAATCCAAACTAATGAATGATGAGAATATGAGCAGATTCAGCATGTTAACTACTTTATTCCGATATTATGAACGCGACGGAGAATCTTATTATATAAATTTATATCATATAAATTTAATAATATTCACTCATTAAACATATGTATGTATATACGAGCATTCTTAGCAGCAATACGCACTTCTAATATTATTGTCGCGAATTAACAAACTAATTATTCTCAATAGATTATTTTTGCACGAGAATAAAAATAGCTAGCCATCTAATTTACCTATGCAGCCTTTTGTACTTCTGATGTTCAAAATTAGTGTGCATATAATCTGAGTCAAGTTTAGACTAAAAACCTACTCTCGTGATATTGTGAGCAAAATTATAAAATTATTATATACATTATTTAATTTATTTATATAATTCGCATAAAAATAGTAGCTAAATGATGTAAGAATACATTCTAAATAAATAATCTTATTCTGAGATGAACGCGACAAATGTAATATTAAATATCTAAATTTATATGTTACATAGGATACTAATGACATCAATCGACATTTGAAGTATATTTGAGAAAACTTATTTGATACTATCATCGATATTACAAATATTATGATAACGCATATTTTTACACAGAATATAATTAAAATCTAATTAGTCACGAGAACTTTTTTTGCCAGACTTCTGAATGGTAGATGCAATAACTCAGATCAATTTCTAATGCATATGTCTGATTGCCCAGCTGACTAAAAACTCCTTTATTCTATTATGA
>JAWNOS010000295.1:0-14187 GCA_035045845.1 Drosophila buzzatii | reverse complement strand
ATGCTGAACTCTCATTACATTCCATTGTATTATTTTAAAAATTTTAAAACAATTAAAATAACAATGGAAATGCAAGCAACGTTGAGCATTGCAAATCAATTTTCGTATGCGTGTGCACATATGTATGTATGTATGTATACACACAAAAAGTCTTGGGCTGTTTTCTATGTTGCTATGCGTGTATATTCTAAGAATCACAATTGTTTTTGAATTCCGTTAGAATTGTCTTTGAATTGTATTTGTATTTTCAGCCACTGCTTTAGTGTTTCTTTCGTATATGGCGAATTTCATTCGTTTTCGCTACTCTGCCGTTTAAGTAAGCCGTGGTGTAGATGGCTAGACAGATGCAACGAATGTTAGGGTGTCGGAGGTTCTAGCCTCGCCTAAGCCCTTCATAATTTATTATTTTTATTTTTATTTTTTTTATTATTTCTTTTTTTTATTATTATTTATTCTTTTCTATTTGATTTTCGAAGATACAAGAGCAACTGCGCGGTTAGCAGAGCGCGTGCTTATACGTGCGTAAAGAAAAAGAGTATCACTTTTTTGCAGGGTTCAGGGTATCTCGTAGTCGAGCCGTCTCGACTAGAGCCTTCTTACTTGTTATACCCTGAATCTATTGAAAATGGGAATTCAGGGTATAATGGTTTTGTAAAAATGTATGTAACAGGCAGAAGGAGACGTCGCAGACCCCATAAAGTATATATATTCTTGATCAACATAAAAAAATAAGTTGAATGAGCCCTGTCCGTCTGTCTGTCCGTCCGTCCGTCCGCCCGTATGAACGTCGAGATTTCGGAAACTACAAAAGCTAGAGAGCTGAAATTTCACATGAACACTCATATGTTAGCTACGCAGTACGAGTTTTGTTTTTTCGATAACTCATCCCATTTCCAAATTATCGATAAAAAGTCGAAAATTCGTTTCAATTTTTTAGGTTTTTCGAGCATAACTTCTACACCGTTTTAGCTAAAGACTTTGCATATTTAGATAGATATTATGAATACGCAGATTATGTAATTTTCAGATTTTGGATGCCACGCCCCCTTCGCCCCCAATTTGGAAAAAACGCATTTCAAATACTAGAGACTTGAAATTTGGCACATAGATACATATAGATATTCTTGATAGATATAATCTACCCTGAAAATTTCATCAAGATCATCCATCTAGAAATGGAGTTAGAAGCGCTCAAAGTTCAGCCCAACCCACCCCCAAGCCACGGCAGCAACTGCGCGGTTAGCAGAGCTCGCGCTCATGTGATCGTAAAGAAGAAGAGTATCACTTTTTTGCAGGGTTCAGGGGATCTCGTAGTCGAGCCGTCTCGACTAGAGCCTTCTTACTTGTTATTGTTATTTTGTTATTTTTGTGTGAGTTGTGGCTGCTTTTAACATTTATTACGCGTCGCGTCTGCATCTGAGCCAGGCATATCTTCGGCTTAAATGTCAAGCTCATGCTGCGCCCAGGCAGCATTCACTCAGTCAACCACTTGACCAGTTGGCCAAGTACTTGCGTCTCTCTCTCTCTCTCTCTCTCTCTCTCTTTCTCTCTTTGCCTCTCGCTCTTTCTGTGTGTCTCTTTTTTTTGTTAATAGCATATTCAGTTTGCTCTTTTGTTGTAGGTACAATCTACATGCGGCCAACTAACTGTAAAACGCGCTATGCAACGGTCAGTATCAATTAACACAACAGAAACATTAGCAATCTGTATTTACTACACCAATAGATAAACACACGGGGCAATTGCGCAAAATTTGAAATTAGATATTGGCAGCGAGTCAACTTACCAAATGCTGTTGCTGTTGCCAGAACTATGGCAGAAACAACAACAGCAATTGTTAGCATGCACCAGCAGCAGCAAAGGCCGTTGCGCGGTATTTCTATAATGGGTGAATCTGAGCAGCCATCTAAGCCGGCAATCGTTGAAAATGGATTAATCCTCGTTTAAATTACAAGCTATGTTATTGGCATTTGGCGACAACAGCAACACCAACAAAAACAGCAATTTAGAGGCGCTGCAGTTTGACCATGCAAGAAATGTGGGTTTAGAAACTAGTTGCAACACTGATGGCAACACGACAACTGCAACTGAAACAAATGAACCAACAACAAAGCTATATCGCCGTCTGCTGTTGCGCATTGGCCAAACGGAGAGTGAGGCCGAGCTTAACCCAGCCAGCGATGTTGGTAGAGCTGGTGAAATGGCAACAACATCGACCATTATCAGCTGCAATGTGGCTGATGACGTTGGAAACGTGTTACGAGCGACAGCTGAGCAGCTGCAATCTGGAGAAACTGCTGAGAGAGACACCGATGATAGTCAGTTAGCGCTAGTCGATTGGCCAAGGGGTGGACCGACCGAAACCGTTCATCTCTGTGCGCCTCAGCACACGGTCAAGATGCAGATAGCCAACTACTACGCCAACGGTCAGTGCTTGAATTCGAGCCAAAGTCAGCCAGCTAGGCTAGGCAAGCAGATAAGCGTGGTTAAATTGAACGACAATCAAAGCGATAGCGACATGGTATTATTGCTCAAACAACAGCAACACCAGCAACACCAGCAACACCAAAAACCGCAAAAACAGTTGCAGTTACACTTACCGATACAGCAGCAACAGCAATTACAAGCGGAGTCACAAACTGTCCCTACCTATCAGCCATGCTACTTGGTCTCGAGCGGACAGTATTCGCCATGCGAGACCTTGGACAGCGCCACAGGTAGTGATCTGGAGAGCTTCAAGTCGCCCAGCAGTGAGAGCAATGCCATCGGCAACCTGAGTAACAAGGGCAACAAGGGCAGCACAGGCGTGCCCAGGTTGAGCTTCGCGAGAAGAAGACGCGTATCTGCGTGAATACGTTGATTGGACCATCAGCAAATCATTCACGTGCCCACAACTTGACGGACAGTAGCGAGAAGTGCGACGAGAGCAGCTCCTCGCTCAAGCTGCGATTCTCTGCACGATTCACCAGAGGCGCCGCCGCTGATTAAGTTATGCGCTTTGCCGCCCAGCTCACTGCTGCGCGACATACGCGGCAAGGATATCGCGCGGTCTATAAGCGATATCGATCAGTCGGTGATCGCAACCAAAATCGATGGACGCTCTCTGCAATATGAGGCCGATCAGTACTACAACTTCTACGTGAACGAGCATGCGAATGATCGGAGCGTCGGTCCGGATAGCTGTAGTCGCAAGCCGCCGAAATACGAATCGCCTAGTCTACCTGGCGACGTCGATCAACAGCAGCAACAGCAGCAGGAGGACGCCTCTGCCGGCTACAAAGATGTGCGCCGCTGCTCGCAGACATCTACCATACACGTTCCTCCGAGGGCACCGTGCGTGGCGTCAAGAATCGTGTGCGCAATGCAGTAGCCACCTTCTTGCAGATGCAGCAGCTGAACATCAAGGTGAGTGTATTACCTATGAATTAAATGAATGGCAAGTATATACAGATAGGCATTACCTGTATTGATATAAAATTATATTGATATATTAATGCATGCTTTTTAGACTCTGTTCCCTAGAAGGGAACAAGTAAGAAAGGCTCTAGTCGAGACGGCTCGACTACGAGATACCCAGAACCCAAATAAGGTGATACTCTTCTTCTTTACGGACGTATAGGGGCGCGCTCTGCTAACTGCGCAGTTGCGCTTGCGCTCAATCAGCATATTTTTTTATGCTGATCAAGAATATATATACTTTATGGGGTCTGCGACGTCTCCTTCTGTCTCTTACATATATTTTCTAAAAACCATTATACCCTGAATTCCCATTTTCAATGGGTTTCCTACCACCCTTATAAAAAGAGTCTATTGGGTTTGTGCAATGTCCGTCTTGCTGTCCGACCAACTTCTGTTCGTATGAACGCAATATTTTTCTTCGGTACTAAAGCTAGAGACTTAAAATTTGGAACATATACTCCTATATGCTCCCGAATTATAAAGTGTAAATATTTTCCCGATCCACCCACTAGGGGCGTGGCAAATCAGAAAACTCTTCCGACCATAGGGCAGAAATCATACTAGATGATAAGTTAGAGAGTTGCAATTTGGAATGTATACTTGTGGTGACAACCCAAACTCAAAAAGCTATGGCGGATATATCCACTCGCATTGGGGGCGTGGCAAATCGGGAAAACCATATCTTCTACACAGTTAATGCTAGAAAGCTACGAAATTTGGCATGTAGGTTAATGTTATGATTCTATGATGATCGATCAACAAGTTTTATGTCTACACCCATTGGGGGCGTGGCAAATCGGACCTGAATATATAGTGATATTTCAAATTGTGCTGTATTGCTATTAACACTAGACTCTTGAAATTTGGCATGTATACTCGGGTTGATAACCCAAGACCAATAGAAGCTATCGGTAGATATATATAAGCTCCCAGGGGTATTGTTAAGGAAAACCGCAAATGTTTATATCTCCTACAGTTTTAGAGCTAGAAGCTTGAAAATTGGATGGTTCAGTTACTAACGTCCTCTTCTATCGATGACCCAAAAATAAATTTCAACCTATTTAATGGCGTGGCATATCGAAAAATACTCTGTAGTTTTCGTATTTTTGAAGGTTAAGCAACCAAATTTTGCAGTTATGCTAGCCTCGGCTCTTTCTAAGAACTGGTTAAAATTGTGCGTCTACGCCAACTGGGGGCGTGGCAAATTGGCAAAGAAGTTTGTTTTGGCCAACTGCTTAATTCATGCTTATAAACAGCTTAGTAGTAGTTGCTAAGATGATTGAAAGCATTTTAACATAAATATAAAAATATTAATGAATTTAAAAAATAAAATTTATAATTTTTCGATTAATAAAAAAAAGGTTTCAGCGGGATTCGAACCCAGGTCATTATAAAATAACATGTGATGGTTAGCTAAACCTAAATCAATTCACAGCTGATTAGCTCATCCAAAGCTGATCAGGAAAACTAGTGACGAAACAAAACAATGTATACACACTTGGATGTGTATACACTTACAGGCTAGCTCTTTACACATGCATACATACATATATGTATGCATAGAAAAATTGCTTGCCACGCAGCGTTTCAAATCGCAAAAGCACAATTCATATGCATATGTTTATAAATATCTTATTATCAATTGGAGCTGGCAGCAAGCATTTTATAATAAATATAATAATATAAAATACACAAATATAAACAAGCAAGAAGGCTCTAGTCGAGACGGCTCGACTACGAGATACCCTGAACCCGAAAAAGGTGATACTCTTCTTCATTACGCACGTATAGGCGCGCGCTCTGCTAACCGCGCAGTTGCTGCCGTGGCTTGGGGGTGGGTTGGGCTATACTTTTGGTTGCTCAAGACTCCATTTCTAGATGGATGATCTTAATGAAATTTTCAGAGTAAGATTAAGACTATCGAAATGTAACTATGTGCCGAATTTCTCTAGTATTTGAAATGCGTTTTTTTCAAATTGGGAGCGAAGGGGGCGTGGCGTCCAAAATCTGAAAATTACATAATCTGCGTATTCATAATATCTATCTGAATATACAAATTTGAAGTCTTTAGCTAAAACGGTGTAGAAGTTATGCCAAAAAAACGTAAAAAATTGAAACGAATTTTCAGATTTTTATCGATAATTTGGAAATGGGATGAGTTATCGAAAAAACAAAATAAACTCGTACTGCGTAGCTAACATATGAGTGTTCATGTGAAATTTCAGCTCTCTAGCTCTTGTAGTTTCCGAAATCTCGACGTTCATACGGACGGACGGACGGACGGACAGACGGACAGGGCTCATTCAACTTATTTTTTTATGCTGATCAAGAATATATATACTTTATGGGGTCTGCGACGTCTCCTTCTGCCTGTTACATACATTTTCACAAAACCATTATACCCTGAATTCCCATTTTCAATGGGTTCAGGGTATAAAGAAAAACAATAACAAAGTTACAAAAACTAAAATATTTCAAGTTTTTAAGCTCACAGCTTATTTGACCCACTCATGATAAAATGTGATATTATTTCTTATGGCGAGATCTTCAGCACTTTGGATCCGATTTTCTTTTAAAATATTTAAGTACATATTTTTATCCATTGTACTTTTCAATAAAAGCCAGTCTACCGACTCCTGAGGCAGACATACATGCCCAAATCATCACAGATCCTTCACCATGCTTAACTGTGGGTTTTAGATGCTTGTCTTGCAGACGTAGGGTCTTCCATCCGAGCCAAAAATGTTAAGCTTAGACTCGTCAGCGAAAATAACTTTATCCCAATAGCTACTGTCCTTCTTAACGTACTCTTTGGCGAGATCGGAGCCGGCTTTCCTTATTTTTTTATACTTTGTTCCCAAAAGTATATTGGGTTTGTGCAATGTCCGTCTTGCTGTCCGTCCGTCTGTCCGTATGGGCTTGCAATATTTTTCGGCGTTATTAGAGCTAGAGACTTGAAATTTGGAACATATACTCATATATGCTCCCGAATTATAAAGTGCAAAAATCGATCTGCCAACTAGGGGCGTGGCAAATCGGAAAACTCTTCCGCCCATAGGCAAGTTATCATACTAGATGATGAGTGACGGGGGTGACAACTCAAGTTCAAAAAGCTATGGCGGATATATCTACGCCCATTAGGGGCGTGGCAAATCGGGATAAACGTATCTTCTTCAAATTGTGTTATATTTTGAACACTATTAAGACTAGAGACTTGAAATTTGGCATATATACTCAGGTTGACAACCCAAGATCAATAAGCTATGGTAGATATGTCTACGCCCACAGGGGGCGTGGCAAAAAGCCATAAAGTTTATATCTCCTACAGTTTTTAGAGCTAGAAGCTTGAAAATTGGATGGTTAAGTTACTAATGTCCTCCTCTATCGATGACCAAGAAATAATTTTTCAGCCTCTTTGGGGGCGTGGCATATCGAAAAATACCCTGTCATTTTCGCATTTTTGGAATGTAGGCAACCAAATTTTGCTGTCATGTCAGCCTCTTTGGGAGCGTGGCAAATCGGCAAAGAAGTTTGTTGTGGCCAACTGCATAATAAATGCTTATAATAGCTTAGCAGCAATTGCTAAGATGGCAGAAAGCATTTTAGCATTAAACCACTTGTGGAGAGAATCGTATCAGCTGGATACTTTCAATCCCTTGGCCTTTTTACAAGTGGCCATTCAGTCGCTAGGCACATCTGGCAATGCTGAGGCCAGAGCATGCCAAATGGTAGCCCAAATTCAGAGTGCCTGCAGTAGTAGCATGCTACGCAAGCAGTTCATGCGACAACAAACGCCTATGTATTGGTGGAATGCTCAAATAGGTGACATTCGACGCAAATGCATCCAGGTGAGAAGAAGCTACCAACGCGCCCGTGGTAGGACCACATATGTAGAAAAGCAAATAGCATACCAGGCGGTTAGAAGACAGTTGAAGAAGGCCATTCGGGCAAGCAAAAGAGAATGCTTTTTAGAATTGTGCGACTCAGCCGAATATGACCCTTGGGGCAGGTCTTATATACCCTGCCCCAAGGGTCATATTAGTGGTTAAAAGACTATACGCAGGTAATCATATGCAGCCTATGGATTGTTTGGAGCTTAAATCGATTGTGGAAACACTCTTTCCAGAAAGACTAGGAAAGCTCCTACCCCTGAGACCATGTCTGCCGAGCAGGGCTCAACGAGCACTCACATTGACTTAGTTACGGACGAGGAGATATTAGTAGCTCTCAGAGGTCTTAGACACAACTCAGCCCCAGGGCCGGACGGGATCCCAAATCGTGCGCTAAAGAGCTAGCCCTCGCCTTGCACCCAGTATCGCGTTCGCCAGATTATACAATGAATGTATAATTCATGAGACGTTCCCCGCAATCTGGAAAATCCAGAACTTGGTATTGCTACCTAAGGCTGGCAAACCACCGGATGAGCCATCTTCATACAGACCAATCTGTCTCTTAGACACCATGGGAAAGGTGTTCGAGAAATTGATTTGCTCTAGGCTGGAGAGTGCTATTGCTAGCGCCGGAGGCCTTTCACATAATAAATTTGGTTTCCAGAAGGCCCGTTCAACAGCAGATGCGCTTGATAAAGTTGTCGGCCTAGCGGCTACCGCCATCCAAGGCACCAGATGGAAGCACGGGACGAAGCACTACTGCATCATTGCGACTCTTGATGAAGAATGAAATCAACACAGCTATGATACTGGATGCGATGTCACAATATAATATCCCTAAATATCTAAAAGAGATAGTGAGGAGCTACTTCAGAGGAAGAACACTAATATACAATTCCAGTGAGGATCCCCAAACTCATATAGTGTCAGCTGGAGTCCCCCAAGGTTCAGTGCGGGGGCCTCTCCTATGGAATATTATGTACGGCGGCGTACTGCGCTTGGAACTACCAGCAGGTGCGCACACCATTGGCTTTGCCGATGATGTAGCGATCGTCACCATAGGAAAGGAGCTTAAAGATACTGAGGATATGTGCAGCGCAAGCATCAATCGCATACGATGCTGGTTGTCTGGAGCTGGACTAGAGCCAACGGCGCACAAAACGGAAGTCGTCCCTGGTCAGCAGTCGCAAGAGAGTGGAAACTGACAATATAAAGATCGGCAGCGTTATCATCGCATCTCTGAGGGCGATAAAGTATCTTGGCGAAATCATGATAGACACGAGATTAACTTTCCGTGAGCACTTGGAATATGTGCATAAAAAAGCAGCTGATTCTTGTAGAGCTCTCTCAAGAATTATGCTCAACACGCGGGAACCAAGGCAACAACGATGTTTCCTCCTAATGAGCGTCGTGGGGTCCGTCATCCTCCATGCTAGGACAGTCTCCGATGACGCGGCACTTGTTATTACCGGTATGGTGCCACTGGAGGAATTGGTCACCGAAGCCGTGGAGCCCGGAACACGCACGAGCCTATACGGCGCGACGCTGTCAGGGCGCTGGACGCACACGCTCATCCCTGAGTTTGCACCATGGATAAACCGCAAGCACTGTGAGGTTAATTTTTATCTTACACAGATTCTCTCGGGACATGGATGCTTTCGGAGCTACTTGAAGCGCTTTGGCCACGAGGACACGGACGAAGGCCCCTGGTGCGGACGAGGACTGGTTGAAGACGCCAAACACGTCTTATTCGAGTGCGGACGCTTCCAAGAGGAGAGGCGTTGTCTGGAGGAGGCAGTGGGCCGCTTCATTAGAGCGGAGAATATAGTCAACGCTGGAATCGGAGGCAGCTTGGAATCTTACAAGCACCTTCGCGGCCACAATTATGACGGAGCTCCGCAGAGTTGAGCGGATAAGGAGTCGGGGTGTCCCAGCCTAAGATAGTGCAAAGCGCTTGCGAAGCAATGCTTTACGACCGTCCCGCAAGCATCTTGCGCTATCTTTAGTCGCCTCACCTAAGAAATCTAATATTATATATACATATGTTACACACACATATATATATATATATATATATATATATATATATATATATATATATATATATATATATATATATATATATATATATATACGCGCCCACACACACACACACACACACACACACACGCGCGCACACGCACACACACACACACCACACACACACACACACAATTGCGGTTATTAAATCACTTCGGCCAGTCAACGGTGGACAGCAAAGAGCTGCTGAGTTGCTCTCCCAGTTGGGAAAGTCAAAACTCTGCTCTAGCTGTCCAAAATTGGAATTGGATGGGTAGTGTGCCGTATCTGAGCCGTGGACCAGCCTAAACGCTGCTTCAAGTGTCTCGACTACGGTCATATAGCAGCTAACCGTGCTTAGCAACTGTGACCTAAAGGGTGCCTGTTTCAGGTGTAGCGAGATGGGTCAAGTGCAAAAGCATGTACCAAGTCGCCAAAATGTAGTCTCTGCGTCCGAAAAGGCGAAAAGCAGACGGACCACTCAGCAGGCAGTTTCAAGTGCCCATTCTACCGTGGAGCAGCGCGTAAAATGAAATGTTGAGGTTCCTGCAGCTTAATTTAAATCATTGTGTTGCTGCTCAAGATCTACTAGAACAGACTGTAAGGGAAAAATTTATAAACGTAGCCTTTCTCAGTGAACCTCATCACTGTAAGATCAGTTGTCTCAGAACGTGGGCAGTAGATAGTACTGGCAAAGCAGCGCTGTGGGTATGTGGTACTTCAACGAATGTACTTACAAATGTTAAGTCATTCAATGGATTCGTACGCGGCCGATACGGTAACTGATGGCTCTACAGTTGCTACCTGGCCCCTAGCATGCAGCTCAGCGATTTCACAATGACGCTTGACGAGCTTGCAGTGGATGTAGGGTCGGAAGACATTATAGCAGGCGGTATTTAATTCATAGGCGTTAGAATGGGGTAGCCACACAACTAATGCCAGAGGCCGTATCCTACTGAGATCTTCGCGACACTGGATGTTGCACTGCTCAACACTGGTCACGAGTTCACCTTCAGTCGGGCTGGATACGGATCTGTAATTGACATTACTTTTGCCAATTTCATCCCTTTTTCGGGAAGCAACATGGAGGGATTGCGATAGCTATACGGGCAGCGATCATACGGCTCTTCTGTTCACAATTGCTGAGCCACATGCCTGGGCGCCAAACTTGTGGAGAGAATCGTATCATCTGGATACATTTAATCCCTTGGCCTTCTCAGAGGCCATTCGGTCGCTGGGGACAGTTGGCAGTGCTGAGGCCAGAGCATGCCAAATGGTAGCCCAAATACAGAATGCTTGCAATAGTAGCATGCTACGACGCAGCATGCCCCCCCCTCAACACTTCACACCAAACACCACTAACTAGGGGCCGAATCGTGCGCTAAAGCTAGCCCTCGCCTTGCACCCAAGTACGTTCGCGGAACTTTTTAACGAATGCCTAATCCAAGAGATGTTTCCTGCAAGCTGGAAAATCCAGAAGCTGGTGTTGCTTCCTAAGGCTGGCAAACCACCTGAGGGGCCATCCTCACGATAGACCAGTCTGCCTCTTAGACACCATGGGAAAGGTGTTTGAGAAGTTGATTTGCTCTAGACTACGAGGCTGCTATTGCTAGCGCCCATTTTTAATGGGTTCAGGAGTATAAAAACTCATTTCAAATACTTACAAATATTAGAGACTTGCAATTTGGCACACAGATACATTAATCTACTTTAACAAATTTCATAAAGATCGTGCATTTAGGAATGGAGTTATAAGCGGCCCAAATTTAAAATTTATAAACATACGCATATGAATTTTGCATTTAAGAACTAGAAACTGCTTTTCCGATGTTTGTACGTGTATACACATCCAAGTGTGTATACATATTCCATGAATTGCGATTGTATTGTTTTGTGTCGTCACAAGCTGCTGATCAGCTGTGAATTGGTTTGGGTTTAGCTAACGATTACATGTTATTTTAAAATGACCTGGGTTCGAATCCCTGCGGAAAACTTTTTGTTTATCAATCTAAAACTTATAAATTTTATTTTTTAAATTAATTAATATTTGTATATTTATGTTAAAATGCTTTTTTCTGCCATCTTAGCAATTACTACTAAGCTGTTTGTATGCATTAATTATGCAGTTGGCCACAACAGAGAGCCGATGCTAACATGGACTACAAAATTTGGTTGCTAACGTTCCAAAAAATACGAAAATTACAGGGTATTTTTCGATATGCCACGCCCCCAAAGAGGCTGATAGATGAGGACATTAATAACTGAACCATCCAATTTTTTGAAGCTTCTAGCTCTAAAACTGTAGGAGATATAATTTTTTGCGGCTACCGACCAATAAGCTATTTATTGGTCTTGGGTCACGTCAAGCCGAGTATACATGCCAAATTTCAAGTCTCTAGTGCCAATATATAGCACAGTGTCAAAATATAGCACAATAGGGTCAGATTTGCCACGCTCCCCAATGGGCGTAGACATAAAACTTTTAATTGATCTTCATAAAATCATAACATTAACTCACATGACAAATTTCAGCTTTCTAGCATTATCGGCGTAGAAGATACGTTTTTCCCGATGTGCCACGCTCCCAATGGGCGTAGATATATCCGCCATAGCTTTTTGAACTATTGGGTTGTCACATTCCAAATTGCAGCTCTCTAGCTCGTCATTTGGTATGATTACTGGCCTATGGGCGGAAGAGTTTTCCGATTTGCCACGGCCTTTAGTGGGCGGATCGGGAAAATTTTTACACTTTATAATCTATATCTATATCTTTATCTATATCTATATCTATATCTATATCTATATCTATATCTATATCTATATCTATATCTATATCTATATCTATATCTATATCTATATCTATATCTATATCTATATCTATATCTATATCTATATCTATATCTATATCTATATCTATATCTATATCTATATCTATATCTATATCTATATCTATATCTATATCTATATCTATATCTATATCTATATCTATATCTATATCTATATCTATATCTATATCTATATCTATATCTATATCTATATCTATATCTATATCTATATCTATATCTATATCTATATCTATATCTATATCTATATCTATATCTATATCTATATCTATATCTATATCTATATCTATATCTATATCTATATCTATATCTATATCTATATCTATATCTATATCTATATCTATATCTATATCTATATCTATATCTATATCTATATCTATATCTATATCTATATCTATATCTATATCTATATCTATATCTATATCTATATCTATATCTATATCTATATCTATATCTATATCTATATCTATATCTATATCTATATCTATATCTATATCTATATCTATATCTATATCTATATCTATATCTATATCTATATCTATATCTATATCTATATCTATATCTATATCTATATCTATATCTATATCTATATCTATATCTATATCTATATCTATATCTATATCTATATCTATTTTTTGTTTGTTTTGTAACGATACTTATATCTCGAGATCTGCTGGACCAATTTTCATGGTTTTTGATTTGTTTGATTTTGTCTCCGCCCCGAGTAGCAGAATATATCTCTAAATGCAAAATGCGATATTTTCCCCAATTGTACTCTGCTCAGTTCATTTCATGTTTTTTCAAACGCTTAGTTCACTGTGACGCTTACTTCACTGTGGAATTGGGAAATTGAGGTTAAAGTTATTCGTTTCCTAACAGTTCAATACTGTAACAACTATTTATTTAGGAATGCCAGCGCCAGATCGCTGAATGAATAACGCATTTAATAGAGAACTAGAACGTGAATGTGATCCACGTGAACTAATCTTGTCAGTTTAAACGAATGTACCACTGTTGAATCCTAAGCAGAGGGAAGTCTATGATACACTGATTAATGCAATTGATGAAGGAAATGGTGGCTTATTTTTTTGGATGCCCCCTGGTGGAACTGGGAAGATATTCCTCATGTCATTGATTTTGGCCACTGTACGTGCGAGATCTGAAATTGCGGTATCAATTGCTTCTTCTGGAATAGGGGCCACATTGTTGGACGGATGCCGTGCGGCTCACTCAGCGTTAAGATTGCCATTAAATCTTCAAACTAATGAACAACCGACATGTAACATTTCAAAACACTCCGCAATGGCCAAAGTTTTACAATGGCGCACAAACGCGCATTGGAAGCACTAGACCGAACATTAAAAGATCTGCGCAATGACTCGAGATGTTTTGGTGGTTCAATGATTTTATTATCTGGCGATTTCCGACAAACACTACCAGTAATTCCAAGATCTACTGCTGCCGACACAATAAACGCTTGCCTCAAAGCATCAAATCTGTGGCGATATGTAAACAAACTTCAACTGTCTGTAAATATGAGAGTTACATTGTTGGAAGATCTATCTGCTGATGATTTCTCGAAGCAATTGTTGAATATCGGTAATGGCCGTGTTCCTGTTGACGAATCCAGCGGTTTGATTTCATTTCCTCCAAATTTTAGCAATTTCGTCTCATCAAAAGATGAGCTTATCAACAAAGTATTTCTGGATATCATTGCTAACCACAAAAATACTAAATGGTTAAGTGAGCGAGCAATTTTGGCAGCTAAAAATAAAGATGTACATGACCTCAATTTTATAATTCAAAATCAAATCGTAGGTACTCTGTATTCATTCAAATCTATCGACTGACTGACTGACAAACGACGAAGAAGCCACTAATTATCCAACTGAATTTTTGAACTCCTTGGATGTGCCTGGTTGGAGTAATGCGATACT
>JAWNOS010000294.1:0-106577 GCA_035045845.1 Drosophila buzzatii | reverse complement strand
AAAAAATTGTAATAAATAAGTCGTAATTCTCCCTTTTCATTTTTACCAAAAAATTGCATGCCAATTGAAATCCATTTTCTAAGAGTTAAATGCAATATAAATATTAACTACAATTAAGTTAACATTTCTTTCACTCTATTGAGAAATCAAAATTGAATTCAAAGATTTTTGATAAAAACATAAATCATTATCAACACGCTTTTGTTATATTATATTTATATATATTGTATTCAGTTATGCGCTCAATTAAATATTATTTTCATAATAATTTTTTAAATTAAATTTCGCTCAAGTAGGTTTTTTTTTTGGTCATGTATTGGCCGCACTTTAGCGCATGCAAATTTGCAAATTTTTTACACTAGGCTGAATTAAAAATACATTTTACATTTCACATGTTATAATTCTTTTTTATATATTGCGAATATATATTTTAAATTGAATTTGTTTGCTGAATGCTCTTTGGGTTTTTTAACTTTAGCATAATAAATAAATTGCTCGCTCAACTGCATGGCAAACAGCAAAAAAGAAACAATTTTACAATTTTGGATGAAAATCAATTTGCACAAACACTAAATGTAAATATTGCAAATATATGTATATACGCATGTATTTATGCAGATATATGTGTGCGAACCATAACGATTAACATTGGTTAATCAAAATAAATATTTGACGCGGCTTTTATGCAAATCGCATTAGGCACCAATGGTCAGCGAGAGAGAGAGATAGTTTGAGTTAGAGCGAGCTAGGTAGCTGTCTAGTCATTTTCATAATTGGCCAAAATGCCAACAGTGAACCGCATAACTATTAGCCAGCACACAAGCTGACAAAATGACAGACAGCTGGACAGTTGGACATGTCCGAGCTGTTGTCCATTTGACTGTGTGGGGCAGACTTTTTGGGGCGGCGGCGGCAGCTGCTTTATTAAAATTTAACGCCGCAAAAGCGTCAAATTGCGGGATTTATGTGGCCATGTCCCACTGCCCAGCCCCTCGCGCTATGCGTGCAGCAGATAAAAGTTTTCCATTTTTTTTCTCCGCACAAATTGACTTTTGATGTTTCGCGGTTGATTTTTTTTTAATGTTGCGTTTAAAGTTTATTAAATTTTTAAGTAATTCGCATTCGTGCATTGCCATAAAAATAATTTTTCAATTACGCTGCGAGAGAGAGAGAGAGAGAGAGAACGAGCGCTTTACAGGCTGCAACGTTGTCCTCGTGTAATGAAGTTTTAAATGAAGTGCGACAACTAACGAAGCAGGCGATAGAGAGTAAAGGATGCCAAGCGCCAACTGCGCTGTGACATTTTGTGGCAATAATGTTGGCAGCAGAAGGGGCCAACTGGGGTCGGGCAGTAGCCGCCACACATGGCACTGCATGAAATTTTTGGCAGCACAAGTGTTGCCCGTGCACAGACACAGGCCAACTGCTGCTCCTACTCCTCCTGCTCTACTCTTTGCTAACTGCCAAAGCTCTTGCTGTCTGCCTCGACCAGGCCTGTGCAACGAGCTATTAACGCAACTATCCGCCAGACTCTTGTATCAGTCCGTGTTGCCAACGATACAGCACAATCTGTGCAGACGACACTTTTCAGCACTCGCTGAAGTGAGAGAAAACAATTTGGATTTTTCTTTGCTGGCTTTAAAATAGTTGAAGCTTAAGGAAATTTCATTAAAAAAATAATATATAAATATCTTCTTTCTTTGGTAAATAAGCTGTTGATAATTTAAGACATATTTTGGTAAATGTTTTTTACTATTAAAAATTAATTTTTTTTAAATATAAATATATTTTTAAAAGGGTTTTAAACGTATACAAATATTAAAAAAAAAAAATTTTAAAATAAATAAATAATTATGGATTTAATATATTTATATATATTATTAAAATGCAACATTTTGCAAATATATATATAAAAGAAAATATTTAAAAATAAAAATAAATAAATAAAATAAAACTGAAATAAATATAATATAAAATATATATTTTATATATATTATTTACCAAATATATATATAAAAAAATAAATAAACAAAAAATTGAATAAAATGTGATTTGAAAAAAATAAATAAATAAAATAAATAAATAAATATGAATTTAATATATTTATATATATTATTAAAATGCAAATAAAATGTGATTTGAAAAACATTTTATATATGTTATAAATAATTATGGATTTAATATATTTATATATATTATTAAAATACAACAAATATATATATAAAAGAAAATATTTAAAAATAAAAATAAATAAATAAAATAAAACTGAAATAAATATAATATAAAATATATATATTTTATATATATTATTTTGCAAATATATATATATAAAAAAATAAATAAACAAAAAATTGAATAAAATGTGATTTGAAAAAAAAAAAAATAAAATAAATAAATAAATATGAATTTAATATATTTATATATATTATTAAAATGCAAATAAAATGTGATTTGAAAAACATTTTATATACATATGTATATTATGGAAATGCAGAGCTTGCAAAAATTTCTTGAATGTTTTTCAGTGCCTGCAAATTAGTGTCTTTCACTAACACATTGAGGAACAACTCAGAGAGCAATCGATTACATCGCGATGTATCGATTACATCGGTTCGTCAACGAGTTCGTTCATGATCAGGCGCTCGCACAGCAACAATACTTTGTGTATGCATTGGTGTGAGTGCGAGAGTTGTCTTCGCTATACACATGAAGAGCATGCGTGAATGCATGCATGTGCATGCGAATGTGAAAGCCCTATCCATACACACTCTTTGGGTTCTCAGCCTCATTCTGCGTTCGTGCATCGCATCACTCCCTAAACAATGTTCGAGAATAGAGCATCACTATACGAACAGTTCAATCCAAGTCGCTCAACCGAAACGAAAGCAATCGAAGCTCATATTCAGTGCGAGAGCGAGTGAGTTTGATTTCTCTTCGTTGATCTACGTGAGCAGAGTGTGAAGGCTCAAATACTTGACACTTATTTACGAGCTATGTTTAAAATACAATATTTTTCTATGATTTAGATATATTTTATATATATGGGTAATTCTCAAGAAAAGTCAACTTTTTGTCACGTTCGACACTTTGGTTTTTTGTAATTATCTTGAAAACGGATTAATTTTAGTACTAATCCAGAGCAATATTTTTAACTATTTGTCAAAATAAAAAAGTTTTTTGACATTTTCAGAACCAAAATTGAATTGTCGAACGTGACAAAGTCTGGAAAATTACCCATACCTAAATTATTTATTTTTTTTATTTTAATTGTTATTTAATATAAATTAATAAACGACAATGTATCAATAATTTTGTATTGTTTATTATTCAATCTTAGTATAGAAATAATATATAAAATACAGAAAATGCTAAAACTTAGGTTTAATATTTCATATCTCTATTTAAATAGTATTATATTTATATTTATTATATTTATTTATATTAAATTTATTTTTACAATACTAATTTACATTATTATATTTATTATTTATTATTATTATTATTATTTATATAAAATATATTTATATTGTGAAACTTTCTAAAAACCCAATACAAATATATAACAATAAATGACAAATTCCAAGCCAAAAACCCGTAAAAAATTAGCTGGAAAATCCAACAATAGCATTTGATACTAGAGACTGCATTATAAATAAAGATATAAACGGCGACAACTGGCACTTTCTTAAGTTTTTGAAGATTATTTGAAACAAAAAATATATATAAAAATAAATAAACGACTTGAATTTTGTCGCTCTATAATTTCTATGAGCAAGTGTTGCCATTTGCATTAAAACCATCAACGATTTGCATAATAAACCTGAACGAAGCACAAAAGCGAAGCACAAAAAAACTGAAACACGCATTAATTTTCATTAAAAAAGCAACAAAAATATATATGCACATATACATATATACATATTTATAAACATCTGTATATATATAATAGAAATGCGAATTTAGTTAGCACCTCGAGCCGTGGCAAGCTATAAAAATACCAAACGGCAGGCAGACAAAATAGACAATTAATTATGGGCTACAAATAATAACAATAAAAATTAATAAGCATTAATATGAGTTATGAAATATTTAATGCTCTCTCTCCCTCTCCATCTCCCTCTCTCTCATACTCCTTCTCTCGCTGCAGTAGCAGCAAACTTTTTGGGGCACATAAATTTTTTACCCTATATCATTTCCATTTGCTGGCTACAAATCACGGCAGCTAACAAACTGCAAGTAATTATTATTTATATTAGCTAACTTCTAGGTGCTCAGCGAGTGGGTGGGTGTGTGTGTATGGCTGTGTGTGTGTGCTCTGCGCGTTGCCAACTATTTCGCTTATCTTTGTCGCTTGCTCTGGCAGAAATAAAAAAAAAGTTTTGCAACAACTTCCACACGGCAATGGCAACAATAATATCAACAAATTTTTACAGCGTCGTCGTCGGCTTTTTGTCTTTGAATCACACACATAGAAACCAACAAACACACACACACACACACACACATTCAAGCATCGTCTAGGGTCTGTGAGAGAGAGAGAGCGTGTGTAGTGTGCGCGGAGGGCAGAGGCAGAGCCCGTTTGATTGGGAAAAGCCACAACAATGACAAGGCAAAAACAACAACATAAAATAGCTAAAAACGAAGAAAAAAAGCTAAATTGGCAGCGACAGATCAAAGATTGCCGGTCGTCACAAGTGTTAGACGACAAATGGTCTGAGGGCTTCACATAGCTTATCATTATCTTTCATTATTTATGCAGATGTCGATGACAGCCTTGCACCAATCATCCATCCAATACATAGTAAATATATCTGACCCGCAGCTTGATTGGCGTTTAAACTGTTTTTGATCACGTGTTGTCAGCATTATGAGTTGGCCAAATTTACCATTTGGACACAACTTCTTTGATTGATATGCATAATTAATGAAGCGCAATTACTCTGCAGCAGCAAAGGCAGCTGTGCAGAGACTAATTGCAATTGGCAGCAACTGAAAGAAATCAAGTCAACTGGAACCTGCGCCGAGTGGCAGTTGGAGTCTGACACTCTTTGGCCTCTTGACTGGACAAATTTTTCAACATTTCCTTCTCTTTTTTTTCTCTCACTCTTGACAAAGTGCGCACAGGTGACAGAAATTAGCCAAAGGTGTTGACTAATTGAAGTTACAAAATTGATGAGAAATTCAGCAAAAGCAATTGCAATTCGTTTCAAGTTCGTCAAAGAAGAATTTTGCCATAGCAGAAGTTTTAGTGCTGGTTCGAGTTTGGACTATTTCAAAAAGAAATGAAACAAAAAAAACTGTGAGAAGTTTATGGTCAAAGAGAGCAGTCTAATGAACTCTTGCCAAGAGTTGTGCGGCTTTGACTTTGTCGACAGGAAATGGTGGCTCTTGAAGGGTTTGAACGGCTGAAAGCAGCATTGAAGAAGTAAGTGTAAAAGTCATTTTCAAGATATGATAATGGGAATTGAAGGGAATAAAATATATATTTATGAGTAAAGAAAAAAATTTACAATTTTACTAGAGAAACAATAGAATAGATGAATATTTGAACTGAGCTAAAATCTTTCGCTTATTTTAACTATAAAAATAAATATTTATCTATTCTATTGTTTCTCGATTGTGTATTTGGAAATTCTCATAAAGATTTAGATAGAGCAATTATAGAAGAGCTAAGAATCGAAGTGAAGCATATCTTTAGCTCTATATTCTACGAGTTTTCTCGATAGCTTCACATTAAGATCATTTACAATTAAAGAACTCAAGCTAAGTCAGCCTAGGCTAAGTAATTCAAACTCCACACTTTAGTTCCTTCCATTGAGAAATGATCAGCTTAGCATGAAAACTCATCCATGCTCAAAAATCTATTCATTTATAGAAAAGATACATCTATTCTTTTTATTTTTACCTACCCTCCAAGCGGAGAGAGAGAATCACAACTGAGCCACTCAATCACATAATTGGAAAATTAATTAAAGTGAAAGCCACGCTTCCATAGTTAATCAAGGAAATGTCAGCTGGGCTGCTGCTGCATATATTTATAATTTGGAAATTAAACGATTTGCAAAGTGCGTAGCAGCCGGAACTGAACTGAATGGGAGAGTGATCCATTGAGCCCGCTCGACCAATCAATCAAATTCAGCAGCTCAACAACAGCAACGACAACGACAACGACGACAACGAGAAGAGCTATTCCATTTGTAAGAGAGACTACCTAAGCCAGCCCCTACTTTAGTTTAAGCTGCCCGCTTGATTACCGTTCAAAATTGATTGATTAAATACCGTTGTCAACTCTCCGACATCAACTTCTAGCTAAGGGAGCAGGAGTCCCGCAGTGCTCGTCTTCCAGTTGCTGTCAGCGCTTTTGTCAACCATCAGCGGCGACGCTGGCGACGCAGACTGCGGGTAATCCCTTGGGCTTGAAGCGGATACTAGGATGCTGTGAAAAAAACACATGTTTGCATTTTAATTTAATTACTTACAGCATCGAAAGGTATTCAAGAGACAACAGCAATACAGATAGAGAGAGAGAGGGAGATAGAGAGAAAACCACTCATTCACTCCTACAACAGTTTAATTGATTAATAAAGAATTGTCAAACCAAAACAAACCGAATTTTCGTTCACACGTCCCATGTTTGTAGGCGCTGGGCCCTCAACATTGACGAGGGTTGCCAGATGGCAGTCAGATGTGGCACTGAAATGTGACTGAATTATGTCCGTGATAATGACACTCGGAGGAGCCTTATGAGGTGTCCCATTTGTAAGTGTCAGCTTGGAGTTCAAAAAGTGCTCCCCTTTTTTATAACGAGAGGGGGAGCACTTAAGTGAGTAAAATTGCCAGGTTGACTCGAAAATGAAATAGTCATGAAGGCGAAAACCTTCTAATGAGCACTTACAAAATATAGTAAAATCAGCTGGAAATATTGAAGTTTTTTTTAGAAAGAAAAATGAAAACAGTGCTGCCAGACTGTCAAAATATTTATAAATATTACAAAAGCTGACAAACTCTAATTGGCAAATACATTATGTATATCTAAAATTAATATTGATTAAAAATAAAACGAAAATCAAAAAGCAATTATTACAAAATAGCAAACAGGGTTGCCAGAATTAAACTGATAATTTAATCTGAAGTTCAACAACTGATTAAATGAACAAATTGAATGTATGCATTAAGGTCAAATGCAATTTCCTTGAAGAAAATAATGAAATAGCGTTGCCAGATTACAAAAGTTCATTTTACGTAATCTGGCAAATAAAGCATATTTGTAGATTCAATGAATTATTAATGTTAATTCCTTAAATTTACAAATAAGCTTACATACACATCGAACTATGGCGTTGCCATATCAACTACAATCTATGATTAAGAGCTGCCAGATTGGTTTGAAAACAAAATCTAATTAATTTTTAATAAACAAATTACAAATATTGGAAAAACATTACAATTTTTCACAAGCTTTCTTTAAGCACTGTTAAGGTTCATTATTTAAGGGTTGCCAGTGTGTCAAATTAAAAAATATATATATACAAGCTAGTCAGCACTGCTAATAAAAGTAGTTAAATGGGCCGCAACATATACATATGTAATTCTCGTGCTCAAGGAATCTTTCTATATATAGGCAATCAAACGTAAAACATATTGTAAATCACGCGCTGGTGTTGCCACATCAGGTGCAGTCAGTGGGCTGTGGTTGGGTTAAAAGTTTCATTTACTTCCGTCGTAAATCTCAACCAACTGTCAATTGCTCGAGTTCTATGGCACAATTCGGTGAGTGGCTCTTCATAAAACTCGGTAACTCGCCTTTGAGCAGCCTACAGCGGTTGTAGATTGCCCAACGCTTGAACAAAGGTCTACAGAACTTATCTGGCGTGTCCCCATAATTGGCTACAACTAAAATTACAAAATCAAGAAGTAGTTGCGCTAGCTGACAAATAAATATGGAACTGAACTGTGCGTGTACATAAAAATCAGATTAAACAACTCGATTGAGATATAACGAAAAGCTAAAGCCGCAGCCAGATAACTCAATGAATCGAGTGCAGGCCGAGAGCGCCCACAAATTGAATCTAATCGTGCGGCTATCTCTGTCGTAATTACAATTAACTGAGCGAGGGAGAAACTAACGAGCAAACAAGATAATGAAATATATATATATACATTGATATATATAGTGTGTGTATAATGATTGTGTGGGCCGAGATAGGCCGGGCGACGGCAGGTTCATGTGCCCGGGCAGGTGGGGCAAATGTGCCAAATTGGTGGCCATTGCGGTAGCCCCCAAAAACAGTTGCCCATTTTGGTAATCAATCATTGTCAATGCCGTCAGCCGTTGCTGTCAATGCGGTTAGGGGTGCAGGGTGCAGGCTGCATGGGCTGACAACAACTTAAATTGCTTACAACTACTACTATGTGAAACTAAGGGCTGAAGAGAGATCTTAAATTGTGCGAGTGAAAGGCGAGCGAAAGAAAGGAGAAAAGTCGCTGGGGAAAAGGGAAAATGAGGCCAATGTATGGTGGCAGAAACTAATAAAAATCAAAAAGAAATCAAATTAAATAAACAACAAGAAAGGCTAAAAAGAAGCAGTTGAGAGAGATAGAGAGAGAGAGAGAGAGAGAGGAGACAGAGAGAGACGCATAGAATAATGACAATAAAGCAGAGCAATTACAGCAGAGCTTGGCAGGACGGCGATGTGATAAAGGAAGACGAAGGCTAAATTAAAGCGGGACTCCGATAAATTTCCAAAGCAGACACAATGAAAAATTACAACAACAACCGAGCAGAAGATGTCGACGAAGAGCAGAGCGAAGCGACATAAAAATGCGTACAGCCAAGTAAGAGGAAAAGTCAAAGGAAAGCCAAGGAAAAAAGGCAGGCGGAAGGAAATGCCATTATGACGTAAATGTGCTAAAATAAAACAACATGGCGGACAACGACAACAACAACGACGACGAACCGTGTCGAAAGCGAGCAGAGCGCCCCGCAGCGCCCAGAGAGCATAGCCCTAGTCCTATAGCTATGTGTGTGTGTGTGTGTGTGCGTTTGGGGCTAATGTCAAAGTCAATCTTGGGAAAAGCGCGTAGCGCATAAACATACAACAAAATAAAGTACAAGGCGACGGCAAAGGCAACGTTAAAACCAACCCCCGAAAATCGTTTTGGGGACTCGAACCCCAAAAAAAAAGAAGAAAAACCGACAACTCGATTTTTCTTTTGGCCAAAGAGAAAATTACCGAAATTAAAGCAAAAGAAAAACAATTTTCCAGCGTACGTTTTATTTATTTATTTTTATTTTTTGCTTTTTTCTCTTTCTCACATGTGCAAAAAGGGTTAGATGGAAATCCTACGGAGAGCAACAAGAGAAATTGTTTAAAATTGCAACCTGTAAAGTGGCAATGAGCGTCAGATGAAAATGTTAACCACGTTTTCCGATTGTTTTTATTTCTTTTCTTTTTTTTTTGCCTGCTGCTGTCTGTCGTTTGTGATTTGTCTAGGTGAAGAGCCTCTCAGAACAAGCCGCAGCAGCAGTAAAACTTAACCTAGCAAAAAAAAAGTAAAGAAAACGACAACAAAAACAAACGAAAAACTGAAAGCGAAAAACTTCAGCGAAAAAGACGAAGATTTGATGCTCTAAAAATGCAGAGAGACTACAAATATATTTGTAGTGAAAATGTAATTTATTTAATAGAATTTGTAGTGAAAATGTAATTTATTTAAAAGAATTTATTTATATACATTTTTATTTTATTTATTTTATATATTCTATTTTTTAAAACATTTTTTATTTATGTATTTATGTATATTTTTACTTTATTTATTTTAGATATTCAATTTAAAAAATTTTTTATTTTTATATTTTGCATATTTTTATTTATATATATTTGTGAATATGAATATCTCGTATAAATCTGTTTCAAATTCAAATCAAATGCTGCAGCGCAGCCAACTGCAACAAGTCTGGCAACGCTGAACTCAAGCAACAGTCTCTGCATAGCAAAAAGCTTAATGATATAATAAAAACATGTATTCTCAGTGCTTTTGCTAGAGTTAAAAATACTTTTATATGATCTGAGAGACATTAAGATAAATTGCTTAAATTTTGAAATATTTGATTTAGATATATATATATATATATATATATATATATATATATATATATATATATATATATATATATATATATATATATATATATATATATATATATATATATATATATATATATATATATATATATCTAAATATATATATATATATATATATATTTCTTTTTTATTTTTTTTTATTTTTAATATATTATTTATATTTTTACGCACCATCAATTTCAAAATTTGATGGACTCTGCCGCAGATTTTTTTCTTTGCAAACTTTTGCTGCATGCAGCATAAGCAAAGTTGATAACAAAGTTAACATATACGCGGCTAACGGTTATTGCGATAACTGCAAATACTGAGGCAATGGCTGTAACGTCTACAATTTACCGAGCTCTCTCTTTCGTCTGTCTCTCTTGCCCGCAGAATTTTCCTTCTTTTTTTTTCTGCCTGCAGTCGACACTTTTGGGGGTGGTTAGATAAAATGTGGAAATTGTTGAAAACGTTGCCGAGACAGAGCCGGGCAGAGCCTCCTGCATCGTTATGTGCCCGGGTTCGACGGACTTGGACGCATTTTGGGGGTGGTTGGCTAAGGTGCGAGACGCCGCCATTTATCGTAGCTCTTGTGCTCCATGTGCCATGTGCGCCATGTGACCATGTCCTTGCCAGCCAGGCAGTCTGTGTGCCTCTGAGCCTGCGAGCCTGGCAAGCATTTTCCAAATTTTCTTTCCTCTCGCGCCGTACAGAAATAATAACAACAACAGCTTCAAGAGCGCCAGCAACAATTTTCGCCACTCGTAAAAAAGGAAATTGGAACGTTGGCCTGATGTATGGACTCCGGGCCAAAAAAGAATAAACAAGTAGAGGGAAAACTGCCAATGTGGACGACCACTGCGGCAAGCGAAATGAAATTGCCAGACGGTAGCCCTGATAGCCAAAGCCGTATAGCCACCGGGTGGTGCGGCGCACAGGCCAAGCCCCACAGCCACAGCTACTGCAGCAGCAACCACAGCGTGAGCCGAGAGAGCGAGAGAGAGAGGCAATGAATTTCACTCGAGAGTTGGTGAAAGTTGCCCTTGAATAGTGTTTGGGATTATTTGTATCCGCCCTTCGCCATGTCCCCTAGTCCCTGCCCATCCCTTAGCCACCTTCCTTCCTTCCGCCTTTCAAGTCTATTTTCCCTCTATTTCTGGCAGCCAATTGAGTTCGTTTTTAGTGTTTGGCAACCGAATTCAAGTCAACAAACAGGCTAGAGACGGAAAAATAAACTAGCAATTTGAGCCTGGCACACGATGTAGGAGTAGAGTTCTAATAGCTAGTATGCACTTTATTGACAACAAACAATTTAGATATTAGAATGTTTCCCCTGGCAGTTGAATGAAATCAAAAGCTTTTGCTAAAACTTAAAGCTTTACATGGCTCAAATTATTTTATGAATTTAGCTATTGATTTAGATTTTATCTTGTATTATTATTATTTTATTTTTAATTTATTATTTAGATTTTATCTTATATTATTATTTTTTTTATTTATTTAATTTTTTTTTTAATTTTTTATTTATGAATTATTATTATTTTTTATTTTATTTTTATTTATTTATTTAATTATTTTATGTTTATTTTTTTATTTTTTATTTATTTTTTTTTTTTTCAGAGTTCAGTTATTAAAAACAAAACAAAACAATTTTTACAAAATTTTTAAATATTAATAATAATTTTTTAAACATTTTAACTATTAACAGCATTTGAAAAATAATTTTTTTAATTGATCTAATTCGCTTTCAGCTAAAGCAATAAACACAAATATCTCAGACGAAATATTACATTAATTTACAGAAAAATCAGAGACATTGGATTTTAATTTATATGTAAAATAATAATATAATTATTTTTATTGCTGATATCAATAATCAAAAAATTGTGAATATGATTATAATTTATTTAATAATATAATATATATGATTTTTCATATCTTATTGTATATTTGATTATGCATTTTACTGATTTGAGCTTAAACAATAATTAAATATTTCAGAAAAAACACTTTTTATATATTTTTTATATATATACTTATATATATTATATACATATATTTTTTAATATATTTATAATTATTAATATAAAATATTTTAAATTAATATACTTTTTTTAAATATATTTATAACACTTACCAGTTGAAAGTTTTTGTATAAATTGCAATTAGATATTTTCGCATTCATATATTAATAGATTAATATTTATTCGATAGGTTTTTGTTTTCGATTATAGTTATTGCACTTTAGTGAAGTTAAAAGATTGATGTATATGTGTTGTAGGTCGTATACTTTTTGCATTAGCACAAAACGGAACGGAACGGTTGCGATTGCTTCTTAATTATTAGATTAAACGTAGAACATTGAGAGAAGAGATTTATGCTGTTTGTTGAAAGTTTATTTTTTGTTTTGTATTCGATTATTGTTCTTATTTTAATCCATTTTTTGGGCCTGTAGAAATATTGATTAGTAATTGCCGAGCATTTAAATGGAGAGAGAGAAAGATAAAGAGAGGGACAGATAGAGGGAAAGCGCGGGCTAGCACAACAAAAGCCGGCTACAAAGAGGACCGAAGATAAACGAGGTACGCACGTGGCAAAGCACACACACACGCACCAGAGCACATACACAATCACACACACACATAGACACCAGCCAAGAGCAAACAATAAACAGAGAACCCCGAATGGCAACCAGGTGCGAGCTTGCTGGTCCAAAAAGGGAGCCAAAGAGCAAACAGCAAAAAGCAAACGGTAAACAGCAAACGGCGTTGTCGCTGGCCCTGGCCCTGGCCGCCCGGCAGGCTAAACAACTAAATCAAATCGCAGCCAAGTGGCGGACCCACACAAACACACAAGAAAAAAAAAACCAGCTGGCAACGCTATACCTCCTATACCTCCAGTCAACTAATCCCCCTCCCTTCACACATTTTACGTTGAACAATTCGAGTCCGCTGCCCGGTTGGCTGCCTCTCAATGGGCTCTGGGGCAAATATTTTAAATGCGCAGATTTTTGGCATGTTTTAGTGGCAGTTCACGTTTTGAATTGTTGCTAGAGTCTAGCAAACTGGGAGCTGGGAGATGTGCACAGGCACAGGACGTGATGCAACTCGTTTCACTGACAATTTAATACAAAAAATGCCAAATATTTCAAAAGGCGCACAACAAATGCCAACAACAACAACAACATCAACACAAATTTGAGTTTGTCATGTTTGTCTCTTCGTCTCTCTTATTCCCACTCTAAAGTGTTTGTTATAAATAAAAACATATGATACAACTAAGAGCCAAATGAAGCTCTTTACTGAGTGGCTGACTTTGTATGAGCCGAAAAAAAGATTTCTGGTTACAGGCCAATAAAGTTTTTATGCATAAAATATAAAAAAAAATAAAAATGAATGTTAGAAAATTACTGGAAATAATTCCACAAAATTTGAAATGAAAGTTACAAAAATAATTAATGCAAAATAATAAAATAAAATATATGATTTTTAAAATTAAAAATTAAATAAAATATATGATTTTATTGAATTTTTTTAATAATAAAAATCAAAAAATAATTTAATGAAATACTTGATTTTATTCAATATATATATATTTTTAAATTTCTGTTGTTTTAATTGAAAAAAATGAATAAATAAAAAATGTTAAATGAAAAACTATTTTATTTAATACAAAAATAATAATAATAATAATTAATGCAAAGAATAAATAATAATAAAATATATGATTTTAAAAAATTAAAAATTAAATAAAATATATGATTTTATTGAAGTTTTTTTTAATAATAAAAATTTAAAAAATAATTTAATAAGATACTTGATTTTATTCAATATATATATTTTTTAATTTCTGTTGTTTTTAAATGAACCAAAAAAACTAAAAAAGTTGATATGAAAAACTTTTTTATTTAATTTAAAAAATAAATAAATAAATAAATAAAAATAGTAATTATTCTCTTTTTGTTTTAAATATATCATTTTTAATTATTTTAAATATATATTTTTATATAAAAAATTCTTTAATTTTTTTAAATTTTGTATATAAAAACTTGTTTAAAAAAATTATTTTTTGTATAAAATATTAATAATAAGTTGTGAATGATGTTAATAAGGACATGGCAAATTTTAAAATATAAATATTCTAAAAAGAAACATATCTATTATAGATTTAGGTATGTTTTTCGATTATACTGAGCGTTTACATTATTTTATTACGTTTCCTTTAACTTTATCCCTTAATTCATATTCATTGCTCTACGTATAAAATAATTCAAAGAAAAATATGCCAATAAGAAATCTAATAAGAAATATTTTAAAAATATGTTTTTAGATTTAACTATGAGCGTTTATATATTTTTCTATCCTATTCTATTACACTCCCTTTATCTTTATCCCTTGATTTCTATTTAATTTCTCTACATATGAAATACCATAAATACCATGCCGTTATTCCCCTTGGGGTTTGCCCATGCCACACATAGCACACATATTAGAAATTTCCCTTTGACTTTTAAATTGTTGTTGCACTTTAAAGTGGCAACCCCGGTTAAAGCAATGGCAAGAAGGAAGGATTCTCTTTGCGCTTTGCGCTTTGCCCCCTCTCTATGAGCCGTGCGTGAGTTCCCTTTTCCGTTGCAGTTTCTGTTTCTGTTTTTGCCTTGCCAGACTAACTCAATTAAAGCAGCAGACAGAAGTTGAGTGCTGACTGCCAGGCAACATGCAGAAGCGAGAGAGCGCATATACAAAATAGCTGATATGGCTGTGAGCCCTTTGGCTCATAGAAAAATATGCATTTTAAATACATACATATATACAAAAGTGTGTATGCCAGATGTATATTTTTTTCTAAATTGCAAATATTTTTGCCGGCAAGTTTAAATTCCGTTTTGTGTGCTGTTAAAGCTAAACAAAGCGTGTCTACTAAAATTATCTAGATACTTTTTTGCTGTTGTGCTAACAGCAAAAACAAAAACAAAGCGTGTCTGGCATGTCTCTAGCTGCTGCTGCTGCTGCTGCTGTTGTTGCTGTTGTTGTTAGCTCTCGTAAATACGCTAAAACGACACAAAAAAAACATTCGCAGTCTGAGCTGGCGACAGAGACGCTGCCGCTGCCGTTGCCGTCGCCGTCGCCGTCGCCGTCGTCATTCGCTCTCTTTTGCTTTGTTTGTGTTTGGAGTTGTCGTTGCGAGTTTTGTGCAACTGTGTTTTGTTCTTGCTTTTGTGTGTGTGTTTTTTTTCTTTCGCATTTTCCGTCAATGATTTTTGCTTCACTTTCATCAAACAGCTGCGCTTCACAAGCGCACAAACTTTTTGCTATTTAGATACACATGCACACACACAAATACACTCACTTAGGCAGAGACACGCACGCACACACACATTCTTGCACACAAACACACACAGCCAATGTTGGCAGGCTTTTGTCGTTTACCGTTTGGTTGTTTTGTTTTTTATTGATTTCTTTTTGCGTTGCGCGTTCGCCGCTGCTCGGTTTGCAAATGCCGCCAAAATTGCAATCAAATGCAGTTTTTATCAGTTCGACTCGGGCTCCTTCCACTTTGTCACTCTCTCTCTCTCTTTCCCACTCTATCTCCTTCTCTCAGACAACTATTAAACTCCCACACGCGACGTTAACGTCGACTGCGCTGCCGCTGCGGCTGGCCGCTGTCTGTTAATTAAACGCGCGACTTTTTGTTATTGTTATTAACACGCCGTACGCTTTGTTATCAGCATTCGCCGGCGTCGCTGCTGCTGCTTCTGATGCTGCTTTTGTTTTTGCGTTTCGCATTTACGCATTCTTTTACTTCTCTAACACACTGCAGCCAACGGACCGACCTGCTGCCCTACGCGCTGCTCTGCTGTTGTCCGTTAGCGTTTGCTGCGCTGTTTGCCGCTAATCGCTTTGGTTTCTGCCGCGTTGCGTAGTTTTTCCGGTGATTTCCACTTGCTAACTGACATTTCTAGCGACTTTTCCAACCAGACCGCCGTCTGTGTCTTCGTCTATCGTGCACATCGCGAGCGCGTCGCCAAAACGTGCGACAACAAGAGCGCAAATGAGAGCGAGCGAGAGAGCGAGAACAAACAGCTGTCTACTGCGCCGGTCACAATTCGAAACGTTTGCGAATTGCGGTTGGCAATGCTGCCAACTCGTGCAATATTTTGAGCGTTACATTTGAATTGCCAAACGAAGATGAGCAGCAAGCAGAGCTTAAACAGCTAAGAAAAATTTATTTAAATACAAGCTTAAACTATTTACATTGTATTTTAAATTTAATGAGTTTTAATTGCAATTTAAACTTCTTTAAATAAATCCAATTGGATTTCAAGTGGGGAACATGGAATTTGAAACGTGGCAATGCGCATGAGCTGAGAGCACACACATTTGCTATTGTTCATTTTCTCTGTAATATACGCGTAGCTAGCACCAAGTACACAAAAACAAAGCGCCCCCAGCCCCCTGAAAGTACCCAGCCAGGGGTGGCTTTGTAGCAGCTATGTAAGCAGGTTGTAAGACCTGCCGGCCGGCTCACTTGTGGTCAGCTACTTTAAGGGTCGAAATGCTTCTGTTGTTGACAAATGCCACTGACATTGGCGACTCTGTTGAACAATATAGTCGAACGATAAAGCAGTAGCTCAAGTGGGCTAATAATAAAGTTAACTAGAATTGTAGGCCTACAACTAGAACTGGAACTAGACTAAGCATGTAATGATATTGTAAAAGGCTGCTATCAAAAATAGTAGATCCGCTAAGATATAACAATTGTCAAATGAATTATACAATTAGAATAGAATTTTTACATTTTATACATATAAATGTCTTAAAAATAAATTATTTAATTATATTTATTCCTTTAAGGTTGATCATTTTACAAAGAACATTTCTCAACATTTATTTTTTAAAGAAATTTCCATCGTCGCTGCCCATTCAGTTTGTCTGTTTATGTTTTTAGTCCGTTATGATAAGCTTTTTTGGCCCCACTAGCGGCTTAATGGGTCAATAAATCGCCTTTGGCCAAATATTTTTCCAACAATTTAATTCATTCATGCTCAATTGTGGAACGAACACCTGCGGCGCTATCGAAATATGTTTGCATTGCAATTAGAAATTGGGAAAAAAGCAATTAGAGTGATGATGCTCAAGGAACTTTTCAGTTTACCACACGCTATTTTATGGCCAAAAGCGTTTGTTTGTTTACCGACCTATTGCGACTATGCGCCAAAATATTGAGGCTCGACTGTTGGCCAATTAGTTAAAATGCGAGGCAAGACGCACTGCAGCAGGTGGGCTAGGTGGTAGGTGCAGGTATATAGGGGGCTGGGACTGAGATGGGGTGGGCATAAGTGTTGGCCTGGACATGAGATACTCAACGGGGGCGGCACTCAATTTGCCATTTTTATGAGGCGCTTGAGTTCAAATTAAGAAGAATGCGATTTCACTCACTGAATTACACAGTAACAATTGGGAATCATTGAATGGGGTATATATGTTTTGGGTAGGTAAGTGTGGCTGGCTGAAGAAGGTATGAGCTGATTAAGTATTTAAATTTTATGTCGTCGCCGAGTTGTTGTATTGTCTGATGGAACTTAAAATCTATAAGACTTATAGGCTTGAAGTTTTACGTGTACGTTCCTTATAGCATATTCAGGGTAAGATTTCATAAAATCATGAATAACTATTCCGATTATCCAAGAAATTCATAAATATTAATATGATATTTTTGTTATTGTAATATAATTCGAATAACTTAAAAGCAAGCTTACTCAAATTTGTTTTATTGTTTCTTTTAAAGTCTCCACAGCTTATGAGTGATGATTATTATTATTATTATTATTATTTTATATTATAACTAATTTATAAAAAATTAAAGGCTACAAAATATATAATATGTTTCATATATCTTTTTTTATTTATTTAACTGGTTCATAAAATAAATTATTTATTTATTTCTTTTTTTTTATTAATTTAATTTAATTTAATTTATTTTATTACTTTTTCTGCTTAATTGTTTGTCTATTTTTTTTATTTATTTTTTTTATTTATGTTTCATATGCCTTTATTTTTATTTATATTACTATTTTTATTTATTTAATTAATTCATAAAGCAAATTATTTATTTATTTATTTAGTTATTTGTTTTTTATTTATTTATTTATTTAATTTTATTTGATCTTTTGTCTATTTGCTGGTCTTTTTATTTATTTAAATATTTATTTAATTTTTGTTTGTTTGTTGTTTTTTTTTTATTTGTTATTTTTTGTTGTTTTTATTTATGTTTCATATGTCTTTATTTCATTTTTATTATTTTATTTAATTATTTTATTAATGAAAAAAATAGTTTATTTATTTAATTATTTTATTTACTTGCTCTTTCTTTTATTACTTATTTAGTTATTTGATTTAATTTAATTAATTTTATTTTATTTGTTTTGGGATTTTATTTATTTTATTTGTTCTCCTTTTATTATCAAAAAAATATTACGATTATTTGGGTGTCATTTCGTAAATGAGCTTTAAAGCCTATCGTAGTTTAAGTTTAGTAAGTTCTTCATATGAACCAGAACTTTTCTAATAACAGCTTTAGCCGTGACTTAGGGTATATGCTAGTCGTGCCCCACCCACTCTTAATTATTTGCTTTTTGGCGTTAACTAAACAGCATCAAGTGGCGAGGAAATTGAGTTATCCGCCAGCTCTCGAGAGGCAACACCAGCAGCCACAACAGCAGCAGCAGCAGCAGCAGCAACAGCAGGGTTCGCGCCCACATGAAGTGCACTCAATCAGTTGTCCGAGTCGGCAGTTTCTGTTTCTCTCTGCTTCTGTTTATTTAGCATTTTTACACACGCCACAAATCTGTCCACAGAGCGAGATGTGAGCTGCTCCCTTGCAGCTCATTTGTTTTTATGGCCTAGCTCTTATATTATATTTGTTAATCGTAATGATTTGCGCAACTGTCATTTGACACTTGTCTTGGCTGACGATTTACACTTGACTTTGATTTAATATGCTCGCTCTTAGAATGATTATAATCATGGTGATGGTGATGATGTTGCTGCTGCTGTTGTTAATGTGTCGGAAATGCTTCATTGCAGCCGAAATTAAAGTTCATAAAGTTGCCCCCGAAACAAATTCTGAATTCGAACTGTCAGCTGGCAAGTGAGCCATCAGCTTGACTTTAATTAGAGCGCCGCTCTTATTTAATTAAAATTACAAAAATTATAAACAATAAACAATAAGTGGTCTGTCAGCTGAAATGCACTGTGTTTACATTTCGGCCAGAAACAGAGAGCGACGGAAATGCGAATATTATGACAATTGCCAACGTCCTTTTATTTCGCTTTTTATATTTTATTTCTTATTTAAGACTGCAAAATTAAGATAGAGTATGAAGCAGGAAATAGTTAGGCTAGCCAGTGAGTAGGCTACGACAATAATTTAACATATTTTTATATAATAATAAATTAAATATAAAGGCATTAAGCCATCTCCTTAGCTAAGGTAAATTTAAGCATGCGCTATTGAGTCAAAGACAAAAGCTGCAATAAAATGAAATAAATGATGAAAAAAAAAAAAAAAAAAAATAATAAAAAAAAAAATAAAAAAAAAAAATAAATTAAATAATTCAATTGAGTTGCTCAAGCAATAGCAAATAAAAAAGCATTTTGCATCCCGAAAATAAAAACTAAACGTTAAAGGTATAATCTTAAAATATTAAAATTATATTTAAATTTGAATTTGATTTTTTATTAGTTTTTTGATACATTTGATACATAAAAACTATTTTTTTTAAATATATTTTTAATATTGAAATATTTTAAAATTATAACTTTAATATTTACAATGTTTTTACCAAAAAATATTGATTATTAGATAAAGTATAACTGCCAATAAGAATCCAATTGGAATGACAATTTGCTGATTCTGTCTTTTTACATAGAAGATATATTTGATTAAAAATGTATATCAAATATAATAAAAAAAATGAAATAAAATATATTGAAAATATGAATCAAAATATAATCAAAATATTTAAAAATATGATATATATAATTTAAACAGAAAAAAATATATAGAAATATTTAAAAATTTATATATTTCTATAGCTGCTATATCTTAGAACCTACATAAAATTTCCTAAAAGTTTAAGCTAATTTATCACTATCAAATATCAAACATCTCTTAAATTTCTCAACTTTTACTGTTTTATTGTCCATATTCCATTTGCCCATATTCCATTTGCCCACTTTTCCCTTTGCTCTCTACCGTTGGCAGAGCATTTTCAGCTCGACTTAAATGTTTTTCTCATACATTGTTTTTTACTGCATTTTTTCACACACATGCTGACTTTTAAATAATTTCCACTGATTAATTAATAACAATAAAAGCGTGGCACGCATAAAAACGTTAATGATTAAATACAGCAGCAGCAACTACTATGGGCGACAGCAAATTTTGTTGTTGCTTTTGATTTATAGTGGGAAATGTGAAAATAAAAAATCGTAGCATACTTTTGGGCTGGCTGCAAAATATAAAATATAAAAACGAACTGCAATCGAGCAATAAATCAGCGCATGGCCAAATGTGGGCGGCACTGTGGCAATGGGCGCGGTCAGGCATTGCATTGAATTTGCCATTGCTGCTGCTGCTGCTGCTCTTGTTGTTGTTGTTGTTGCCATGGACGCAGCTTTTAAACAATTTGATTTTATTGCATGGCAAAATTCAATGAAGCGACCAAACGACCAAATGACAAAACGACAAACGGCTGACAGCAGGCGCTGAAAATTTGCATACAGCAACATACGCCACATCGAAAGAGAGATGGCGAGAGAGAGAGAGAGAGGTAAAGAGAAAGAGACATACACACACACACACAACATGTTAATGCAAATAAATTGCCTGCTGACTTTATTTAAATTTCCCATAAGACACACATGGGTTTGGGCGTAAAAGAGGGACAACGGCAGGCAGGCAGGCAGGCAGGCAGGTCGGCAGTCAGACAGTCAGTCAACTGCCTCTGCTCGTGCAGAAAACTTCTCCAGCTTCTCTCTTGCTCTAAGCAGGGCAACGAGGCGGCAAAGTGTTAGGCACCACCAAGGCACCAGTTGGGAGATTTGTGTTCGCCCGAAACAGAACCGCAAGCAGCTGAACATGTGTTGCCGTGCTGCCAGCTTTTTGTAATTTTAATTTTGATTTTAATTTGTGTTGAAATATTTACATAATCACTGACTGACAACAGGCTGCAGCAGCAGCAGCAGCAGCAGCAGCAGCAACAACAGTCGCCCAAGCAACAGGACTCAGACTTGAGCAGCTGCCGCCTTGCCTTGCCTCGCCTCGACCAAAATTTATTAAACTTTAATGAAAATGTATAAAGCACGCCTGCATAAATGATTTAATAAGCACACACGCAACCCATGCGTGTGTGTGTGTGTGGGAGAGAGTGTGTGTTGTTGTGCATCTCATAAATGAGAGACATTAGCATTCGGCATTTGAATTTCACTTTGACTGCGGGCAGCCTAAGCTGCTGTGAACGGAATAATCCAATGATCAATTTTTATTACAATTAGTTAAAGTGAGAAAAGAATTGTTGCATAAATGTGGCAAGGGAGATTTGTTAATAATACTAATAAGAATAGAGAGTGTAAGATATGGAAGTCGAATAGCACTAAGAACGTGGAACAGAATGAGAATGAGACAGAAAATGGGATTGAGTGAATTAGAATTAAAATTTGAAATATAATGAGAATGGGAATATGAAAGTAACTAAGAACGAGACTGAGGAATTAGAATCAGAATTGGAAATTTAATGATAATATACGATAATAATGATGTAATGATAATAATAATAATGAGCATAATACAAATGTTAATCATTTCGCTGTAGATTGCTTACTCGCTCTCTCCTGGTTGCTTCTGTTTGTTTGCTGCGGCTCTCAATTCTTTCCAGCAGTTTCTACAGTGTTCCATTCAACACTGTTCCATTCGTTCTCTCTGAAGATTCTGCCTATTGTTCATCTGCTTCGTGAGTGCAGCTCTTTTAGTACCTCTTCTTCGTCGTAAAGTTTTAGTATTCTTACCTCTTTATGGAGTTTTCTGTTTTATTATATGCTCATCTTAAAGCGTAGAGGTTTCACTGAAAACTAGTCAACTCTTAGTACACCATGGATCGTTTCCTTCTCGAGCTGCTTCACTGTTTCTCTAGAACTGTTTGCTGCTTTTCTCTATTTTGCAATTCGTTTCAGAGGTTCTCTCACACATTGTCTTTTTGCTTTCATGCTTTCTGCTTTTCCAAGCATCTTTGCTGTTGCTCAATTAGCATTTGATATCAGCAAAAGCTTCTGCCTGCTTAATTCATTCTAATGTCCAGCTTTTGAAGTAGAAGTCGAATTTAGCACTTTTCATCTATATTATATAAAAACTTTAAAAAATATCCAACACATTCTCATTATTATTATTATTTTTATCAAATTATTTTCATTTGTTAAGAATTATCAAAGATAACTTGAGGAAAATCCATTCAATATTATATAAAAAATTTAAAAAATATCCAAGACATTCTCATTATTATTATTATTTTTATCAATTTATTTTATTTTATTTTTTATTTTTTTAATTATCAAAGATAACTTGAGGAAAATCCACTCAATATTATATAAAAACTTTAAAAGATATCCAAGATATTCTCATTATTATTATTATTTTTATCAATTTATTTATTTTTTATTTTTTTTTAATTATCAAAGATAACTTGAGGAAAATCCATGCAACTTGCTCTCTCACATGCAGCAAGCACAATTCAGCAAAAGCATTTTCAAGGCTCTCGAAAAAAATAATAACAAACAGCAAGTGCTCTACACATTCAGAGAGTCGTGTGTCCTTCAGCTACCCCGTCTTATTAGTAAAAAACAATAATTCAAATAAGAACTGCGCAGCTTTGACCATTTTAATTGCACTTAGCTGGCAGAGGAACAAACACAAAAATGTGAAAATATGGAAATAAAAAATAGAAAAAAATAAAACATATTTTTAATTAGAGCTAAGAGAAAGAGCTAGATAGATAGATGTGCACACAGGTAGAAATATGCATGCATATGTGATAGCAGGCCTTGCAATTAACTTTGACAGTGTGGCTGGAGTGGGAATATCTTGAAGGGGCAGCAATCGCTTTCACTTGGCGAAAGATCAAAGGGATGCGAGCATATGCAAACAATGGCAGCTTTATAGAGAGCTCGAAACTGCAGCAGCTCGCAGCTACTCCAGCTGCAGCATCAAAACGAGCGCTTAAAATGCAACTGCAACTGCAGCAGCAGCAACAACAACAATAACAAATGGCAGCGCAGCTCAACTTTAGATGCAAGCATAAAGTGAAAGAGAGCGGGAGAGAGAGGAGGGAGAGAGAGAGTGCAGGATATATAGGAATAAGTGAATGAAATTTTTTTGCTGAATGGAATGTAACTAGCGCTGCCTTTGCCATTGCTCTATGCCAGATAAAAGCCACCGTGGAAACCCATAAATACAGGTAGTCGCATTTTGAATGGCTGGGTAAACGATGCAAGTTGTCAGGTGAGGGTTGGCTGAGCGGGACAGGTGTGTGTGTGGGTGTTTGTGTGTGTGTGTGTGTGTGCGCTGCCTAAGTGAATTGCCGCTTGCCACAGGACCACAGACAATGCCAAACAGAGCTCGACTCCGACTTCTAGTGGAGCCTGATTCTAGAAGCTCTATTGCATTGTTTCTAGTTGCAAGTCCCGGGCAGAAAGCCTTTGATTTATGGCATGTGCGTTTTAATTTTGATTGTATTTCCAAACGAGTCAGCTCTTTGAGTGGGTGTGGGTGGGGGAGGGAGAAGGAGTTGGAGAGGGAGAGAGAGGTAGGAGTGAGTGGGCTACAGGTACAGCTGCGGTCTTAATTGGCCAGCAAGAAAAAATGTGCAAAAAATTGTTGCCTACTTTAGAGCTGAAATGCTTAGGAACAAGAACTGAAACTAATAGAGTGGGCATGACAGAGAGTGAGGAAGTAGAGAGAGAGAGATAGAGTTAGGCAAATATGGAGAAAAATAGAGTTAGGTAAATGGAGTTAATAAAACAGAGAATGAGAGAGTGTAGAGGATAAGACAGAGCGAGAGGGCAATAGAGATATATTTAGCTAGTATTAAGAGTTTTTAGTAAACTAGACTAGAGGGAAACAAGAGGGAACTAGAGGGAAAGAGAGAGAAATATAGAAAGAAAATACGTGAGGAAAAGATAAAGAACGAAAAAGACAGAGAAAATGAGAGAGAGAGAGAGAAACAGAGAGAGAGAGAGAGAGAGAGACACAGAGAGAGAGAGAGAGACAGAGAGAGACAGAGAGAGAGAGAGAACAGAGAGAGAGAGAAAGAACGAGAGACAGAGAGAAAGAGAGAGAGAGAGAGTACCACTTTAATAGCTGGAAATAGAGCTATATGGAGTTACATTAATTAGAGAGTGAGATATAAAGGAAGAGTTTGAGATAGCGATAAGGATTTAGACAGTGAAAGAGAGGAAGTGATCGATAGATAAACCGTGGCTAAATACTAGAGAGAAGGTAACAATATTAGAAAGAGAGCAAGACAATGAGAGTTAACCAAGGAGAGACTAAGCGAGAGAGAGAGAGAAAGGCTGAAATAGTATAGTATGGTATTTAGTATGTTTAAATAATAATAATAATAATAAGAAATATAGATCAAGATAAAATAAAAAAAGTAAGAAAGCTGTCGCGACTACAGCTTTCTTACTGGTTTTATTTTGTCTTTATCTATATTTCTTATTATTATTATGCTCGACTATGAAATCCCCTGAGCCCTTCTTCGAACGAATAATATTCCAAGAATTATTCGATTCGTTACTGCACGCATGCAAAACCACGCGCACACATAGACGCTGATCTACGCTTGTATGCATGTATGTGTGTATACATGTGTGTAAGCATTGCAAGCGTCTTGCTGTCTCGCTGCGTTGCTGCTGCGCCGCATGGATTTTGATGAGAAAACTTTGATGATTAATAATTCTGTTTCTAGATGGACAATCGTATTGATGTCTTCAGATTATGATTATGATATTCATATCTATATGCTAAACCAAACTGCGTGTTTCTAGTATTTGAAATGCACATTTTTTTCACACTTGGGGGTGGTGGGGCGAAGTGGGCAGCGTAATCCAAAATCTGACTAAAACCGAAATTGTATTAAATTAGTATCTATATATATGCAGAATACTTGGAGACTCTAACTCTAAAGATGAATTAGCTAGAATTTTATAACGGGTTCCCGATAAATTCGTTTATCGATAACTTTGCAAATGTACAAGTTATCGAATTTCTGAAACAAATTCGTGCTGCGCGTGCAATATACGGACCAAACAATTCAAAATAGAACTCAGAAAGTCTTATTGATAAACTGTGTCTTTTTGCATTCTCTAATCAAAATGTGCATCAAATCAAGTCTAGCAATTAAATGGATTTTTTCAACTTCAAAATTCGCTAGATTACATATTTTTTATTTATTTATTTTTTTTTATATATATTTATTATAGTTTATCATAGTGATAGCTGCTAAACAAAAATACTCAACTAAGAGTACGCCTAGTCTCTATATAAGATTTATATACTAAACAGATCGAGTTGTCTTTATGCTAGGAATAAACTCTATAGCTGCTCAGGCAGTTCAAGATTATCCTGCATTAAGACTGATGCTGCCTTCTAAACTCTGGCCGCGCAGTGTACACAAAGGCGAGAAGTCGCAACGGTAAACAACATTTTCCACAAATCTCATGTTAATTTTTGTGGAAAAATGCAGCACAGGAGCCGCTGCACATGCAGTTGCAGCGAGTACACAGCGCGATGGCCGGAGGGGTCAGGCCTGGCCTGGCATGCATACATAGATATGCACGCGAGGCTATCAACTAAGGGCGTGCACCCTTACTCTAACACACACACAACTCCACACACTCACACACTGAAGCGCCACAAATTGCGGCAAAATGCATTTTTCACAAGACAAAACGAGAGCTGCGAGCCGAGGCGAAAGCAACGAGAGATGCAATCTCAAGTGGTTATCTCTTCTGCATATAGAAGAGAGTCAGAGAAAGAGAGTGTGAGAGAGAGAGAGAGAGGGAGTGAGTGAGCGGGGCAGCTGTAGTCCTCAGAGTCCTGGCAAAGTCAACATCAAAGTTCACGCCGACAAAGCGTTGCGAGTAAATGTTTAATGAGCGAAGTGGTTGGGCGTTGGGGGAGCCGCACATGTAGTTGGAGCTGGAGCGTTAGCTGAATCAGAGCGAACGACTCCTTCAAGCTGGTTCGCATGCCAATTAAAACAAAAGCCGAAAAACAAATGCACTTGAAGTGCCAGGGCTAGGCAGCGCCAGGCCAGCTGGACGGAACACTAGAGCAGCACGTTTCACACAGTGTCAAAGGCGAGAGCCTACCAGTGCCGTACGGGCCGGCACCGGCCTACCACGTGAAGTATTTGGAGGGGGTAGGGGTAGGGGTAGCTACCCTCTAGCTGACAACACAAGCACTCCAAGCAACAGTTCTGCCTTTGAAGTCAAAAGGATTTCGAATGTTGGACGGGCGCTTGGGTTGGCTAACTCCAAATTAGCTACTCTTGAAGCAAGGCGAAGGGGAGAGCAGCGGCAGCTGGCAGCAATTGGGGCTGGAACTGGAGAATGTGCAAGCAGCTGCAATAAGGTCTAAAAGTGTTGGCTGCAGGCCACAATATGCTGCAGTTAATCAAATGGAGCAAGGTGCGTGAATATGGGCACAGGATATGAGTTCTATTAAGTATATGATGAGCTAATGAAAATGATGGAGGAATTGATGAGGAGTTGGGAGGAGGGGAGGGGGAGTCGATAAGGAAATAAATGGATGGGAAAGGGTGATGTTTAAAGTATTATTATTTAATATATATTATTATATTTGATTACTATAGTATAGTATTATTATTATGGTATTATTATATATGATGATTGTATTGTATTGAATAAATAATCCTAGTTATAGAGCTACTTCAGTTAAACAAACGCTGAATTAATTAAAGCTGCAAAATAAAGTCAATAAATTTTGAATAATATTTGTATTACTTAAGCTAATGTTTCTGATGACAATCTACGAAAAAGTAGCTGCAGCAACAGGGCAAACAAAGGATTGCTAAAGCATCTTTTTTGCTTAATCCATTGAAACAAGATAAGTCAGTTGAAGTTATTATGATTAGGATTAGTTAATATCATAATATTGTTTAATCCTACAAGTGTCGGAAATTTGGCAGAAGTTAGAAAAACGTTTATAAAGAATTTATTATTTATTATATATTATTTATTTATAATATTTATATTATATTATTAATTAATTTCTACTTAATTTATAAATTTAGTTAAATTATTAATAAATATATAAAACAAGTAAGAAGGCTCTAGTCGAGACGGCTCGACTACTAGATACAATAGTATTTTTTTCAAATTGGGGGCGAAGGAGGCATGGCATACAAAACCATCCAAATTACATCATCTGCGTATCCATAATATCTATCTAAAGTCTGAAGTCTTTAGCTCAAACGGTGTAGAAGTTATGCCCAAAAAACGTAAAAAATGTCAACGAATTTTCGATTTTTATCGATAATTTGGAAATGAGATGAGTTATCGAAAAAAAAAAAAAACAAAATAAACTCTTACTGCGTAACTAACGAGTGTTCATGTACGAGTGTTCTCTCTCTCTAGCTTTTGTAGTTTCCGAAATCTCGACGTTCATACAGACGGACGGACGGACGAACGGACAAGAACAATATATGGGTGATTCTCCAGAAAAGTCAACTTTTTGTCACGTTCGACACTTTTGTTTTTTGTAACCAAGTCTGGAGAATTACCCATATATACTTCGTGGGGTCTGCAACGTCTCCTGCCTGTTATATACATTTTTACAAAACCATTATACCCTGAATTCCCATTTTCAACGGACGGATGTTGATTGGCTCAATTCGTCGACCTACGACTTATCCTATCCTCAGCTTCATTTGCCTGCTCACGAAACCAACTGTAAATTCCCATTTTAAATAGTTTCAGACAGTTAGAGGCTCGCATCAAAGCAATCCTTGCCTTAATATATCACATGGTTTTTATTTGTAGCTAAAACGTATAGCTTTGCATCAGCTCTCAACTCGGCCAGTCATTACAAATTGTAAACAATATCAGTGCATATTCAGCATTCCATAGCATTCATATATTTAATGCTACGGAAAAACAGAATCCAAAAAAATAATAAAAATAATACACACAGCTCGAGCAATCGTTGACATCTATCACCAATACCCGACGAGTTTGAAATCTAAGTTAACTGGTTTATATTTATTTACTTAAAACGTGTGTGGTTCGGTTAGTTCAGCTTCATTGAGCCGAAAGGGCCTGAAGTGATTTTCAAAAAGAAAAAACGTTCGTCCAATTTTAAAAATTGAAAATTTCTGTATTTATTTTTATTTTGGTTTTTGAGAGAAATCGCTGGAATTTTAAATCCAAATTATTTTTTATATATATACAATTTTTAAAACGGTTACAAGGACTTTGCTGCAACAGTATGGCTGATAATTCCTCGGAACCAAAATCTGACATAAACAACGATGAGAAGGATTTGTGTTCACGCAATCCCATAACTGGCATGGGCCTGAACGGAGATGGGGTCGGTGGCCTAAAGCCCAAGATAGCCAAGAGCCGAGGTGGGTTTGTGTTATACTACTCATAAATTATATTGTTATTATATGCAATATATATTTCCTTCACAGCGGGCAATCCAGTGACTGGCGAGGGCTACAGCGCTGGTCTCACTGACTTGGACATGATGCGAAAGATTAGTCGTCGTCCTGGTCCGCTTTCCAATTAGATTATTTGGTGTTACAATAACAACAACAACAACATCAACAATATCAACAACAACATCAACAATAAGTACACGCTCCCTACATAAGACCCATGCCGTGTTCGATTTGCCTAACCACACACGACGCTGTTTGACATTTTGAATATACGATTTTGCTGCATATAATGTGGAAAAAAAAACTGGGTATGAAAAACTTTAGGCTTTTCTTTTTTTAGCTGTATTGTTGGGTAGGGGTTTGGGTGTTATTAAATACATTTCTGCCGAGTTTAGTTAGCCAGAGGGAAATAAAACTAGGAATGGACTATGTGAACTTCTTTTTGCCAAGCTTTACTTGGCCAAGCTTCTTAACTTAGTCTATTGTCTTTGTGTGAGTTCTTCTGATCATATTTAATTACACATTTATTTTCTAGATTTTTAATATAAATTCTACATTGAATATGGAGCCTCATTTTGGGGGTAGCCTTAACAATGAATAATAAATTGGGAATTGAGAATACTTGCTTCGAGTAGATGATATTCTTGATCCTTGTTTGTTTTTATTTAGATTATACAATGTTTTCTAACTCGCTTTGTCAGTATCCTTTATTTTTTTTAATATAAAATGAAATTAAACAAAAAATAAAGGCGATAAAATAAAATTCAGAAAATTAAAGCTAAGTATCTAACATGATTTTTCAGTATCTAATTTATTTTTTTAATAAATCGAAATAAAATAAAATAAAACGAGAAAAAAAAATAATAAAATAAATGCAATAAAATAAAATTCAGAAAATGAAAGCTAATTAAAATAATAAAATAAAATTATATTAAATTCAACAAAAAAAATTAAAATTAAATTAAGAAAATTTGAGTTAAATAAAAAAAAATGAAATAAAATTTAATTAAGAAACATTAAACTAAGAAAACTTAAATAAAATAAAATTAAAATTATTGTTATTATTAAAATTAAATTACGAAATACTTAAGCTCACCATAAATGTCTATCATTTTATTGTCCATCTCTTAAATCATACGTACATTTATAAGAACTGAGTAAATTGAATGTAAATTAAAAAATAATAAATAAAAGACTGCGTAAGACCTTCACAACTTTCTGTATCTATTTTCACTCTCTTGGATTATACTACATACATTAATATGTACTCTCTGATTAGCATAATCAACTTAAAGCATATCTGTCAAAAGTCTTTCGCTTGCAAATGATTAAAATGCTTCACGCTCTGCTCATGAAATGAACCAAGATCATACTCACTCGCTCTCGCCCTTAGCAAGACCCTTCGGTTCTTTGGGCTTTCGGTTGAGCGTCTTGAGTTGAACTACTCGTGTGATACATCGTCTCAGGAAGCGACTACGATTGACGCTCGCACAAAGCACTTCAGTAAGTGAGCCATATGTATTACTTCAAGAGTCTTTGCAAGAGATCTTCACATTCACACTCATTCATACGCCATTAATGTGCCTAGCGAAGACAAGCCTCGCTTCCACACCAATACGTACGCAAAAGACTTTTTTCGCTTCTCAGTTGATCGCCTCGAGTTGCACTGTTCGTGTGAAGCTCTTTTCAAGATCGTCGTTAGGGAGCGTTAAGTTTGACATTCGCACAATGAGGATCGGTATGTGAGTCGCTAATTTCAAAGAGTCTGAGCAAACGATCTCCACACACATACACAAACTTACACTCTATTTATATGCGCTATGGATGTGTTTGACGAAGATAACCTTCGCTTACACACCAATACGTACACAAAAGACGTTTTTGTTGTCCGAGTTTTTTCTCTCTGAGTCTCTGAGTTTTTTCTCAGTGTGCGTGGAAGACACTTATATGTTGACAACCAGAATTAGAAGACTTCTGGAGAGTTCTCTAACTCATAGTAGATTTCTATTAAATACTATATACTAATTGATCTCATTGTCACTCCAATGAATAGAAAATTAGCTATAGCTAGAGCTAGAGCAGCTCGTCTTCAATTTCCTTTCTGTGCATAATAATTTATATATATTTCAGCTTTATCTCTATAACCCGTTTACTATTTAGCCAGCTCGTCAACCAGTTTATTCCTGCACATTTTTTCTCGCTTTTAATTATGCTCAGCTCTGACAGCTCGGCCAGGCACAATGGATGCCAATGGATGGAGCAGCTGGCGGAACTGGCGCCCAGCGATATGTGACAGCCATTTAATTTGATTTATGGCCAGTGAATAGTCTTGATTAGAACGCGCCCGCCCAAGCATGGGATTACAGTGTGCATACATGTGTGTGTGAGAGGGAGGGAGAGAGAGAGAGATGTGTGTAGCGAATTTAACTCAATTTCACATAAATCAAAAATGTAGCTAAACCCAGCCGGGAGCCATACGCGTGTGTGTATGTGTGTGTGTGTGTGTGGGGCTTCCTCTTTGCTCAGCGCGCACCTTGGCGCTAATCGTATTTCAATTGTTGAAATGAATTGCGAATTGCGAATTGAATGAAGTGCTGAAATTTGAGTGCGGGGTTAACACACACGCACACATGTCGATATATCAGCGTATATGTATCTGTGTTTGTGTGTATTTCAATTCCCTTGCGCAGCATCTAGAGGAGTTTTCTTGTCTGCTCTCGTTGTCAATGCGATTACCGTTGAAGTCGGCTACAAGTTCATAAAAGTAACGCCAACAATGAGCGAATTTTGGTGTCAAACAGCAGGTGGCAATGGCAGCAGCAGCAGCAGCAGCAGGTAACAGGAAATGCCCAAACAGTTGGGCTACAGTTTGGATCAACGGAGTTGGGGGTCTTGGGTTTTGGGGCTTCTGGGACTGGGACGCGTCAGAGACAGATGATATCTTAAACACCACACACACACAGTCGCACATGCACACAGACAGTTACACAATCACACATGACTACACACACGCACGCACAGTGCAAAATGTTATCAGTGAAGCAAGCGCCTGGGCGTTGTACAATTTTTGACATGGGTTTCCCCAACAGCAACAGCAACGGCAACAACAACAAAAAAAGCGTACAAATGCCAAACAAAGGGACAGCAAACGTTGGGTTTGGGCTACTGTTCGTATGTGTATTGGCAAACCGCAAGAACATCAACTGATGGCAGATAAATTAAATTTTGCGGTTCTAAATGGGCAATCAATGAGGCGTACGAGCTTCAGTCGTTCAGTCGGCAGGTGAGACTACACTATCGAAAATAGTTAAATTTAAAAATTTAACCAACAACCAAATGGAGCTAGCTGTGTGACGACCCCCAGACACTGGGCAAAGTCTCTGACATTTTTTGGCTGTGTCAACTCTGGCAACTTCAATGAAACGCCCCACGTCTTCCTTCCAACTGTTGCAGCAGCAGCAGCAGCAGCAAAAAGCGAAAAGATAGAAAAGTTGTTAGCGAAACTTTTGCTCGCCCTCAAATATTGACTTAAGCGCGCGCCCCACTCGATAGCTGAAGCACCTCAATTGTAAGGGCTCCAGCTCTCTCGCTCTCCCTCTCTCTCTCTCTCACTCATGCTGTTCTCTGAGTGTGAGTGTGAGTGTGTTGTACAGTTGACACCTTTGCGCTCTGAAGTGCCTGCTGAGTATGTGTGCGAGGGTTGGTGAGTGTGTTTGTCTGTTTATTGGTATTTATTTGGCTGCCGGCACGCCCAATCAAACAGACATCACAGCTGCTTGACAATAGGAAATGAGCTGCACTTGCTATATGTGCAGATATATATACATATATACAAATATATATACATATGGCGATTGGTGTTCAATACACTCGACAGAGTGTGCTGGTTGAATGATTTATAAGATTTTATTTTATATGGAAACCTAAAAAATTTGATAAAAATAATTGTAAGAATTTCAATAATTCATTTTAAATTTGAAATATTTTATTATTTTTATATTTTGAAACTTAAAAATAATTAAATATCTGTAACTAATTAACAAAAGAGTATGCTGGTTGAATAATTTATAAGATTTTATTTTATATGGAAACCTAAAAAATTTGAAAAAAAAAATAATTGTAAGAATTTGAATATATTTTATATACAAATATGATCAAATTTGAAATATTTTATTATTTTTATATTTTGAAACTTAAATATAATTAAATATCTGTAACTAATTAACAACCAATTATTATAATTTATTATTATTTTTATTATACAAATAAATGTATTATTATACAAATAATTTATTTATAATAATAATTTATTATTTCCCTATTTTTTTTATTTTAATTTATTGTTTCTATATATTTAATCTAAACAAAAAAAAAAAATAATAATAATAATAAAAAAAATATTAGACAAATTTTTACAAAATTATAATAAAATATAAAATATATAATAAATAAATAATTTATTTTTCTATATTAAATCTTGCAGTAATAATATATAATTTGAGTATTTTATAATATAAATATATAATCATACCAAAATTCACATCATTATCAATTGCATGATCATTTCAATTATCATGAGTATAAGTAACAGTAACACACTTTAGACTTCACATGAATTGACTTAGTCTAGACCAATGCAATTAGCTTTTTTCGTTTTTTCTACGAGTGGGTCAATGGACATGAACAAGTTTATGGACAATTGGTCTGCTGAAGACTCTCAGATTTATGCCACTTCAATGGGCCACGCGGCAGCAAGATATTTATTAATTAACCATTAACGCTCAGGCTGGCTGGCCGGACTGGCCAGCAATAGCAGAAGCAGCATTCATGATAAATGGATGTCTGAAGTGCAATTTGCATGCGAGTTTTTAAATCAGATGCAACACAAAAACCTGAACACAAGAGCAAGCAGCAACAGCAGCATCAGCAGCTTCAGAAGTGGGGGCACAGGTGCCGGAGCAGACGTTGATGAGCATCATTATGGCAAAGTGCGGAACGCTGTGGCTGACATGGATGGATGTTCAATGGGGATGACAATTATGACATGCCATTGGCAGCATTATTGCCAGCTCCTGGCTGTTGGGATTAACGCCATTTTAATTGAATTTTAATATTTCACACACGACGCGAAAAGCCGGAAATGTGACGTGAGCCAGCGGCGCCAGCGGCGGGCTTTGAATTTGCACAAAACCGCAAGTAAACGGGATGCCCACGACGGCTGTCAAGTGGATGTCCTGGCCTGGGCCAATGCCAATGAAAACGCCATTATGAAAATCTGCCATCTGACATAAATGGTCAGACCAAAGCAATAATTTGGCCAGCCCGACTGACTGGCTGGGTCCGAGCTTTAATGTCAATAAAACTGGAAAATAAATTAAAATAAGGCAATTATCAAGCGAGCGAAACGCGTTAGCATCAATATTTATTACAATTTTATGAACTGCCATAAAAATAATATGTTTCATTAAAGTATCATTTATAATTAAATTTCCTAGAAAATAAACAGAACAAATATTTAATATTTTTAAATTCCATTGCAACAAAATTGCAGAAAATGATTTGCTATATAAAATAAATTAATATATAATAAAAAAAAAACGTAGCTTCTATATTTAACTGAAAAATAATTTAATTTTATTTGCCAATTTTATATATCGCAAAAAGAAAACAAAAATATTACAAATATTTATTGAATTTTATTGAATGCATAAGAATTATATTGAAATACATTTTATTAAATACAAAAGATTTATATTGAAACATTTTTATTTAACTAAAAAAAAGAGCATATTTGTTATAATTTTTAAGTAAAAAAAAAAACATTTAAATATTTAAAATAAAAACTGTATATGTAGTTTTTTGCTTATAACATTGATTTATTTATTTATTTTTTTTCAAATAATTTTTATTTATTTATTTATTTTTGTTTACAACATTTATTTATTTATTTTTTAAAATTAATTTTTATTTATTTATTATTTGTTAATAACATTTATTTATTTATTTATTGTAAATTAATTTTTATTTATTTATTTTTTGTTTATAACATTTATTTATTTATTTTTTTAAATTAATTTTTATTTATTTATTTTTTGTTAATAACATTTATTTATTTATTTATTGTAAATTAATTTTTATTTATTTATTTTTTGTTTATAACATTTATTTATTTATTGTAAATTAATTTTTATTTATTTATTATTTGTTAATAACATTGATTTATTTATTTGTTTTTAATTAATTTTTATTTATTTATTTTTTTTGTTTATAACATTTATTTATTTATTTTTTAAAATTAACTTTTATTTATTTATTTTTTGTTAATAACATTTATTTATTTATTTATTGTAAATTAATTTTTATTTATTTATTTTTTGTTTATAACATTTATTTATTTATTTTTTTAAATTAATTTTTATTTATTTATTTTTTGTTAATAACATTTATTTATTTTTTTAAATTAATTTTTATTTATTTAGTTGTTGGTTTGTAATTACCATAGCAATTAAAATATTGAATAAATATTTTAATTTTATTCGATATAGTTAATTTTAATGTTAGGTGAAAATGTTCTTCAAATCGTTATTAAAATATAACTTAAGGGAGAGCAAATTAGTTTTAGTATTAATAAAAATTAAATTTAGTTGAAAACTTATATAAAATATTTAGATAAATATAATATAAAATATTTAAATTAAAATTTGTCTTTTTAATATATAATATTTACTGTTATTATTAACAATAAATGTAAACTACAAATTAATAAATACTGCATTCACATTTATAAATGATCAAACTTATTGGGAAATAAAAGTATTTAAGTTATCGATAGCTAGCGTCTCGTGCTTATTAATAGTGTTGACTAACGTTAGCGCGCACTCTGCATAATTTATTGCTTTGAACGGCACAAGATTCTGTGATTTTAAAGGAAAAGTTGACTCGCATGTAAGTTTATGCATATAAAGTGTTGCATACATGGATTTTATAATAACATATATATAATTTAAGTGTTAACTGAACAGCAAAGGCAAATATGTCGTTTTACAAGCCAAGGCTCACTCAACTGCAAAGGTCGAAGATCCTCACATTGGATGAACGCATACAAATATTGGAGCTGGAGCTTAATAAACTGGCGCGAGATGTGGTGAACTATAAGAATTACTTGAAGTACGGCAGCCAATCGGATGATGTAATAATATTAAGCGATACGGAGGATGAGTTAATTGATATTGCGAACGAGTTAACAAATCTGCAGGCGGCAGAGCCAGAGGACTATGCCAACCGTTCGGAGTGCAACGAAAGTGTTCCTGACGACCAGTCAAGCAATATATCTGACGAGATTTATCCTCCATATGTTCTAACAGTTCTATTGAACGAAATTTAATACATATTTATACAAATGTCTATACGCTCGTACGTATTTCTATATGCATTTCCGCCAGTATTGGCTAACGCTTTAGGGCATACACACGCACACACACTCACACACACACACTCACACACACACACTCACACACACACACACACACGCACACAACAATAAGTTGGTTCGCTAGCAATTTTGTCGTGTCCCCAAATATTAAATGACCATTGTGACAATCAACGACAAGCGACTATAAAACTGTCAACTATTGATGACCTGACTTTCCTATGGGAGCGAGAGAGTGAGAGACTGAGAGAGAGAGTGTGAGAGAGGGGTGTGGGGGGAGTAACGGTACTATGTTCGTATGCTGTCTGCAATCAGAGTTGGAAATTTCTTCGCTTGCTTTTTACATGCAAATTTAAACGAGTTTCAATCACCAGCGGCCATTGTCTACGGGCTCCACGCAAACTACCCTCACTCTCCCCCTCTCTCTCTTTTCTTTTTTGTGTGTGTTCGTCACACTGTGCGTATGAGCTATGAAAAAGTAATTAAATTTAAGGGCGCACACAACTGGGCAGCCAGCTAGTTAGAGAGACTGAGCAATGTCGAACTCCCTGGGAACAAGTAAAAAAGTGTCATTATTAACGCATTGAACGCGAATGCCAAACAAGCTGACAGCTGTGCCCCAACCAGGCGGGAATTGTGTGTGCCAAAGGATTCAGCTGGACATGGAAGAGAGTGGAGGCAGACTCTGGTTCCTGGATAGGTTTTCTGTTTGATGCTATTGACACTTTGCACAGTTCACGAATGACATTTATTGAAAATTTCATCATTAGGCAACAGCAGAGAACTTTGTCAACTTTTGCAGCATGTCAAAACTTATTTAAATCGACTCCTCTGGCACGTGTGTGCGTGTATGCATGTAACGGTTCGCATCATATTAGTGTAGCTTTATCTAGATAGCAGGCGATGTGCTGACAACCCTTGCATTTTGTGTTGCGTGGAAATCAGTTTGGCATCAACGGCAATTCACTGAACAGCAAAATATCCCCAAGGATATAGCCAAATTTTCTGCTCCTTTTTTCTCCAGATTTTTGCATAATTTTCAAAATGAAAAGTTCGAAGACAGTTTGAAGATGCCGTAGCTGACAACAACAGCAACCATATTTATTCAACCCCAAATCGAAAAATAAACAAAATGTAAATATAATATGCTCAACGGACACGGACATGGAGCTCAATGAGCAGCACACACGTTAGATACGTGTGACATAAGCGAAGCAGCTTTAAGCTTGTTATGGCATGTTAAGTATGTATATGAATATATACATATGCATATTATGAATGTAAGAATGGCCTTGTTTCCAAGGAACCTTAGGCAAAGCAGGGCTAAAGGTATTTTAATAAAAAAAATATTTTTTAATACAAATACTTGCAATGTATATAACAATTTAGTTCAACATAATAATTACTAAAAAAACAATTTTTTAAATTAATAAATAAAATAAAATAAAAGAATGTAAAAATATATTATATAAAATATATTTTTTATTAAATAAATTGATTACAAATACTTAAATAATAAACAATAAAGTAGAGATTGAATATAATAATAAAAATATGAATATAATATAATATTATTAATAATATAATATAATATAATACAATATTATTAAAAATATAATATATAATATATATAATATAATAATATTAATGAATTAATAAAAAAAACAAATAAATGCATTTATATTATAACAATTTAATTAATATAAATATTTAGTTTAATAAATTAATTTTTTATAATATTTGCAATATATATATTTTTTTAATTTAATGCAGTTCAGATGCAACTTAATAAATTTGATTTTATTTATTAGTTTTCTTAAATAAACAAAAAAAAAAAAAACAAATTAGAATGAAATATTATTATTATATTTTTGTATAAAAGAAATTTATTTAAAAGAAAATAAAAAATAATATAATATATATTTTCAATAATTGAATTCAGTTCTGTTTATAATTAATAATCAGAAAAATAGAGAAGAATGTATGCAATAAAATAAAATAAAATAATGAATAAATAAAATAAATTGGGATCAGTGCTACTCGTATTATTTTAACTAAAAAGCGAAAATCGGCTCGTCGAGATTAATATTTGATTAGGAATTTTGTTTAATCCGCTCTCTTTCATCTTTCTATATATGTTTGTATGTACGCTCTCACGACACATCGGCTTGATCATGCTAAGTCGTTCGTTCGTAGTTTGAGCATTATGAGAGACATCTACTATCGTTTGATGACGTTCGTCGTGCAGGGAGAACGCTGCAAGTTCTCTATGGCAGCAGACAGTATCAGAATTATTATGGAAGCTCAATATCACAAATCGTGCTGCTCGACGCCGCTTAATAATGGCTCTGAACTAAGCTCTCTTGAATTTAACTTCCCTTGCGATAAATAACGCTTATTTATTCTCAATGCAAAAACAACAGTAGAAGAGCAAGAAGCTTGCAATTTTGTTCCGTGTATATCAACTGCATTACGCATTTGTTTCAAATACTCGATAAGTATTATCGTATCAGTGTTATCGATTAAAATTCTTATACAAAATAAGCTACAAATATATATTTTATTTTATTTTCGTTCATTCTCATATTTCATGCTGAGAATCTTTATATATATAAATATTCATTGTAACTTGAGTAAATATTATTTTATATTATATTTGTATATGTTTCCCCCTCGTATTGTTATTCATGGATTTTCTTTTCTTTGCATCATCTTTATTTTTGCTGGACAAAATAATAAGTTTTTCCCTTCATTATTTAGCTGCTATCGATCATAAGCGCTGGCTCGGCCCCCGCTTGGCTGTCCTTAGCTTAGTTTAGCTCTCCTCCCCCCTCTCCCCTAGGCATATTAAACAGTCGTCTGTGCCACCCTGATGGCGTCAGCTACAGTCTGCAGTGGCAACAGCAGTGGCCTGACCACGCCCCACTGTGGCAACAGATTCCTTTCGTGTTTTCTGGTTTTGCCTGCGGCAAACATTTACCGGATTTTCGGGCAACGGCTTAGGGTCGCCCTCAGCTCTCAGCCTTCAGCCGTCAGCCGTCAGCTTTCAGCATTCGGTTCGTAATCAAAAATGCAATGTTTGGCTTGGTTAAGCGGAAATCGGTAGATTGCGTCGCCGTAACTTGCGCTTGTTGATATTAACACCTCACACCAGGCACACACACACACACACACACACACACTCGCACACCCTCTGCCCTCTCTCGCCTTTACTGTAATGGGATTTGTGTAGGTTAATGAAACGTCACAGATGATGAGGCCTTAGATTTCAATGATATGTCAAAACTGAGTGATGCTGTTGATGGATGGACGCAATTGCCATCCTTTAGCTGCCACGCCTCGAATTTTCTACCATCCCCCTTGGCCGCCCATTGCCGCTTGCTCTGCCCACACACATACATCAAACGCCGCTGCGCATAAATTTAGAACATTTTTGCGACTTGAGCAACGCATTTACATGGGATTTGTGACTGAAGGGTGGGTGGGCGAGAGTGTGTAGGAGTATGTGTGTGTGCTGCAGTTGTCGCTGGAATTGGGCTTGTGCTTGGGCTTGAGCTTGAGCTTGAGCTTGAGCCTCAACAAATAAACGAACATCCGTTGCCATCGTCACATCAAATGCAATTTTCATGGGTAAATAACATAATCAACATTTGAAGCCCCAGAGCGAGAGCAGACGAAGCAAGTGCCGCTGCTGCTGCTGCTGCTGCTGCAGGTAAGTAGCACCTGTCGTACGCCTCCGTCGCTTAGCCGCAACGAAAATGTTTCAATTTGCGTTGCCAAACGTAATTTTTGCCATATTGAAATTTGATTTGCGACACCTTTTTGGCCAAAGTGCAAGCGACATTCGCTGTCAACTGTTTGCGCCGAGTCTCAAGACACACACACTCTCTCTCACTCTCCCTCACTCTCTCTCTCACTCACAATTCAATTTGTGCAATTTGACAAATTTGTTGGGGCAGGTGGGCAGATGTGGGGGCCACGTCTTCATGCATAATTTTTAATGGCATTTATAAAGGTTTGGCACATGAGGAGAAAATTCATTTCAAATTAGTATCAGAATTAACGGGAAGAACTCTGGCAAAACAGAGTAACTTAAGTGTTGGTAAACGTGAAAGTAAGTCATGAAAGCGCTAAAACTTCTAATTCATTGCACTTTCAGCGAGCTGCTCAGGCCTTAAATGGGGCCAGGCGCAAAATGTTGCCAAGTTTGCAAAGAAACAAAAATGTAAGCGCCTTTGCTTAGCAAAAGTGAAACGAAACATAAACAAATACGACTCACAGCAAAGCGACTTACATCTGCTGATAAAGAAAAGAGAAGCGTCCGTGTGTGTGTGTGTGTTGCCCCCAGACTGGGCGACGTCTTTTAATGAAAGATGACAACAACCACATGCACGATAAAAGGTTGTCATTAAAATTGCACACAGTTACCGCAGCCGCATCATTAGAAGCGAGAGAGGCCTGCGTATGCAATTGCGACTGCGTTTTGGGGCTAAAGTAGGTTGGCGCTTAGCAAATATGTTGTCAAATGAATGTTTATGAGCACTACAAAGGCATCGGCATGTGCGAGGCATTGAATCAAGATGAAAGTTGAATATGTAATTGATTAAAGTAGCTGAGTTCGCATAGAATACGTAAACAAAAACGCTAAAGCACTTATGGTGACTGTGAAGAGAATTTTGAAAAGCGCGCTCTTAATAGTGCTGCCAGACAGATATAAAAAACAGCTGTTTACTGTTGCTTAACAGAGAGGGGAACTTAAGAGAAATGTTAAGCAATTTCAACTGTTAGGACAACAGCGCAGAAAATGTCCATGTATTTTGGCTGCTCATAACACTGCTGCAAATGGTATTTAACATGGCATTTGTTTTGGAATTAATGAACAAAACAAACTTACAACCTCGCGCTTTTTTCTATATAAATACAAAATAAATGAACATTTAAAAATACACTTCTTTTATCTTTTTACACATATATTTAATTCAATAAGGCAAAGTTCATAACTAAAACAAACGCTTTGGCGGCTCTGCTTCTGGCTCTGCATTGCTGTCCAAAGGACGAGTCATCTCAATAGAGTTAATGCGGATCATTGTGTTGGGAGATCGCTGGAAGTTGATGCGCATATACTGTTTCCTGCGCTTCTTCTTGAAGTGTGTCTTCGTGTGCGTGAGCGTCTTCTCTATAATGGTAGCCTTAACAGTGACCAGCCCCGCCTCCAGAATGGGCCGTCCAATCAATGTAAAATCACGTGCACCCGCCAGCAGCACTTTGTCCAGACTAATCTCATCGCCTATCGTTGGCGGCCAATAGCCCTCGACTAGAATGATGTCTCCAGCTGTAATTTTGAATTGCTTGCCGCACAGATGAACCACAGCGAAAAGCCGGCCCTGCTCCGATTTAGCCACCTGCTGATTAATTCGCTCACACACCGCTTGGCACTCCTTCTGATGCTCCTTGACAACAGCCGACACATCAATCGTTGCGGGTTTGCTCTGCTGCTTCAGTGAGGGAGCTAAGCTCAGGGCTCGCATCGCACCTGCAATGGAATGCGAATGTTATGTCATGGCCTGCTCTATTGTTTACAAGCTTACCGGTTAATGTGGCACGCTGTGTTGTATGGCGCAGCAACTGGCGCACGCTCTGTGCTAGCAGGGACATTTTTTATACAGCACTTTAGTTACCAATATTAATAAATATATTATTAACAAATACTTGGGCAACACAAATGTGCCGATAGCTTTAGCCTCTTTACCTATCGGTAGTGCTGCACAGTTCTCAGCCAATTTCATTTAACAGCACTTGATTCTTTTTGCATACACTCAAAAGCTAACAGATATGCAGGAGTATCTTTACATTCGAGCATATAGGGATTCCAGTAACAGCAGGCGCCGCTTCGCATTTCATTTAAAACATAAATTTACTTATGTCGTGTTCAATTTAACATTTTAAAATTTTTTTTTAATAAATAAACCTGCAATGAAATAATGTTTCGAGTGTTATAAATGTGCCAATTAATGTGCCTTTAACTACTAATCACGTAATACATGTGATGTATGATTAGTAATGCTGTAATGTAAGTCATTCATAAATTTTGAAATTATCTTCTTCTAACAGCGCTGCTTGCCTTTCAAAAGCTAGCTGCTCTAATACATAAGTAATCGATAGACTCGAATCGTAGCAAGCGTCGCTGCGCACTTCAAGTATTTAAATTGAAGCGGAAATTTGCTGTCGTAAAATTCTATTAAAATAATAAAAAACCATGGAACATACAATGTTTCGAGATCCTGCACTGGAACGCCACTTCACCGGACACAGTGGTAATATAACACAACTGCGATTCAGTCCCGATGGCCATCAAATCGCAACCAGCTCCATGGACACCACTGTTATTTTATGGAACCTTAAACAGGCAGCGCGTTGTATACGTTTTGCCTCACACTCTGAGGCTGTTTATGGCGTCAGCTGGTCGCCCAAGGGCAACTTCATAGCCTCGTGTAGCCATGATCGCACAGTTAAGGTATGGGAGCCCAAAGTGCGCGGTGTCTCAGGCGAGTTTCTCGCTCACGGCAAACCCGTACGCAGTGTGGACTTTGATCCCACTGGGCAGCTCCTGTTGACTGCCTCTGATGACAAGGCTGTCAAGTTGTGGCGCGTCTCACGACGTCAGTTCATCACGTCGTTTACCCAGCAAAACAATTGGGTACGCGCTGCCAAGTTCAGTCCCAATGGCAAGCTCATGGCCACTGTCAGCGATGATAAATCTTTGCGCATCTATGACCTGGGCACTGGGGAATGCGTGCGCACCTTTACAGAGGAGCGTGCCGCACCACGTCAACTGGCCTGGCATCCTTGGGGCAATATGGTAGCCGTTGCACTCGGCTGCAATCGCATCAAGGTCTTCGATATAGTCAATAGCCAGCTGTTGCAGCTGTATGTCGTGCACTCGGCGCCAGTCAATGATCTGGCCTTTCATCCCAGTGGCAATTTCCTGTTGTCTGGCAGCGATGATAAAACTATACGCATATTGGATCTACTGGAGGGCAGGCCCATCTATACGCTGACTGGGCATACGGATGCTGTGAATGCTGTTTCATTTGATCACGACGGCAATAAATTTGCCACTGCAGGCAGCGATCGCCAGGTAAGTGCACTGAATCAGCAATTAAATATAATTATATATTGTCCTATTTATCTTTAATGTTACAGCTCTTCATTTGGGAATCCAATTTGCATACTTATGATGCTGCACAGTTCGATGAGAAATCCATGTCAACATCGGCCGGTGACACCAGCTACGCCTCTAGAGCCAGCTTAGACGCTACCTCTAAGGCCAGCAATGATCTGAGCATTCGCATTGATCCACGTGAATCGATGGCATATCAAACACTCGACGAGCACTTCCAGGTGGTTGACAGTGAACACTCGAAACAACAACAAACACCATTGAGCTACAACTCTAAGTTGTCAAGTCCTAAATTTCGTGTCGAAACGAAATCTCCGTCCCTGCAGCTAAAGACAAAATCTAATGCTCCGTTTTTTAAATAGTAGACTTCTAAGCAAAACACACAGCTGCCTCATCATACAGCAAAAAAATATCAAAACTGCAAGCTTTTAGCATAACTTGCCAAAACCTTCCACAGGTATTGGATGCATCGCTGGAATCTGAATCTGAGTCGGGCTCCGAGTGCTGCAGCTGTGCCGCCCAGCTCGATGAGATGAATTCCCAAATGAGGCAGCTGGAGCAACGTTTAAGACGCTTAGAATGTTTACTCTTTGACTAAAGTTAAAATGAATTTTATATATATAATTCATTGTGAATAATTACGTTAATTTTATAATTTTATGTACTCAATAGACGTTTATCAAAATACTTGCCCTGAAACCCAGCTGAATTGTGTAATGAATGTAAAGATCAAAATATTCTTAAAGATCACTTGGAAGTTGGACATTAATAGATGTAGAGGTAGAGCAGACAAGAAGGTATCTTTGTATACATATTGGATAGAGTATGTAGAATATGTGAGAGCATTTATGTTCACTCGGAATACGTACTCTCAAATTTCATTACGTACGCTTTATATCAATGCTTAGGCTTTTCAAAAAAAGAGAAAAGGTAAATTAGAAAAATTTCGTGATCAAGAAATATTAATACAATGAGAGGCAGACACGCAAAAAGAGATTCATTATGAGAACAGTTTCAACCGATTTTACTTATACTTAAGACTCTGGGCACTAAAGTGATACTAAACTGCATTTAGTTTAAGAGAGCATGCAGCTTTGCTTATATAGCTAGGTGGGTGAAATAGTTCGAGTCATATAAGAGAATGTATATATATATTTCATTTAGTATACATTTTTTGGTCGTTTGAAGCCTTCTCAGCAAATTTTTTACTTGGTCTAATATATACTTTCTAGGAGAGGTTAATTTAATGCCGTTTTTGTTTGAATGACACTTCGACCAATAGTTGACATAATAATTAATAATTATTAATAATTAATGCATAGGTAACAATTTTCCATAATTTTTTCAGTCAGCTATAAAGTTCACATTTTGAAAATGCAATTTAAAATTGCCTTAGCAACCATAAAAGTAAATTTACGAACTATTTCAATTAAACTTTAATTAAAACATTTCATTTTATTATATTTTTTGTAATAATTATATATTAATATTTTTTATTAATTTCTTTATTATTTAAATTGAATTTTTTATTTACTTTATTTTAATATTTTAAATTTATTTATTTATTATTTTTATATTAACTTTATTTTAATATTTTAAATTTATTTATTTTTTTTTTTAAATTAGTTCATTTATTACTATTCTTAAATTTAATTTTTGTCCAATATTATTTAAGAATTTTTATTATATTTTTAGTTAAAAGTAATATTTAAAAATTTTGTATATTTTTAAATAATTAATAATTTAAATTTGGTATCTTAACAAAACAATTGACATCATAATTTTTTACTACTTTATTTTATGTACATTTATTTTATTAATACCTGAAAATAATTATTATATTATATTAATTTTTTTTGTAAATATAAATATTCAATATAAATATTTAAACATTTTTTTGTTTTTTTAATTTTTTTTTTTTAATTTATTTTACATAATTTTCCTTACTAACATTAATTTTTTTGTGGCCATTTTAAATTTGGTATCTAAAAGCACAATTAATGAGTTTTCATGGTCCAAGCCTCTTCAAAGTATATGATTTAATCAATATGATATTGTATATTGTCTTATCTATATAATCAAGTCGACAAATCAAGCATCATATGTCATATACATATATAGAATTTAAATTGATATAGAAATTGCTACCCCATACAGCAGCCAATGAACTTAGCGCAGTTCATTCAACTGTTAAGCAAATGCCAATGGAAGAACAGCTCGCTTCTAATGATCATCTCACAAAGGGGCAATGGCTTTTGTTCAGTTAACTTGTTGCTGCATTTATAAGCTAATTATGCGCTCTCGCGACATATTGCCACAAAATTGCAGTAGCCCAAAGGCAGGCCGAAAGCCGAAAGCGAACAAACACACAACAATTGGCAACCACAATAAACAAAAGGATACTTGAGAAATTAGTGTGACAAGCGAACAATTTCCACCTGTAGACAGTTAAGGCTGTAACTGTTCTTGGGCCAAAATGCAGTTATAGGGTGCTGAAGTAACCCTTTCTGTTCGAATTGGGCATAGAAAAAGGTCATTGTCATCGGGGCAGGCCGAGGGCAATAAACTGAAAACGTTTTTGCATTTTCAAATAAATAAGAGCTAAGAGCTTGCAAAAGAACCGCAAGAAACCGCTTAACAACTGAGCAGGATCTACGACGAAGCAAGAGCAAGTACCCTACATTTTAGCGCAAGACATTGTAGGAGGCCACAGCAGCAGGAGCAGCACTGGCCGAGGCCGAGGCAGAGGAAGAGGTCCTGCATGTGGCATGTGCCACAAACGAGCCGAGGCACCCTCTCTCTCACTTAGCTAAGCTCAGCTTTTGCCTCTGCGCTTCGGGCACTTGCCTTGGCTCGTGTCATCTGTTGAATTATAAAATATGGCAAAGGAATTAATTTGCTCAGCGTACGAACAGAGTCGAATCTGGCACAGCAGCAGCAGCAGCAGCAGGAGCAGTCGCAGCAGTGGAGCTCTTAGGATAACGCCTAAGGACCCCTACCAATCGTTCCATCTACCGCTATGCTCTGACTGACTGCAACTTCTTTTGCTTATCTCTGCGCACCTGTCGCTGCTCGATCTGCAGACAAAATGAAAAGGTGCGCTTAAATTCTTATAATGACTCGAACAGAGCCTCGACGCGCACAGTCGCAGAGTTCTCTGTTCTTTATGTCTGTCTCTCTGTGTGTGTGTGTTGCATCTTCTGGCCGCAATTTGTTGTCCTTTTGTTTGCCGCTTGCCGTCTGTTGCCTCCCAAATCTGTCTATAATCTGTGTTTAGGCCATGCACATTGATTTCAGCTCAACATCAGACAAAACACCTTGTGCGTGCCTTCAAAATTCACGTTTCTGGTTTCTCTCATATGCCCCTTGCTCAGGTCTTTTCATGAGGGTATATTGGTTATGTATTGGTTGGAAGTGTATGTAGGATGAACTCGTAGCTGTCCCAATTGACTCTATATATACTTGATTGAAATTTACTCTTCTCTCTGTGTGTGTGTGTGTGTGTGGGTGTGTGTGTGTATGTGAGTGTGTGTTACAGCCTTTAACCTTCTTCTCAGATATCTATATCTCGCCTCAGCATACAGTTAGGGTACTTACTAGTCATGCACTCTCTCACGTCGCTCAATCTGAGTTGTTTTTGTTGCACTCTTGGGTCTTCTTCTTCTTCTTCTTATTCGACTGCTTCTTCTTGCTCCCCTTGGGCTGCACCTTGCTGGGGCTTGTTTCGGCTGTGGCACATGGCAAAATCCGTACCATTTTGTGTGTTTAGATTTTGTCATTTTAATTGCTGGCTCGGGCTTTTGACTCTTCGACTCTTTGCACCCTGCCAGCTAAGCTGAGCTGATTGGCTCATTGTCTGCGGGTTGTTTTTGCTTATTGCTTTTACTGTTTGTTATTCCGTGGCTCTTGTTGCCAATTAAGCTGTTTAAATAGATTTCACAATCTGCCTTGCCTTATATGCTATATATGCCCTGCCACTTGACTACCTCCCCACACACACAGACATATATAGCTTTGTATATGTATGTATATAGCAGGGGTTGCATATTTGACTTGGATTTGTCATTCACTGCTTTTGCCTTTGTCAATGTTCGCATGCAAATCGAACGAGCTTAAGATTTTCCTAAGCAAGGTAAGACTAATCTCTGACTAACTGGCTGTCATTCTGACTATTCTGACCAACGTCTGCCTGTTGGCACTCTGTTGGCTTCTGATTTGGTCGGCGAACTTGCTAAACTGTTTCCTATTTACATTTGCGTTTGTCTTAGTACACTCTAATGTCAACACAAGCAGCTGTAGCTGTAGATCTGTGATATATTTACAAAGCGAATTATTTTCAATTAAATGTTTTTATTTAGTTTTTAATATGAATAAGATTGAATATAAGAATATAAATATTATGAATTTAAATAAACTGATTTTGCAGAGGCTATTTACTAAATAACTCTATAAATGTATCTAGCTATAGCAATCAGGGACCGCAAATAAGAGTTATGGTTAAAAAAAATCAGGCACAACAAAATAACCAGGAAGAGCGGGATAAAAGGAAATAGGTTATTTTCTTACGGCGAATTAAAAAAAGGATAAACTTTATTTGCAATTTTTAAAACAAATTTTTTATTTAATTATTAAAATTGATTTTTATGATAAAAATTAAAAATAATTATTACAAATTAATTTTTAAATAAAAAAAAAATCATAACTTTTATTTTTGATTTTTATTATAAAATTTTTATTTTTAATTTTTATCACAAAAATCAATTTTAATAAAAATAATTTGTTTTCAATTACTAAAAAAATAATTATTATTTCTTAATTTGTATTTTAAAAATTATAACTATTACGGTCCCTGATAGCAGCCAATGAGATATAATGCTAACAAAAATATTCTGCTGCCTAGAAAATACTAAACTTATAAAGAGTTTCAGTTCTTTTAAATAATCAAAAATATCTCATAGCAATTCGCATAGCTGCTTCCACATATTACATTAATGTGGATAAAAATAATTATGTATTTATATAAAAAAAATATATAAGAGTATGAATAAAAATAATATGAAAAATATGTCTTTTGTTTCAGATCTGACAATGCATTTGCGTTTTAAATTAGGCTCATAAAAGCTGGCATAGCCTCGACTCTATTAAGACTATTAAATAAAATTGTAATGATTTAAACTACATTTTAAATAATTTAAATTTAGCAGTTTTGCTTAAATATAAAATATAATATATTAAAAATAATATCTATAACTGTATATAAATAAAAAAAAAAATAAATAAAAAAAATTAAAAAAAAAAATTAAAAAAAAAAATAAAAAATGTAAATGTAAATGTAAATGTAAATGTTAAAAATGTTATATAATTATTATATATATCTTAATTAATTTGTTATCTAATTTACCGTAGCTTAGATATGTAGTTTGTTTATATAATAGCATCATCATCATCGATCATATTTATATATTAATCATATATTATTTATAAAATAATTATTATATTTTATATATTATATTATTATACTCCACATGTAATTCACGTATATCTAAAAAATAGCATTCGTAAATATTTTACTATAATTTTCATTATTATAAAAATTTACTTTCATATATTTGAAATGCTATAATCTGATTACAGCTTTTAAGATTGCTTTCAGAGTCAATCAGTAATGGAATAATTAAGAAGGATGCCATGTGCAACATACAGCTGCCTCATTAATACATTTCTTCTTCACAATCTCCACACACACACACACACACACTGACACATAGACACACTCATTGCATGTATCAATCTCTAACAATCAATCCAACATAAATTTCATATGCTCAACTCATGCTGCAGGTGACAATAGCGATTGAGGGTAAAAAGCAATCATAACTTAGCAATTTGAAGCGAGGAAAAACCCATAAAAAAACGAAGATCGGAATAATATAAATGAGAGCAGCAGCAAGGAGCAGGAGGCTGCGTCTCAAGCTGAGACTGAGGTTCAGGCTGTCGGCCTAAAGGTCCCCTAAAAATTGGGTCATTTTGGCTGCTTGTAATATCGATGAGCGTGACAGGTGCAGGCGCACTTACAGCACTTGTTGTTGTTGTTGTTGTTGGTTTGTGCACCTTCCATTGGTTTTTGTTTTTATTTTGTTTTTTGCTTTTTGCATGCGTCAGCTTGCGGCACACTCCCTCAAGGTGCACGGGGCCTAGATTAGACGAAGATTGCAGTCTGGCTGCTTTGTGGTTGACTCGAGAGATTTTTATGACTGCTGTTCGGTTTTTGGCTGGCGTGTGGCCCACATGCCAATTGGACCGGTACAGGTTGCTGCTGCTGTCGTTGCTGTTGTAATTTGCCTCGACGGCAAGCCTGGCATATGTTTGCCTTAAACCGGCTCTGAGCACGCGTCTCGTCTGGCTCACAATTATTGAGCCAGGACGACGACGATGAGCAGGAGAAGGTGGTGGTGCTGATGGAGGAGGAGAAGCTGAATGTTGAGGACGAACGATGACAACGACAGGTTCCAGGATTCAGCAGGTGCTGGCGTGCCACTTGTGCGGCTCAAAAAAGGAATCGGAATCAGCGCTGCTTACAACGAAAGGACATAAACATAAATGAGCCGCTGTAACATTTTGCCTGCCTTTACCTCCTATTCGGCTCCTGCGGCACAGGTGCCTTTTGCCACAGCCCTCGTTGGCCTTTTAATTGTGCCCTCGCTTAGGTTCACCTGCAGCAGCAGCCCTCGACTGCAACTGACCTAAGACATCTTTTTTTCATGTGATGGCCTCCACGTCCTCAACTGAGTCGCTCTTGCTCACTCTCTGTCTCTCTCTCTCGTGCAGTCTCTTTGCCTGCGTAGATCCTCGCTCGACTGGCTCACCTTTTTTTTTTAGCCGCAACTATTATTTTTATTAATAGCCAAAGTCGAAGTCGCAGTCGCAGTCTTCGCAGGCGAAGACAATGTGGAAGTCACCTGCCCGGCACCTTTGGCTAGGGGTAGCCGGAAAACGGATATGTTGCGGGCCTAGATCACTTCAAGGCACTTCTAAGATGATTTTCCCCTTCTTTATTTCAATTTGGGGTTGCAGCTTTTCTTTTCCTTTTTGTTTATGCATGTATGCCTTTCTCTTCTACTCTTCTCTGTTTTCATGGGGGCTTGTCGTCTATTTGTATTTGAATGCTGTACAAATTAAAATGCCATGACAAATTATGTGGGCTCAGGTGTTAACGGCTTAGGGGTTAATAAACCTGAAGTCAACATATGGCAGAGACAATCGCAACTTTATCAGCTCTTAGCTCGAGCTATGCAACGGGTTTTTATACCCTGAGCCCATTGAAAATGGGAAATCAGGGTATAATGGTTTTGTTAAAAGTATGTAACAGGCAGAAGGAGGCGTGGCAGACCCCACAAAGTATATATATTCTTGATCAGGATGACGAGAAAAGTTGATATAGCCATGTCCGTCTGTCCGTCCGTCCGTCCGTCCGTCCGTCCGTCCGTCCGTCCGTCCGTATGTATGAACGCGTCGATTTCCGAAGATACAAAAGCTAGAGAGTTCATTCTTTTTGTGTTAGGTCCGTATATTGCACGCGCAGTACGAGTTTGTTTCAGAAATCCGATAACTTGTATATTTGGAAAGTTATCGATAAACGAATTTATCGGGAACCAGTTATAAAATTCTAGCTAATTCATCTTTAGAGTTAGAGTCTCCAGGTCTTTTGCATATATATAGATACTAATTTAATACAATTTCGGTTTTTGTCAGATTTTGGATTCCGGTCCCCACTTCGCCCCACCACCCCCAAATGTGAAAAAAATGCACTTCAAATACTAGAGACATGCAGTTTGGTTTAGCATATAGATATGAATATCATAATCATAATCTGAAGATATCAATACGATTGTCCATCTAGAAACAGAATTATTAATCATCAAAGTTTTCTCATCAAAATCCATGCGGCGCAGCAACAAAGGCAGAGAGAGACAGCAAGACGCTTGCAATGCTTACACACATGCATCCACACATACATGCATAGAAGCGTAGATCAGTGTCTATGTGTGCGCGTGGTTTTGCATGCGTGCAGAAACGAATCGAATAATTCTTGCAATATTATTCGTTCGAAGAAGGGCTCAGGGGATTTCGTAGTCGAGCAGTCTCGACTACAGCTTTCTCACTTGTTTATAGAGGTTTTGTTTGCTTCTTGAGAGGGTTTGTAATGATGCAAGAAAATAAATTATTTTAAAATAGTTTTTTTATTCTTTTATGAAATCTATAAAAATTTCAATTTAATTAATCTATATATTTTTAAAATATTTTTATTTGTTGTTTTTTTATTTTTATTTATTTAATTTATTTATTTTGTATTTATTTTTATTTTTTTAATTCACATTAGTTCAATCTGATCTAGAAATGCTCTAAATTCTTTTAATTCTGTTTTCTGTGAGCTTTTGTAATATTTTTATCTAAAATATTTTCATAAAAGTTTGATTATTTGTTGTGATACTTAAATTAAAAAAAATAAATAAAAAATAAAAATAAACAAAATAATTTATTATTCATAACAGATTTTTTTCTGAGTTTGTTTTAGTTTTAAGTGATCTAAAAATATTTTGAATTTAACATTTAATATTGAGCACGCAAATATTTTTAGAAAAGTAAAAAAAATATATATTTATATATTGTTAGACTTCAATCTATTTCTAAAGTAGTTTATTTAATTTTTTAATAAACAAAAAATATTAATAACATATTTTTATTTATTTTCTAAACATTGTCTTTTTCAACTAAAAATGTTCCAATTTTTTCTGTCAGCTCTGTATTTGCTGTGACTTTTTGTTATATCTGTGTTCATTTTTCAGTAGAAAGTCTTTTCCTCATTCATTGTCAATATTTTCATAATTTTAGCTCCAGCCCCATTTCAGTTCTTCCTAATATTTATACAACTCTTAAGCATATTTCTCTCTTTGAATTTGTTTGTTTGCTAAACTATGTCTTTCTGATATACTCAACTTGCCTCCATTCGCTAAATTCTCAAATTTAGTGCTTAATCTTTATTTAAGAATGGTAAATATTAGTCAATTTATTTAATATTTTTCTATTATAATATTGATTATAGTATATCTAAATGCTAAGTTTTAAGACATCTCTGATCTCTATTAAGTATAGAGAGGAATTTGAAATTCTTTTTGATATACTTTATATGAGAAACACTTCATCAAGTCCACTCTCTATGATAAAGTCATATGAATCTAATACTATTTCGAAGTATATTTGACTTTTAGTCAATTTAGCAATGTAAAATGATTCTAATATTGAATTCTGTTTGCCATTGCCAATGTCTCTTTTAGTTTACATTATGAAATACTTGAGTTAGTCTCGCAGCGTCTCATCTGCAATTTATCCCTTTGTCGGCACTTGCCCCAAGGTCCTTGGGCTGCATTTTTGTTGTTGTTGTTTTGTTGCAGCCGTCAATGCAATTGAACTGCATATTTTCGATCGCTGCCGTATGCTGTTCTCATTTTTTTGCTGAGCCAATATTTTGTCAATTTTCGATCAATTTGTTGCATGCCACAAGGCACAAGTGGCGAAGCGACGCACAAAGTGAAGCCAAAGTGAAATCCTTGCCAAATGTTCGCTGATTTTGATTGCGAGCACCAGATGAATGGCGATAATGAGAGTGTGGAGCCCGGCCAGCCAGCAGTCGGTGATTTGTAAACTGCCAAACTTCATTTCGGGAGTTTTAAAGTGCCGCAAAATGCATTGACATTCGCGTTTTGGCTGGCAATTGCAGCGATCAGTGATCGTCGATGATCGCTCTCGATCACCCCACTGCCTCTGCCCTGGCCCATAGTCAACTCTCGGGCGCAATTAGCTGGAACTTCGAACACTTATTGGCGTTTTGTCATACCCGATCGTCGCCCGATCGCCTCCAGATCACCTGGTCTCTTTTCCAGAATGGAAAATGCTGCTGCCGCTGCTGCTACTTGTAATGCGGCGTTTTACAAAGCTCATTCCTAGCATACCACAATGAGCGAAGATCAAAGATCACCGCGTCACCCGAAAACAAGAGCTGCTCTCAGTCCCCAGGTCCCTCAGTCCCAATTGGAGACGTGCAAAAATTTAACTATAAAATCAGGTTTTTCGTCTGCCCACAAAAAAAAAAAAAAAGAAGAAAAAAAAACATATTTGGAGCATTTTTGGACAATTTGTAACAAAATGTTGCCTCATCAGTTCAGCTGCTCAGAGAGTTCGTCCTTGATACAAATGTATTTAGCACTAATAGAGACAAGCAAATTTATAGATCAGCAAATATTTGCGTCCGAGTGAAGGACGCTTGAGCAGCAACCCCTAAAGACTTGACGGCTTAAATTGCTAGAGAGCATTTCAGGAATTTCATCAGCTCTGCAGAGGCATTTTTATTAAGTAGATAGGGAGGGATCTACTAAAATGTCAATTTTAAATTATATATTTATTTTTATATAAATTTCAATACAGTTTTTAATTATTTGTCACTTTATTTATTATATTATATATAATTTATAAAATTAAAATAAAATAAAATTTGAAAAATTAATTAAACAACAATTTTCGATATTTCACAAAAATACAATTATATATTTATGCTTTTTAGAAGCGCAAATAATAAATAAATAAATAAAATATTTATGCTAAATATATAAATTTTAATCAAATTAGCGCTGATAAATTCCTTTTTTCAAAGAGAGAGACAGAGAGAGAAAGATAAAGTAAAGTAACTTCTATATAAAGAGTCCATTAATAATAGCAAAGTTAGGCAAAAGAACTTAAGGAATTGTTATACTGCTGAAAACTATTTGTGTGAATATTTCTATTATTTTATTAAAATATTTTGTGAATTATTTTTGAATATTTCTCATTATTATTTAGAAATATGTACACCTAAAAAGACTAAGCTAATTTATAAAATAATTTAAAAAAAATCGAATATATTTTAATAAATTTGAATAATGTACTTTAAAACCAAAAAATAATAACTCATAAATGATCCAATGATATCAAGAGCCTTGGCTCTTTACCTTTACCTAGTGAGGTTTTCTTTATAGGTATATGTGCCCAAGAGACTTTTATTATTGTTATCTATACTCCATTGAAATTATTCAAAAAATCACCAAACCCCTTAAATAAATACAAAAAAATTCAAGTATTCAAGTTTCTTTAGCTTTCAACTTTATTTTCGCCAAAAAATTACAATTAAACATAGCTAAATACAAAATGAAAATGATTTTTATAAATAATAGAAAATTGTCATTGAAAAACTTAGAGACTAATGCATTCATATAAATAGATCAGGTTCTCAAAAAGGCTTAAATAATTTAAGTAAATATAAATATAAAGTAACTAAAACAAGAAATTTGTTAAAATTTAATTTACCATATTAATAATAATAATAATAATAATAAATGACGCTTTATGCCAATTGTGATTGTTGTTGTTGGGATCTTTGGTACTTTTAGCTGCGTTTTCTTTGCCAATTTTGGATTTGGTATTTAGGGTTGTAAGAAAAAAAAGTAAAACAATTTCAAAAGGTGTATAAAACATTAACTATGCAATAAATTATGTTAGCTTAGATCTAAATAATATTTAGTTACTTATGCATAAATGCGCTTAGAGAACTAGTTAGAAAAGTCTTTTGTTTTTGTTTTTGGGTATATTTACACGAGCTTAGAACTAAGATTGAGCAGAGATTAACTTAGCTAAGTAACTAGTGCGCGGGAAATGTACTTTCCATTCGCTTAACAATATATTTAAATATTTTAATTATTTTTTAACTGTTTTTCTTTATTTTATTTGTAATTTTTCGCTTGCCTAAACAAAACAAACTTTGGCTTCATAGCAACGACTTAGACGACTTTGCATTTGCAGGCGTGCCAACTTGGTGGTAACTGGTAGATATTCTTAGCCTAAAATCCACTGGATCGGAATGGTGTCTCATCTTTATATATATGTAATGTATACATTTGTTTTATTTACATTATATTTATAGCGGCTGCTGTGGCCTAGCAACTGCTGCTGCTAACCTCCATTTTGATGGGCATTGAGGGCATCTCCTCGTGCCGGCTCTCCCGATGACGTCGCAAATCCACTTTGCGCTGGAAGGATTGATCGCAGAGACCACAGCCGAAGGGCTTGTAGCCCGTGTGCTTGCGCATGTGCGTGATCAGATTGGAGCTCTGGCTGAAGGCCTTCAGGCAGACGGTGCACTTGTGCGGCTTCTCACCTGCGCAAATCAATAAAAAACAATTATTGTAATGAAAGCAAATTTATAAAGAGAGAGAGAGAGAGAAAAGGTGTTTATTAATTGTTTGAGCAATTAGACAAATTGAAAGCTGATAAATATCGTTGAGCGTTTGCCGATTTTAATGGAGTTGACTGTTTGAGGGTGACTCAAATCACACATTAGGGTGGACAGGCATGCAAAGAGCTGTCAAGTCAAAGCTATTAAAGTTCGTTTACGTTTGACATATTTGCACAGCATTTATATGGTTTATATATAGTTCAAATGAAATTGAAAGGAAGTATGTAAAATTAAATGAAATTATAATTTTGCCATTGAACAATGAAGCGGTTCATAGAGGAAATGTCAGGAAGAGAATCAAGAATAAATCTCAGTATTCATTTAATCATTGCAAGAATATATTGAAGACTAGATTATATATATAGCAAAAGCTCCTCTATTTCTTTTAGACATATAGCTCATATGCTGGCTATGTAGTACTCTAGTCTAGTCTAGTTCACATACAGCTGAGCTCATATATATAGAGAGACAACCCCTTCTCACGCAACTCTTAGCACAAGCCAAAGTCAAATGCATGTGGGTCAGCAGCTATGACTGCTCACAAACAAAGCCAGCTTATCACCTATGCTAATATCAGAAAGAGCTGAAAGATAGAGAGAGAGAGGGATAGGTAGAGAGCGTTAACTTACCCGTATGTATGTACGTGTGCTTCTTCATATCGGACTTCTGATGGAATCGCTTGCCGCAATACTGACAGGGATATGGCCGCGTGTCGCTGTGTATTAGCAGATGTGTGGATAGTGTGGAGGAGCGTTTAAACGATTTGCCGCACTGTTTACACTGCAAGAGAGAAACAAAGCCAAATTGGAGCAGGCTATAGTAAATAATCGAAATAATGAGCTGTTTTATTTGGACAGCCTGATGGCGGCAAATAAAATCTCAAACAAAATAATAATGTGTGTGCTAAATACTTATGAATTAAACTAGATTTGTGAGTGTGCAAATATTTGGCAACAGGTGCCTTCAAATAGGGTAAAACCCGCAGGCGAAGCTAAACAATATGGCTGACTGGCAGGACGGTCAGGGAGAGAGTGGGTGAGGGAGAGGGGCGTGGCAGCGTTATCATAACAATTTTTTGCGTTTATTTTTAAGAAACAGCTAAACAAACAGCAGCAGCAGCAGCAGCAGCTCAGCTCCAACTCAATGTTAAATCTCAAGTGAAATACATTTCTCCAAGATGACAACATATATATATATATATAAAGAGACTCTTATATATATATCTGTGTTATTGTAGACTAAACACAGCTGTGGGGCCATTGGGTATCGAGAACTGGGCAACGGGTCTGCTCTGCGCCTCGTAACATCTTCGCAACGAGGAGATTAAATGTTTGCACAGTTTGTCTGGCTGCAACATGCAACAGTATCTAAACATTGTCGCTCCCGTATTGACACAACTCAATCCCATTCCCAACCACCTCGGGGCTACGTGTGCGACATTTATAAAAAAAAAATATTAATAATAATGAGAAAAACCTTTCGAAAAGCTACGCATACTGTCAATTGACACAAGTGCGCCGACTGCTCAACAACAAGTAGAAGAAAAATTGTCTACAAGAAATTTACAAATTTTTATTTTACTTTTTTACCCCGCTCACTCTCTCTCTCAGTCTGTTATTTTGGATTTTCTATTTGTGGATTGCATTTGAGCTGTATCCATGCCTAGACAGAGCCCCAATTAGTTGGCCCATTGTTGCTGGCCCCGGTCTGAGCCATAATGTCAATTTGCTCAACGCTGAAAACGTAGCGGAAGTTGGCAAAACTCTCGCGTAGAAACCCCAAATACATGACTCAGCCGCAGACTCAGACTCCAAGCCAACTCAGACCGGGTGGGCCAGCAGCAGCAGATGTAAAGACTTACAAAAAAATATAAATGCGGGGTCAAGAAAAAAAATATGACTGCGCCTGCGTCCAGGACTCGAGCAACTGTTTCGACCATATGTCTGGAAACCCTTTTTGCTCGGCTATCGCATTTCACTCTCACTCTCTCCTTCTCTCTCTCGCTGCTTTGGCAAATGTGTGAAAAGGTAGCTGCCTGTCGCGGGTGTTGAAGTGCCTTTGATAAAAACATAAACTGACAGCGGGGGTAGTCAGAGCATGACCATACCCCCCGACCAACCCCGACTCCGAACCCTATGCAGCTCATATAACATGCCTTGGTCGTGTGCCCCTTTGCTTAATGTGGCAAAAAATATATGTGCTTGAACAAAACGACAATTATGATTGAACCCGAAAAAAAGAGACATTGAAGGAGTAATTTCAATATATAAATCTTCCGAGGGGCGCCACCAAGCTTACTCCCATTCGTGAAATAATCAAAATTATTTGATTAACTAATTGCGTGATTTCGATTGTGCCTAATTGAATTTCCATAGAAGAGTTCGAATGAAAATGCAAACAGTTTGTGTACTTTATGACATGATATTGTGCGGCGGCACTTTCCCAAATTGAATTGGGTGGACCAACTGTGGGCAGAGCAATTAAAACGCGACAGGACCTTCGAAAATATGAAACAATTAACACGGGTAAATCGAGAGACAGAGAGAGAGAGAGAGAGAGGGATAGGGGCAGGGAGCTGACGATAGACACGCAATGCAAGCGATATAGCCAGATATATGCTGAGGACTTATGCAATGAGTTTACGATATTGAAGGGAAATTGAAAAGGGCTCTAGCTCGAGCTCTGACCAATGTCACGTGATTGGGTCATTAGCAACAAGCAGAAGGCTTTGACAGTCTACAGATTATGATTTAGTTTTCATAGATTTATGGCTGATATGTCAGATAGTAGTAGCTATAGCTAAATATAGATGGTGCCTTTGCTCACTCTCTATCTCCCTTCCTTACTAATTTATAGCAGTTACCTCAGATAGCTCTAAATATAGAAATTCCCCTCTCTCTCTCTCTCTCAGTCTCTTGGCACTTCCGCTTTCAGCTCTGATTCGACTTTGGACCAACATTAAGAAAAAAGCGTGGAAAAAACATGAACTTCCCGTCTGGCTTACCTGAAAATTTCGGCCGCTGCGTTTCTCCTGCTCGCACTCGCCTTGATACGATGATGAGGAGGACGAACGACGCGCAACATCTGTGGCCGTTGAATCAGGATGTTGCTGCTGCTGCTGTTGCTGGTGCTGCAACTGTTGCTGGGTCGTGTGTTGCTGCTGCTGCTGCTGGTGTTGATTACGCATGTAGCCCAGTTCGGCGGCTGCCACAAGACCCATGAGAGCTGCAGCCGAACGTTTGTTCTCCTGCTCAGCCTCAGACTCGGCTTTAACCTGCTGCTGCTGCTGTTGCTGTTGTTGCTGCTGATGTTGCTGTTGCTGATGTTGTTGCTGCTGTTGCTGCTGTGTTTTGAGGTGCTGTGTGAGCAGCTCCAGATTATTGCCAGTCAGGCCAGCCATGAAAGCGCTGCGATGTGCGTACAGCTGCTGCTGCGCCGTTTCAAAGTCCAGATCCTGTGCGACACTCGTCGAGGACAGCGGCGATTGCAGCGACTGCAGCGACGATATGGAGGCAGCCGAGCGACGCTCGTACTTGAATTTGCGCACTATGGGATCAACTTGCTGCTCTTCAAAATCCTCGCCAGCTGCTGCCACTGCCACTGCTGCCTCATGCCGCGTGGAGCGCTCACACATGGAAGCCGGCGACCAGATGATGTTGCCCTGCGAGCGGCGCTGCTGTGAGGGCGTGCCAGCATTTGCAGTCTTCAGATTGACAGCTCTCAAGGGAGGCGGCGTGGTCAGATGCAGTGGCTGCTCCCGCTCATCCAGGCTGAGGCTGCCGCCGCTCAGGCTGCTACTGCTGCTGCTGCTGCTGCTACTATTGTGATCGTGATCCTGCTCCGAATCGGATCTGGCGCGCTGCTTGGTGCTCAAGTTGAGCGGCATATCCTCATCCTGCTGCTGCAACACATGATTGTTGCGGCTGCTGTTGAGCTGCAGCTCCTGCTCCTTTTCGGGCGTCAGCGCAAAGTCGCGATCCCGCTGCCCTAGCACAATGGAGGCGGGCGATTTGGGTGTCACTGGTGTTAGTGGCGTGCCCAGTGCCGAGGCCGACGAGAGCAGAAATTGCGGCCAGAGCAGAGCGCTTGAGTAGAGCAAGGGATTGTATAGAAAGGGCAGATCTGCAATCAATTAGAGATCAAGTTGTAAAGATGAGATATATATGAATAAGCGATAAAGATATACAAATTAGATATATAAATATGTGTATGGCTGATGTCATGACTCTAGAGATAATATTTAAGCTAGTCGTGATGCAACATGATTCAAGCTTGCATTAGCTTTATTTTAAATGAATTTTAAATGTAACGAAAGAATTTGTTATAGAGTATCAGCTTTTTCATTTAAATCGGATATCCTTTTATATACCTAAATATATATTAATATTCAAAATAAAATGATTCATATTAATAAGAATAATAATAATAATTTATGAGTATCATGATTGAGATGTATCCTTGAAAGATTTCTTTGAAGAATTTATATTAATTAATAAATCTTTTCCCCTATATATATAAATATGAATATATAATATAGCAAAATAATTCCACAAGTTAAAAAAAAAATAAAATATAGTATTATTCCTATATTTTTTTTTTTTTTTTTAACTTGTGGAATTATTTTGCTATATTATATATTTATATTTATATATAGTATTATCCCTATATTTTATTTATTTTTTAACTTGTGGAATTATTTTGCTATATTTTTGCTTTTCTCTAAGAGCGTTTAAACATTACAGCATAAACATAAAGCGTTCTTTAAATATTTTACTTTACTTTATATATTTTATTTTACTTTAATTATTATTTTTAATAAATGATTATCATTAATATTGGCTCTTACTTTTTTTTTTTTTTTTTTTTATTAATTTTTTAAATAAATGATTATCATTAATATTGGCTTTTATATTTGTTTTATTAATTTTTTCTTCAGTTATTTTAGCTTTCAATGAGGGCAGCTGACAAAAAATTTCTCCTAAATATTACGAAGAACTTTTAGATCAATTCTCTTAAGCCAGCTGCATAGCTTTTTGCTAAGACATGCCCAAGCCAGAATTGTGGCTGATCTGTAGCTAAACTCTTGCATATTTTGTATATTAATAACTTAAGGCTTCCTTCTTTATCCCTTAGATCATATGCCCACTCCGTCTCGATCTGCTTACCTCGATTGTTTAGCTTTTGTGCAGCAGCCGATGCTATGACCGTATTAAAGGCCGAGGCGCGCTGCATCCATTGCTTGTCCAGAGTTGGACCCGCGTAGCCCGCTGGACTTGGCTGCGAGTGTGGCGATGGCGGCGGCGACAAATGATTCATTTTGTTGGCCTTGAGCACTGGCTCTTATTTAATTTGATTTATTTTAATTTTTTGGTAAAACACTTTTCGAAGAAACACTTGGCTAAATGTGGCCAGTAAAATTTTCAAATTTCTTCTTTGCTTTTAGTTTATTTCGAGACGAGACACGCACACAAAGATCGTTTGAATTGCTCAAATTATTTACTAACTTTTCTTTATTTAGACTTTACTTTGTTTTATTTATTTTTTCTTAAATTTTTGGTTTTTTTGGTAACTGATCTTTGTGTATTGAAAGCTGGTTCGCTTGTGAGACGCACACGTCTGTATCGCTCGGTGCTTCGCACCTGACTGAATCTTTGGCCGATTGTGCGGTTCTAAATTGAGCCAACGGTGAAGCGAGTGCCTGGCCGACTTGGCCCGAAAATCGAGGCTCGAAGCATGTGAGTGTGTGTGTTGGTATATGCAGTAGTGTGTGTGTGTGTGTGTAAGCCGAATCAAAACGAACCCTCATTGCATTCGTATTGGTGTTGACTTTAGTGGTGGCTCTTGAGCCCTTTATGTTTGCCTCTTTATATGTGTGTGTGTGTGTGAAAGAGAGTGTGTGCTTGTGTGTGTGTTGCCAACTCTGGTTTTTCACCTTTGGCAGCAGTTGGCAGCCGCTGCTGTTGCTGTTGCTGTTGCTGTTGTCCTGCATGTTGTAAGGGTCAAGACACACAGTTACGCAGCGCCAGGGCCCGCGCCGCCTGTTCTCCTCTCTATCAGTTGCTTTGATCGTGCGCAGCTCAAATTGTTGTTGTTGTTGTTGCTGTTGGCAGCACGCGTTTCTCAACTAATTGGTATGCAGTTAAAGTTTGGCGGGCGTTTGTTGCATTGTTGCTCTGCCCTCGCCGTGCCACGCTGTTCTTTTCGTATTGTAACTGTTACAGTTGTTATTGCTGTTGCAGTTGCAGTTGCTGCTGTTGCTGCTGTTGGCTGTTGCTATTGGCACAACTGACACCAACTGTTGTCCAGCCTGGGGATTATGCTTGTCACTGACTCAGCTAAAGTACAGGCGCGTGTTGAGCGAATCTAAAGGATATTCGAGGGTTGAGCGTTAAGCAAACTGTGATCTAAATGATCTGACTGAGCCTGTATAGAGTGAGAGGTTTGTGGTGTTTCAATGGATCTATAGCCAGATTATGGGCTAAGCATATGTAAGCTGATTAAAATTTTGGAATTGAAACTGTTAAGCTGATTAAAATTTTGGAATTGAAACTGTTAATGTAAATATTTTAGTGCTAAGAAGCACTTGAGTAGCAAGATAAAATATCTAAAAATGTTTATATATTATAGATGTTTGAGTTTTGTTTTTATTTTATTATAAATTATTCTTTCTTTTATTTATTTTACTTTATAAATGAAATAAAATAAAAAACAATTGTTGACACTGTCATATTAAACATAAAACAAATTTAAAATAATTTAGAGTATTAAATAAAAAAAAAAAAGGCTAGCAATAAAAATTTATTAATAATATATTTGTAATCTATTTCTTAACATTCCAACTAGGCATGTTGCAAATTAATTTTATATTTGTCTTATTTTAAATGTTATATTAAGTTACTTTGGTTTATATGAATTATTGAATCAAATAAAAATTTCAATTTATCACAATATCGTAGTTAGAGAGAAGGTTATAAATTGAGGGTTATAATTAACGTATTTTTGTCGTTATTTAATTTTAGTCAATTCTACGTTGAAGATTTTCACAAAATTCTTTTGGCTTCATTTAACAAATACTCTAATCTATTTAAATAATTTTTCGTTTTATAAAAAATTTTTTTCAAAAGACTTGAAAAGTTGCTATAAAGCTTAAAAGGCATACTGTGCCAATAATTATGTTCGTCACTGTATATATTGTTTTAAAACTATTTACTTTATTTGCTTTTCCATTTCATAAAATTGTTTTATACATATTATATTAAATTATTAAATCATTATAGGATTTATAAATAAATCCAAATAAATTCTAACTCAATATTAAATTAGCTTTAAAAAAATTTATAATTTTATGTACATAATATATTACTCCCTAGATCTTATTGTGATCGAAAAGCAATTATTCTGAAAAGTTTAATTATTTATACATTTCAATATTTATATATTACCTAAAATTGTTTTAAGCTTTTCGTGCACATTTTCGATTATGGAGTTTCTCTAATTGTTTACTGTACTTAGAGCATGTTTCTCATAGCTTAACAAGTCTGAACAAATTTGAGTCATGGCTGAAGAAGAATTCCTTGTAGAAGAATTTCTTGGCTACGTCCTGCTGTCTGAACTACTACCTAGATATAGCTTGATTAATTTTGGCTTTAATATTTTTAAATTAAATTTAAATTTGTTCTTTTATAAAAATATCTAAAAATTCCATATATATGTATTTCATTTGGAAATCTTTCTAACTTGAACATTTCCAAACTGTTTGGCACTTATCGAAAATTGTAAAGCAATTAAAAATCATGGTCCATCACCTGCCGCTGCGGCTGCATTCTGCGTCTTTAGATGCACCTTTCCACATAGTTTACAATTTTTTCTTAGTCGTTCGTCCTGAACGCTGTCCCCTTCCTATTCTCTGGCTCTCTGCCAGCTCATCCTTGCTCGCTTGGTCGCCTCTGCTGCTGCTTAGTAATTTCCAGTTTATGGCGCTGTGGCCCACACACCTGCCTAGGTTACGCCTGACAAGAAAACGCGGGCACACTTCGAGCAACTGGCAACAGCATTTAACGATCCAGTTGCGATGAGTTCCTTTTTCTTATTTCTCGTTTGGCGCAATTTCCTCGAACGCCTTTGCATGCATTTAAAGGACATGTGCATGCCATTACAACAGTTAACTGCAGATCGGGAGACACCCCCGAGGACATTCCAAGACACGAGCGTGCCACAAGCCGCAATAGCTCAAGCGAAGCATGCCATAGACACATGCACAAGACCCCATATATAGGCTATAGCTCTATACCATATAGTCAGCACTATATCAGCCCCGATAGTCATTCATTGTTGTAGCTACGATGAGGGCTGTTGGTTGGCTGGCTAGCTGGCTGGCTGGTAGATCGCCCTCGTTGCGCTTCAGAGCGCGAGGGTTCGCATCGAGGGTTAGCGGTAGCCGCAACCGCCTGGCTTTTTGTAACGGATTCACCTTATGCCAGACGCGTGCCCATCCATCATCGTTTGATATGCGCAGTCGCAAGCGGCACAGGTAACAAGAACAACAAAAACAACTATAAGAACAGTTAGCGCAACTGTGTAAATCGCACAGCGTTTTCTATTTTCCATTTTCTATTACTCTTTCCATGTTTATCGGCCCCATTTATGACGGCGACACATTCCCAGAGTTACACCCTCAGCTTTGTTTGCATTGCGTTCTCCTCTCTCTCTCTCTCGCTCTTTGCCAAACAAAAACAAATCCCACGTTGGCTTCTGTTGCTGTTTTCGCTGCGCCGAATACCTTTACACTTGGTCGCTTGGCTCGTGGCGCTGCGCATTGCTCGTCGCTGATTGGTCGAGCTCGCCAATGGGCGTTGACTGCGCGTGCTGCTCACCCCGCTGCCTGCATGGGCAAGCGCAAGCAAACGGGTTTGTCACTGTGTGCTGTCCGTGTGTGTGGCGCTGTCGGGCTCTCTTGCCTACCTCTTACAACTGGCTGTGTGGTGAAGTTGAGTTGCAGAGCTTAGTTAAACCGTTAGTTCAATTGTATTTGATTTGGCTCTGCGTGTATGTGAGTGTGTTTGTTTGCATTGAAAGCACCAATTGGCTGTCTGATATGTAACGGCATGTGATAAGCATTTTGCGAGTTTTCTGATTAGACTTTGACTTTCGCTCTGATTTGAATATGAATTTGAGCGAGTTTCAGTGTTAATATGAGAGAGTTTATATGAAGATCAGAAATTACATTATTATTTTCAGTTACGCAGAATACATTTAGCAACATAATTTTCTTTTAAAATATAGATTATATAAATAAATAAATATAATAAATAAAATATAATACTGAATTTATTTGTTCCATACTAATAGATCATTATGCATAATAAGCAAATACAAATAGAAATAAATAAATAAATTCTATAAACTTATATCAAATACATTTTTATATATTATATATAAAATCTTAATTTACTTGTTATTCAATAAACAATATTTCAAATGACATACAAATGAATAAATAAACTTAAAAATTACATAAAGAATTTTCTGCATTTAGTTTTTCTTCAACAGCCCATTCATACCTACAGACCTTTCGGAATGCGTTTGCTTCTGTTCTACGCACTGGCAATCTTCACTGATTTATCGCACAATCTGCCTTCATCTTTTAAGTGGGCAACCATTTAAGTGTATTCTATTTGTCTCACAGTGGGTGCTAGCAGTTGGCTGCATATACAAAAATTCTTAACAACAAATCAGACGGAAATCTGTAATAAATTTATTATTATGTAGATGTGCGCCCGGACTAACAAATGCGGAAAGCTAAAAGCCAACAACAACAGCAGCGAGAGGAAGGCGCTGGCTACTGGTTATGAGCACGACAAGAAGGAGAAGCAACACGGTCCACACTAAATGGATGCTGATGCTATTTGCTGTTGGCCGAGGCAGCAGTCGGTTCATATCGTGCAGATTGTTGGCAATTATTAAAATGATAATTGCACAAATCTGGCTATCAATTGACGACCATCGAAGACCTTAGACCAAAGCGAGACCAAAAACGAGCGAAAGCCGCAAAACAAAACAAAGCAACCTCACAGACGTACATAGATCCAAAACGCATGCGCAGCCCCAGCCCCAGTCTCAGCCTCAGCCTCAGCCTCAGCCTTAGCTCTGCAGGCAGCCCGAGCCGCAACTGCAGCGTGGACCAGGTCTGTTCGTTGCTTTGGCTACTGTTGGTCTGCGTCTTATCATGTGGCGTTGGTGCGCGGCTTGCAGCATTTTGCAAACGTTGACAATTTGGTATTAATTTAAGACAACAGCAACAAGCCTCCTGGGCAGCCACAGAGCGCCTTTGGCTAGAGCATGCTCGACAGACCCCGACAGTTGTTGCCCACTTGGCCAGAGCCGCCAAGCCACTAGTAGCAACAAGACGGACATTTACATGCTGCTCCCTCTTCCACCTCAACGACTCCCGCTCCACCCGCTAAACAAACAATGAAATCTGCGTAGTTTACTGTTGACCCAAGCTGAGTGGGACAGCCAGCCAGTGTGACCAGCTGCGTTTCGAAATGAGGAAAAGAGGTTTGGCCTGGGCTTTAGATAGATGGAAATGTAGACAAACTAAGACAGTTTCTAAGGGCAGTTATAATTAAACTTTGATTGGAAATTAAATTAAACTCTTGCTTATATAAAAGAAGGAAATAAAGAATATGAACACATACACATATATTTTTGTTATTTTAAAATAGAAAAATTCTGAACAGCAGGAAGGTTTGTATAAAAATAAAAAAAGAGCTAATTTAAGGAAATAAAATTATTAAAGAAATAATAATAATAAATAAAAATAATATAATTTTAAAAAATAATAATAAATGTTTATTATATATTTTAAATACAAAATTATACATTTAAAATATATCTCTTGAAAATAAAAATATATTAATAAAAATGCTTAGTATTTTTTCATAAATTTTAAAAAATATTAATAAATAATCTAATTAGGAAATAATAATAATAAGTTATTATTATATATTTTAAATACAAAATCATACATTTTTAAAAATATATCTTTTGAAAATAATAATATATTAATAAAAATGCTTGGTATTTGTTTATAAATAAATTTTAAAAATATATAAATAAAAAATAAAAAATATACATGTAAAAAAAAAATTGCAAAATAATTAGAAAAATAAATAAAAATGATGGAAAATTATATATTTATTCAGGGATAAAACAAAATCAATGAATATTTTAATTTTATAAATATAAAAAGTCTGAAAACTCTTTAAAATCTTTTAGAAAAGTAGAAAAAAGATTTACATAAAGTAAATGTTAAATGAAAATTAAATTTGATTTTTTTTTTAATACATTTTTAAATCAAACTTAAATATGATTATTTTATAAATATAATAAATAAATTAAATTATGCCTATAATTAATTATAATATATTTTTTAAATATTGTTGTTATTTTTTTCTAAGTTTATATTTATATTTAAAATTAGCTGGTCACACTTTGAACAGGCTCTACCATTTCAGCTGCACACAATTATAAAGCAAAAATTGATAAAAATTATTGTTGTTGAGCTGTAGAAGAGAGCGAATGGAACTGGGAATACGATGGCGATTAGCGCAAAGCCAAAAGGTTGCAGTTGCCCACTGACCACTGCGGCTGCGGCTGAGGCACAGCAGCCAGCGAAAGCTGCTCCACTGCTGCTGCTGTTGCTACTGTTGCTGGCTGCTGCCCCCTCAATGCAAACGCATGATGAAAATCAGCGACTCGCAATTGGCAACGAGCAGGCCTTGGACTTTGATACGGATTCGGATTGGGATTCGGTTGGGGATGCGGTTGGGGATTCGGTTCGGGATTCGTCGATACGCTAGGTGGCATCGCATTTCTGCTGAAATTTATTTCAATTTCATTTGATATTAATTGCGAATGGCTTTAAGATTGAATTCCAATGTGACCATTTTTGGGCTATGCCATACAAATGGCCCCGTCGTTCGCACTCGACCTCTGGTGGCATGTTGTCGATGTTGTTCCTTGGTCCGAGGTCTTGTTACGAATGCAGCATTTTGTTTAGTTGTTTGGCTGTTCAACACGCTGGCGCCACAAACAATTTGCTACAAATAAGGCACCGACTAGAGTTTTTGGGATTGGGTTTGGGTTTGGGTTTGGGTTTGGGTTTGACTCTGGGAGTGAGCCTAAGACTGAGCCAATTCGCCCGCACAAATCTCTGGCAGCTGAACGGGTGCTGGCGCGGCTGTCACGGCTGCCGCTGCTGTTTGTCGTAATTAGCAGCAACTGCAATTGCAATTGCAATTGCAATTTGGTTAAAGTTATTTCTTTTGACCATTTTGGTTTGTGCGAAAGTTCAGCCGAGCCGAGCCGAGCCGAACTGAGCCTGGGCCTGGACTGGCTTCGAAGCGGACTTTCCAAACGGCAAACGGCAACCCACACGCTGACACAATTAAGCCAAACACATGTCGCCGCACGGTCAGATAAGCCATTTATTAACTTTTCACAAGACTCTAAATGATGCCATAATCTCCGCATACGGTTAGACATATGAGAGAGCTTCAGCTTTCCGCACAGCAGAGCGCAGCGCAGGAGATGCAAAGATATAAATAAGAAAGGGTTCATGGAGACTGCTCACCGAATTTGCAAATACACTAAATTTAGAATCTTTTTTAAAGAATTTATTTGCTTGAAATTTTATATTTTAATTGAAAACTATAAAATATATAAATATTTTAATAATATTTTATTATATAATTATAAGTCAATATTTATTTGTGACAATGCTTGAAAGAACTATAAGGAAATATAGTTATTTCCTTCTGTGATATCTGTCTTTTCTCTCTTCCTCTCACTTTCTCGCCCACCAGCTCACTCAAATGAGAAATTTGTAGAATAAACCTGCCCTTACTCTTTCTCCTTTTCTCCCACGCTCCCTCTCATTCCTCCTATCACTCACCAGCTTTGTCTCTCTTATATAATTCTAATTCTAATTCTCTATCCTCTCTCTCTTTTACATATATCTTCTTGCTGCTTTCTCTCTCTCTCTCTCTCTCCCTCCCTCTCTCTACCTCCCTCCCTCCCTCTCTCTCTCTCTCTCTCTCTCTGTCCCTTTGTCTAACTCTCAGTCCTACTCAACCAATTTCGATATCTTCTATATCCAGTATCTAGTCTATCTAGTCTATACCCCTTTCGCTCTTCCCTCCTCAGTCTGCTATTTCCTTTACTCAAATGAGTATTTGATGTACCATATAAATATAATGACTTCATTATCCACTCTATGCCTAGCTCTCTCTCTCTCTGTCTAACATTCAACCTCTCCCTTTCTTTCCCTTTCTCACCCTCACTCGCCCTCCACCTCTCTGATCTCATTTGATTACGTTGCAAACCTTCTGCACATTTCAATATACTCTTCACGCTAACATCAAATGCCTTTTGAACTACTGTTTGGGGGGTAGCTCGAAACTATATGCTCGAAGGAGCGCCGCCGCCGTTTGACAATCCCAAGTACCCAAAGTCCAGGCCCAACAATTGAACTGCAATAAAACAATTTACCCAATATAGCGCAGCCCAAGAGCAATCGCAGTGCCAACTAGCTGGATAGCTGAGCCAGCGAGCTCGAGTCCAGCTAGCTGCTGGCTGAACTGAAGAGCCGGGGCTGGCAAGCTCTCTGCACATTTATCATTGAAATGTGGCGTGCGGCTTTACGCAGCGTCGACTGCGGCGTCGGCGGCTTTGCGGCACCAAAACGAGACCCGATCAGAGCTTCTTGTCTTGGCGGTCGCTTTGCATATGCCCAAGCAAACAACAACAACAACAACAACAACAAGGCAGTAAAGAGCAAGTTCACGTCCGAGTCGAACTAGCAGTCGATGCTCTGCCCTGTCTCAATCTCTGGCTGGGCGGGCGATAAACTAGGCGCTCGTTGCATTGCCAATCGCGTAAGTCAGTGTCAGCGATGCCCATACAAAATCAATTCATTGAACTGAACAGATTTCACTACTTGAGTCGGTTGCCTCTTTGCCTGCAACTCGACTAACATCTTATCGAGAGAGAGAGAGAGAGAGGGAGAGTGAGGGAGTGAGAGAGATGCTCGCATCTTCATAACAATTGCGACTTTTTCGTAATTTGCATATGTTTTGGCTGCTGCGACAAAGGCTCTCATAATTGCTTGATTTAGCGGCCCATTCATGAGACGTGGCGCCAGAGGCAACCGTTCTATGCTTTCTTTGTTGGCTGCGTGTAAATTGCAAAGCAGCAGGAGCAGCCATAGTAAGTAGAACCTGACTCTTACCACGTGCGGGCGGGTCTCTGTCGTCTCTCTGTGTGTCGTGTAAATTGCCAAGCAATTCATAAATGTCAACGCGTGTTGGCCAAACGCCGCCAACAGCGAGTGGTAGGAGTGGATGTGAGTGCAGTTGCTGGCTTGATTTATGAGACAACTCTGGTTGCATCTATGCCAATTAGAACTGTCGGCGTTGCGAGACATTTCTCCTGCTCAGGCTAAGCTGTTAGATAATATTAGCAGTAGGTAAATATATGATAATGATGAATTCATATGGAAATGTTTTCGTGGGAAGTGGAAAGTGAAAAACATTTGTATAAATTTAGAAATAAATATAGAAAGAGATAAAATCTAAATAGCGCAATTTAAAGAAATATCACAAAAAAATATATTAGACAAATTTTAGATCAAAATTTAAATTCATTTGTGCAATATAAATAATGTTGAATCGCAAAATTTTTCATATTTTACTTACTTTTCTATATCTTCTTCTGTTCATAATTTCAATTTAAATTTGAATTTTATTTAGTTTATTTTTATTTTATTTTACTTTTTTTATTAAATTTATATAAATAAATAAAAATATTAAATATTTCTGCAGATCGGTTAGTTTATATTATTTTTATTTTATTTTATTTTTTATTAAATTTATATTTATATATATTTATATAATTTATATTATATTTAAATAAAATTTTAATTTTAAATAAAAATAAATCAGAATTTTTATTTAAAATTATAATTTTATTGATGCAGATCAGATAATTTATATTATTTTTATTTTATTATTATAAATATTATTATTACATTATATATTTATTTTATTAAATTTATATTTATATATATATATTTATATAATTTATTTTTAATTGAAATTACAATTTTATTTTTGCAGATTGAATAATTTATATTATTCTTTTTTTTTTTAATTTCAAATTACAGAAGCAACCAAATCAAGTAAATGTTTTATTAAATGTATATTTATATATATTTATATAATTTATCTTTATTTAAAATTACAATTTTATTTCTGCAGATCTTATAATTTATATTATTTTTATTCTAATTTGAAATTACATTTTTTATTACATTTTAAATAAGAAATTATAATAATATTTCAATAGATATTAATATATTATATTAATTTCTATATTATATGAAAATGTGAAAATAAATAATAATAAATATAATAATAAATATAAAATATAAATTATAGAAGAATTGTGAATGTATAAAAAAAAAATCAAATATATAATTTATAAATTATCCATATTAAGAGCGCTCACTCAAGTGTAGAAAATATAGTATAGAATAATATAAATTTAATAGATTTTGAAATTAAAATAATTAAATTAAAATATAGATCGCCGCAAAAAATTAATAGATATAATATTATTTCTTATTTAGCTGAAGATAATAATAAGCTTAAAAATATAAATATAAGCTTATTCAGTATAACAAATTCTTTTATAAATATTTTAAATTAAATATTCTAATAATAATATTTTAAAAATATTTTTTTTAAATTTATATATTAAAAATTAAAATTAAAATTAAATATTCTAAAAATATTTTAAAAAATTTATATATTAAAAATTAAATTTTAATTCAATTTAAATTAAATTTTACAATTAAATTTAGTATTAATTTTTTAATAATTGCATATCAAGAAATTGAATTACATATTCAGCTTCACAGCTGAATTTTTGACCAGACACAGTTGATGGAGTGACCAATCATGCAGCGCACTTTAAATTAATCAATAAAAATATAATCTACCCTGTCGTCCATATGGCATAATGAATACTGAAATTTCAGGCAATATTCTTGCTGCTGTTGCTGCTGCTGCTAGTGCTGCTGTTGATCTACCACATCTCATCGATGGCTTTTGGCGTTCTCGTCAATTATAGCATTATTTCATTGATGCCTCGAACTGTCCGCAGTCTGATCACAATATTTGCATAAGCCCGAATTACAGTTGCTGCAAAATATATCAAAAGAGCAAAAAACTAAATACATGTACAAATATATATATGCATTTATAAGCAGCAAAGAAAAACTGGTCGAGCTGAGTTTAAACAAAAGGCAGCAGCGGCGTCATGTGTTGACCAGAGTTCGACTAGAAGTCAGGGCCCTCTCACAACGACGACAGCAGGCACGCGCCCTTCTCAGCCAGGTATACAAAGCCAGTAACAACAACAACAGCAGCAGCAGCAAGAAGAAGTGGCAAGCAGAGGTAGCTGAAAAAAGGACTCGCAAATGCAACTGTTGAGCCGCGTCAAGCTGAGCTGAGGGTGAATAACCGAGTGGCGGAATCTCTAGAATGAAAGCCTGCCACATTCAACATTTTTGGCAGGAAGAAAAGAAAAACATTATGAGATGCTATCTAATGTCTATCTGGTGCGCTCGGCTCTTTCGATCAAATTACAGTTCCGGCCTGGTCAAAGATTGGCATTTAGTTCCGCTAAGCGCATGGGGAGACAATGCTGCTGCTGCTGATCTGCTTTGGGGAGCCTAATGATTTGACCATTTGCCAGTTGCAGTTGACGGCGACTGAGACTCTGACTGAGACTGAGACTGTGCAACATATGGCATTCGATTTTTGTTGCGGCTTCAGCACAACTGACGCAGGATACGCAGCAACTTAGCTACCTACAACTTCCTTTAACAGAAAATTAAACTGCATGCGCATGCGCTCGCACACACACACACACATATGCCTGTGCAGCTCCAACTGCAGGAGATCAATCAAAAATTGGTGCAACCCTCGTATGCGTCGCCTAGCAGGACATTTGCGAAGCGCGCATCTACTACTATGCAGCGCTGACTGCAAACGCACAGACCCACTTGACTTGCATTCATGACTATATCCTTTTCACCTTATGCTCAACTCTTGTGTCTTTGTGTGAGTGTGTCGGCGTGCGTGTATCTGTGTGTGTGTGTGAGCTGCACCTGCTTCAGCAGCAGCAGGACGCGCGCGTCATTTGACCGCAATCGCAAGGAAAAAACGCTGCAAGTGAATGTTATTGACTGACTAATACTTGTTCGATGTGAAATTAGTGCATGGTATATTTGTTGTGAATTTTTAATAATTATTCTTTAAATGTGTAGCTCAAGCTCAACAGTTTTTCAGTAGCACAAGTTCTTAACTTAACAACTTAAGCTTTCTTATTTGATGAAACAACAATGGAGCTTAGCTTCTTATTGTATTGTGTGCAGATGGCCTTCAGCAGCATATATTCCACAATCAAGTGCTTTTATTGATATATATTATATATGTGTTTTCATTGAAAGAAAACTTTTCAATATTAAAAGTGACTTCCTATCAATAAAATATCATTAAACGTAAACCTCGTCTCTTTCCTAAATCATAAATCTAATTATGCAATTAGATTAATATCTGTAATTTATAATTATTTTCAATTATCATATATAATTATAAACATTTCAAAAGACAATTATTATTATTTTAAATTATCATATATAATTATATCATTTCAAAGACAATCTTTCTTCACAATAATATTTTATTTGATATTTATACAAATTTTATTTAGCCAAAACTCTATTTTTTTTAGCTAAATAATTCTGAATCTTTTTATCTAGAGCAGATAAGCAAAACTAGTATATTTTATATAAAATTATTTTAAATGGCAAATACTGAAACATCCCTTTATTCCTTTTAATCAGTAAATATAGCAATTGCTGACTGGCTAGGCCTGCTATCATAATACTTTCGTAGTACAAATAATTCTAGCTCTCTATAATGCTCATGATACACACAAATTGATCTCAGCATTAAATCTGTCATATCATATAAAAGCACTCACCGAGGCGTATGCGCTCTTAAACCAATATACTCACTTTTTGCTGAGCGAACGAGAATGACAACAACAACAACAAGAACAACAACGACAAGTTGAATAAAAGCAAAGGCCGCTTACAACAGCTGGGGGTCGAAATCGTCAACATTTAACTGTTAAGCTTGGCGCGCTTACAGGATCTGTGCACCGTTTGGCTGTTTACCTGTTGTTGGCTCTTCTCTGTTGCCTGTTTACCTGTTGGCCAATTGCTCGTGCCAAAGCAAACCGCAAATCCCGAAAGCCCCAAAAACTCAATCCGACTGCGCTCCCTCTCCATCTCTCTCTCTCTCTCTCTCTCGCTCTTTCTCAGTCTCTCTGCTGCTCGTTATCCTGCGCGAAACAACTTTCGTTTATTTTAATTTAGCTTGCGGTCGTTCGACTGTGCATTCACAGTCAGAGCCAGAGAGCAAACAGTTACGGCCGCAGTTTGTGGCACAGCTTGTGCCACCACAGCCTGCTGCAATCTGACGGCCTGCTGCATTTAATAACTGTTTTCGTTTTTGTTGCCAGCTTTTGTGGCCCCCGAGTGCTCACGATTGCCACCACGTGCCACTTTTTTCTTGATGTGTACGCGCTGCTAGAGCCTTTTGCAGCTTGCCTGGCTTATCACACTAAACGACGCGTCTCGAAACTTAATTAATGTTTATTTATTTTAACGAGGCCTTTCAGCTCTTAACCTAAATCAAAGCACGGCTCTCCCTCTCCCTCTCTCTCAGTTGAGCTGATCAAAGGCTTGACGCAGCATTTGATTACAAAGCGCCGCAAAGGGATTTATTTCCACTAGCTGAAAGAATAAATAAATGTACAAATATGTATATTAAATAATCTTAATTTACAGTTGCTCAAGTGTTTATTTCACTTACCTGCTCGCGCGCAAATTTACTGCCCAGCTGTGCAGCGGCTTCGAAGTCCGCGCGTGCTGCATCCAAATTCTCTAGCTTTCGATGCAAGACGCCGCGTTGACAGTGGGCGTGGCATTTGGTGCGTGCCTGCTTCTCGGTTACGATTTCCAGAGCGCGATTTAGATCGTTAAGCGCTTCTGTCGATGGTGCAAAATAATGAGAAATTTGAAGAGCAGACGTCCAAATAATAGGAAATTTGAAGATCACTCGTCCAAATTTATGTAGCAATAAGAGTTTCGGAGTAATAATAGCAATTTTAAGAGTAGAGGTAGTAATTGCAGTAGAAGTTGTAAAATGGCCATCGGATTAAGTCATTTAAATTTAACGCATGCGTGTGCACTGCTTTGCCGAACTGACAAGCAGTACAAACACTGCTTTGAAAGCAAGTACAAAGCGCCATCTACAGTTCAAGTTTAAATGAAACTACACACAAAATAATTTAATCAGTTTAATTCTGAGATAGCTTGAATTAAAGCAAGTTTTTAAATACTAAAATTTAATTTAATGGAATTTAACAATTTGTTAGGCTATGATCTGAATGCTAATAGTTATTTTATAAGTTAATAGTTATTCAGTGTCTGCTATTGTTGTAGAATCAAATTTATGAGCAATATTTCACTTTTAGCCAGAAGTCAGTCATATTTCATTAAAGGCTTTAACGTGCTAAGCATATCAAACAAATAGTAAATGTTGTCTCAGATGTATTACACCTCACATAAAGCAGGACATTGCCTACCCCTTCCGCGTCATCTCTGCCTTACCTTGATCTCGTTTGGCCAAACGCAGCGCTTGCGCCCGATTGTTCAATATGGAGGCGCGTTCCATCAAATCTAAAGCCTTCTCAAATGCCTGCAGCGCCTGTTCCAATTCCCCATGCTCGGCCAGTCTCACCGCTTGCAGCTCCAGCTCACGAGAGGCTGGCAGCAAGGGTGAATCGGGCTGCTCATCGAGCAGCTCCAGCTCGGCATTGATTTCCACATTGTGAGCCCCGATGCCGCTCAGCTCTAGGGGATTGAATATGGAATCCAATACCTGTTGATCATGTGGACTTAGCTTGAGCTTCGCCTGCGGCATGCCTGAAACTTGCACTTGTTTACGTCTTTGAAACCGAACTAATAATGAAATCAAATCAAAATCAAAACTAAATATTCAAAGCTATGCTAAGCAGCTGGCTTAACCGGTTCGAATTGTGATTATTGCCAAGGCATACACTGTGAGAAACTGGATTGTGGTTTATAAAAAAACGTTTGTTGTTTTTATTTTTCATTTTCTTTGTTGTTTTTTTTTGTTTTTGTTTTTTTTTTCGCTTTTCATTTCTTTTTTCTTTTTCTTTTTCTTTGATGTATATGTAAATACCAAGGACAATATCATTTGTTTACGCTTGTTTTTGCAATTATTTAATTAATAATAATATAATAATAAATCAGCGATACATATGCACATATATACATGTGTGAATATATATATATATATACATGTATATATATATGCATATATAATAATGTCAATTGTTGCTATGCTAATGCGTTTTACTTTGCTTTTAATTTTGATAAATACAATCATATATATATTTGTATATATATATATATATATAATATTAATAATAGTTTGTCAATAAATGTTTAAATGTTTAACTTTATGCACTGCTCAAAAAGTTGCCGCCTTCTCTTTACAATATACACAACAGAAATAATTGTTATCGACTAGTTTCATATGTGTGTGTGTGTGTGTGTATATGCAGCTTGATTCATGACTGGTGTTTGGATTCTATATATCGAGAACAAAATAGCTGAGTTAACTTATAGAGTACATCTCGCATGGAAAGAGTGTGAGTATATGTGCATTCACATATATATCAAATAAATATAATATATCTATATGTATAAAGAAAAGCTGCAATTTGCAATTGCTCTTAAAAAGCTTTGCCTAAGAGAATTTCAATTTTCTGTTTATTCGAGTTTCTTTTCATTCATATATATATATTTGTTTTTGTTTTGTTTCAATATATTTGTATAAGGGGAAATACAAAAGGTAATTATTAAATCAAATAATAATAATAATAATAATAATAATAATAATAATAATAATAATAATAATAATAATAATAATAATAATAATAATAATAATAAATAATAATAAATAATAATAATAATAATAATAATAATAATAATAATAATAAATAATAATAATAATATTTCTGTTTTATGCAAACTTTAGTTTAAAATTTCACTTTATATTTCCTGTCAACGTTGGACAGTTTGCGAAATAGAATTTTTTTTTTAAATATATTTTTTTGCATTTATAAAGATACGAAATCCCTTTTTATTTATTTATTTATTTTTTTTAATTAATAACAAAAATTTTTACAAAATTGAATTTTAATTTTACTCTTATTGCATTTTTATATTCTCAGAACTAAATTTTCATTATGCACTAAAAAACATAAAATTTCCCTTAATATTTTCTGCAAAAAAAAAAAAAAAAATAAAATAAAATAAAATTTCCCTTAATATTTTCTGTAAATAAATAATTTATAAATATTCTGTAATATTTTCTACAAAATTAAATTTCAATTTAACTTTTTATTCAATGCAAAAAACAAGAATACTTCCCGTTATTTTTTAAAGTTCCCTCATTTTATATAAATTAATATAAACTTGTATTTTCTTTGGTTTTTTCTAGTTTGCTTCAAGTTTTCTTAAAATTGATTTTTGTATGTCTCTTCAGAATTGCTTTTGTATTTCGTTTTGCTTCTGTCTTTTTCTTTAAGTTTTGCTTCAAATTTGCTTTTGTATTTCCCTTCAAATTTCCTTTAGCGTTAGTTAATTCCCTTGAAATTTCCTTTTGTATTTCCCTTTATTAGTTTTAGTTGCTTTAGTGTTGCAAACGGTGCCTGGTTTTCGTGATATATATAGATATATATATATATATTCTTTCTTTTATATATATTTAATTTGGGGTATGTATGATAAAAATATAAAAGTGAGCATTGGTTTTTGTTGATTCCTTTGTATTTCTATATATATATAGATTTATGTATATATATTGCAGATATATAACTGTTTTCTTGTTATGTACTAGGTGGCACAGTTGTTGTTGTTGTTTGTTTGTTTGTAGTTGATATATAACGATAATAACTGATTAGATAAACATAAAGGCGAGATCCTTACAAATCATATAGTATAATATATATCATTCATTTTTTGTTCTTCTGTTTCGTCTTCTTCTTCTTCATCTGTCGCTTAGAGTTTGCAGAGATATTGAAGAGATTGTTTTTTGTACACATTTATCTACAGCTGTTCATTTGTCTTTTATTTTTCATTTATTCATATATATATATATTATGCAATTGTTATTTTATCTTTAAATATATATATTTATTTAAAAGTCTAGCTCAATCTTTTTTTATACAACAAATTTAATATCAACTAGTATACGCTATTGCTATTTACGATATTGGTATTTCGATCGGTTTTCCTTTCTTTTTTTATGGTATTTATAAGCTGATTTTTTTTTTTTTTTTTTTTTAGTAATTATGATTAAATGCCTTTTACCCTTTAGCATAGCATAAGCGCTTATGTATCAACTAACTATATATATATATATAAATATGTATGTGTGTATGTCTATATATATATAGTAGCTGCTTCAACTCGATCTCATATCGTATTGTTCACTGTGTGTTTTTCTTTTTCATATGTTTCGGAAATTGAAATTGTTGTTGGGCTTTTTCGCTTTTGGTTGCTTCAAATTGCTTTTCATTGTCGTTACGTTAGATATACATGCGTATATATAAATATATGTGTGTATGTATGTATGTATAGTTAGTATACGAGTATGTTCTATATGCATTATATGTATAGCGTGTTATGTAAGTATCTATATATATATATATATTTGTGAATTAGGTTTAAGTTAAGTTTAAGTAAGCCTTTCTTTAAGCAGCATTTGCTGCAATTTACAAACGAACTGCGAATACACGATATCGTCTCACGCATAAACGTAGCCAAAAAAATGTTAACAAGGTTTTAGTTTTTCATTGAAATTTCACTTTTACCAATTCAAATTGAAAGTTTTCCATTTTCGAGTACAATTTGGAATTTAGAGTTTCGAATTTATAAATCGTAATTTTGTTAATAGTTTTTCTTTTTTTTTTATACACGAACAATTTATTTTTATTTGTTTTATATAATAGTTTACTAACAATAACTAACTTTTTTAGTTTTTAGATTCTTCATTTTTATATAATTTTAGTTAAACTAAGATTAACGTACAGCAAAGCGTTATTACATAATAGTCAACAAAAGTACAATTACGATATAATTTAACATTTGTTTTCATTGTTTTCTCTATGATTTCCTGCTCTGTTTCGCTCACTTGGAGAGTGAGAGAGTGTGAGAAAGAGAGAGAGGTATAGCAGTAACCAAGGCATAATCATATATAATATATATAGTATATGCTCTTTATAAGAACTAGACACAAAGCTAACTCAAGGAGTTCTGCACGAATTGCTCATACGACATTCAGTTTTCAATGCACACACAACGAACAAAATTTGAAAAGTATTTTTTTTGCTTTTGCTTTTGTTTTTTATTTATTTTTTGTTTGGCCAAAATGATGTGAGTAAAGAGAAAGAGAGAGAAAAAGGTTGGCGAAAAATTTTGCTTAATTTTTTGTTCTTTTTTTTTTTTTTTTGCTTAATTAAAAGTTTTCTTTTTTAGTTTTAGTTTTTGTTTTCTTGCTAATATTTTACAATAAATATATATACAAATATATTTGTATATATATATAGTATTTGCACAGAAAGTTGTTGAGTCGTGCTTTCGGGTAGTTAGTTGTTGTTGTTGTTGTTGTTGTTCGTTTAGTTGTTGCTCTTTATCGCGCCCTGTCGGCCTTTAACATCGTTTTAACTTTTACTTAATGCCAATCAACCTCAAATTTTAAGCGTTCGTTTTTCTCTACTGCATATTCTGCTTGTAAATGGTATTAAATTGTTTTCTAGTTGTTTAATGGTAGAGTAGCGTAGCTTTTTTATTCGATTTTTTTTTTTAATAGTATTTTATAATTCGTTTACCGTTTTTTTGTTTAGGGTTTTGTGGTTTATTTTTGGTGAGAGGAATACAATTTTGCAGCTGTTGTCGTCGTTTAAAACATTTAACAAACATTCAAAAAGAGTGTGCAGTGTGCAGTTAAAATTGTACTAATAACGGTTGTATTTCTTTTGTTTTTTTGTTAGTTTAAATTTTGCGCCTTTTATTTTCGTTTTTGTGTTATTTTTTGCTGATAAGTATTTGTTTCGTTAAATTTTATTTAGGTGTAGAGTAGGTAAGTGGAGCGTTGCTCTGCTGGCAGCGCTGCTCTGCTGCACTGCTTTATCGACACTTCGCCTGGCTTGAGTATTTCAATTACTAGGTATTTTGTACACATGTGTGTGAGTGTGTGTGGGAGAAGGAGAGAGTGAGAGAGTGAAGGTGTTGTGTATGTGTGTATCTGTGTATCTGTGTGTGAATATTACGATTATTTTATACAAATTATTTGCTTTGGTGGGCTTTATACTTGTTTTTGTTGTTGATGTTGTTGTTGTTGTTGTTGTTATTGTTGTTGTTGCTGTAGCTGTTAATTACATAAATAGTGAAGCATTATGCATGTGTGTGTCTGTGTGTGTGTGTGTGTGTGTAACAAAAGCTGATCTTGTTTTGTTTATCGCTTGTTCATTTGCTTTTTACAATGTTCTGTGGCTGTTTGCTCTGCTTCTTCTTGCGTAATTAATGTGTTCTTACGGTTAAGGGGATTTTAATTATAACACTTTTTTAAGCTCTGGTTTCTTCATCTTATTTAATTTAATATTTGCCATATTTTTGATATTTTTTTATTATTTATATATATACTTTTTTTGGTTGGGTTTGTGGATATTTCATACATATATATTTTTTTGCATTTTCATTTGCTTTTTTTTTCGTGAAATTAAATATGGTTTCATTTAGTTTAAATAATTTTTAACGACTAACCATTTAGACTAAGTTGCTCGTTCATAATCATAATATCATTAATACATAATACACATTTAGCTTGTTTCATAGTTACAGCTTTAGATAAGTTTTTCTTCTGAGATTTTTAGAAGTCCTAAGTTCTGTTACGGGTTCTACTTTTCGGGGTTTCGCTAGGTCTATGGGGTAAGAGAGTTTGCCAGAGGAAAGCGTGAGAGAAGAGCTGCTCCATTGATTTTTATTTTTTTATTTTTTATATAATTTTCTTTTTTGGCAGTGAGGATATTTTTTTGATATCTGAATCAAAAAAGGATTAAATTGAAATAAATAAAATTAAGAGTAAATAAATATTTTTAAACAAACTCAATTTGGATATGTCTTTGAAGATTTTTTGTTTTTTGTTTTTTGGTCGGAAGTTAATAAAATAATTAAATCATTTTGTTTATATATTTTTGTTCATGGAGCAGCCTTGGAAAGTATATAGCATCAACGAAAGTTCTGGGAAATTGTTGTCAACGAGAATTCTTGGGAAATTTGTTAACGAGAGCTCATACAACAACATTGAATTGCATATTTTTTAACAGCATATCCAAAAATGTCCCATTTTGTTGGGTTTTTTTTGTCTTTTTCGTTAAGTTGGTGTAGAGAGGCGTGCGTGTTAGAGAGAGAGAGAGAGAGCGAGCGAGTGAGTTAGACAGACTGATATTAGCATTTGGGATATTTGTTAGCACAATTTAACTGTTAACTGTTGAAAGCTGTTTTTAAGAATGTTCCAAAATTGTTCCAATTTAGTTTCTGTTGTTGTTGTTGTTGCTGTTTTAGAGTTTTCTTTAGCTTTTTTTTTTTCTTTACTGGTAAACGGAATTATTATGACTCTTGTAGCTGTTGCTGTTGTAGCGCTGTTGTTGCTGCTGCTGCGACTGCTGCTGCTGATAATGATAATGCGATGATGATGACTGCTGCTGCTGCTGCTGTTGGTGATAATGATAATGCTCCTCATGCTGATCGCGATGGTGAGAGTGTGTTGTGTGTCCGTGTCCGTGTCCATGTCCATGGGAGTGCTGCTGGTGATCGTGTTGATATTCGCGTTCACGATGCTCACGCTGCTCGCGCAGCTGTTGCTGCCGATAGTGTGGCTCCCGTCGTGTTGGTGTCTGTTGTTGTTGCTCGCTGGTGGGCGTGGCATGCTGCTGCTGCTGCTGTTGCTTCTGTTGCTGCTGCTGCTGTTGCTCACGTGTGGGCGTTGCCTCGCGCGATGCTTTCGTTGGTGTATTCGTGTTGCTCGTGTGTTGCTGTTGTTGTTTTGTTGTGTTTGCAGCTGAAGCTTGTGTGGTTGACGTGTGTGTGGGTGTATTAGGATGATAATTCTGCTGTGGTTGTTGCTGATGATGATGATGATTGTTGAGCGCAGTATTACTGCCATAGTTGTTGCTGTTGCTGCTGATGTTGTTGCTATTGCTGTTGCTGTTGCTGTTGCTGCTGCAATGTAGCTCATGAGGCAGTGGCGGTGGATTTTTAGCTTTTGTCAGCGGTATCGGTGTTGGCATTGGTTTTGGCGTCTCCGTTAAATCGATGCCCCATTCATAAAGGAACTCCAGCTTCTGTCGTTCCAATGGGTCACTAGCCGGCAGGGCAAGCAAATGTTAGGCTTCTAAAAATATTAACGCTGTTGGCTTCGGTTCCAAATTTGATTTCTTTGCTTCGACAACTAAGAAGGTTATTTCAGCCTTTTCACGATTTGCAAAGCATTCGGCTATCAGTCGAGCAACTTCCTGCAATATTCAAAAGGGATTTATTTGCATGGAATAATGGGTAATTGTTATAGGGGAAATTGTTATAAATAACTGTTAATCGTTCACACTCTGTTTATATGATAAACCTCTATAAATCATACTCTCTCTCGTTCTTGCTCTGAGCAATACCTTTTGGTTCTTTTCGTTTGAGCGCTTTGCTTTGAGCTGTTCGTGTGAAGCTCTTTTCCCGAACATTGTTTCGGGAGCGTTACGATTGACGATCGTCAATGAGTGAGCAGAGTAAGTGTAAGTGAGCAGATCACTCCAAGAGTCTATGCAAACTAGACTTGGGTAGCTCATGAGTGAGTGAGCTAAAATGAATGGCTCACTGAACTGAGCCACTGAGCTAGTTCCTTCAATATGGCTCACTTTGGCTCACTTGCTCACTTTGGCTGACTAGCTCATTTTTGGTCAATTGCTTGTATGGCTCATTTTGCGTTCTTCTCAATTTGCGTTCGTAAAGTTATCGTTTCCATTTTTTTTGCCGCGAATCGTCTTTTTAATTAAACTTACAATTTCATTAATTAAAAAGCACAGTGAAGTTTGGAATCATTTTGAGGACATGGGAACGCAACAGGCTATTAGTTATTAGTTTGTTCTATTACTTTTAAGAAAAAATTTTAATTGTGTCTTTATTTTTAAAGCGTAACGTATTTTTCAGTTTTTTCAAGTTGCGATCATTATCGGCTCTTGAGCTATCAGCAAGTGAGCCACTGAGCCAAATGAGTGAGTTGGCTCACTTCACAAAAAAGAGCGAGTGAGCTGGCTCACCTCAATGATCTAGATTTACCCAAGTATAATGCAAACAGTCTTCGCACACTCAGGTTTGCTATTGAGGTGTTTAACGAAGACAGCTCTTGCAATACATACAAAAGAAGTCTTCATACAAGTCAACCAAATGTTAGAGCTCAAACCCGAGAGAGCCGAACTCGTTAAAGAACCGATGTCGTTTGCTCTCGAACTTTCTTTCTCTAAGTGCAGACATTGAGAAACTGTCAACAGATATTTGTGAACTCTAGTAATTATATTATTTAAAGTAAGAATAAATGAAACATTAAATGAAGATATTTGAATTAGGTTTAATCAATATTCTGAGCTCTCTTCTTCGCTTTGCTCACTAGTTCATTTTTATGCGGTTCATGACTAATATTAAAATATTACATAAATTTATTCTGAATAGCTCAATTGAATATATTGTGCTTGAATAGCTGAACTATGCCAAACAACATATCATATATAAAAGAATTAAACTATTTAAATGAACTAATTCAAATAACTTGAAAAACAACTGAGCTGAGCTACTTCATTAAACATACATATATCTCATGAGCAGCGTTGCCATTTTAGCATATTTTAAGCTAGATGTAGCTTATTTCAAAATGAAATAGCTTAGAAAGTGGTTCAAATGCTTATAGCTTGAAATCTAGCTTATTTCAAATTTCATCAAGCTTATTTTGGCTTTAAACAGATTTCTATATATTATTTTTTACTATTTTTTTTTTTTTTGAAATTTTTAGAGATAAAATATTTAACTGATCATCAAACAGAAATAGTATTTTTCTGTGAATTTTGGTATCTTATGCAATTATCTGTGCAATTTTATGGTAACATCAAACGCTTCAAATAATTCATGAGCTCCTCAATGTGCATTGTCACTGATTCAATTTGTGAATAAACCTATAAATATCTGATCTGAACATTGAATAAATTTACTAATTCATTTTAATCAATCTCACAATAGAACTCATGCTTAACAAACACGCTCATCTTTTCAAAGCACCCTCTCTTGCTCACCTGATGATGTAGACCCTCGACCTTAGTGCCGTCTACCTCCAGTATCAGCTGCCCGACTTCCAAGCCGCCCGCTTCAAATGCCGCACCATTTTCCTAAATGAATATCACAATATCTTAGATATATATTCCGCATATTAGAGTTGAGTGTTGACTTACATGGATATTGATTATCCTAGGAAGCGGATGCTTTGTATTAGCACCACCTTCGATAGCAATACCTAAAATTGGTTTCGTTTTCTTAACTGTAATGTGTAAGTTGCCTCTATGATCAGGTACGACGTTTGGATTGTGTTCATGTTTTTGTTCAGTCGTTGAACCACCGTTCTGCTCAGCTGACAGACGCTGCATGGACTGCATGAAGATAGACATGAAACGAGAGTCAAGCAAAAGGAACCACAATCAAAATGAATCCAGATCAAATTGGAATAGGGAATATATATAGAGTTATATATGAGGTATATATGGAATTAAGCATGGCATAACTTGCTGTTCAATAGCTGCAAGATATATTGATTTATAGAGATATAGATATAGCCTACATTCACTAATGCTTGGGATTAGTTAAGATATGGAGTATATATATATATTTATATCAAAATCGTTGGGTGTTTATCAAAGATTAAGATTCACGTTGAGTTGGTGTGTGGAGCAAGCAAAGCTAAATATTCTGTACTCTGTACAATTTGATATTAAGTAGTATATGCTAATTGTTTTCAGTGTATGTGGTAGGGCTAAAACCAAATGAACTTGAATTTTCGGATTAGCATAAAAATATATATGGGGAATATCTGTTCGTGTCAATGGAGCATGAAATGTTCTTTGTTCGTTGTTTGTTGATCAAATTGTTACAAAAATTTTGAGTGTGTGCATTTGTATGTGTTTCATTTGTTTAATTGCTAGATTAAATATTAAATATATTTTTGTATGCATATAAATATTCTGATTGTAGAGCATAAATTTTGAAATAGAGCAAAAACGTGTTGTTAATCAAACCGCAAACATTCTTTTGTTACTAAGTTTTGTTATTATAATTGTTGATGTTCTTGTTGTTGGCATTCGCTGCGTAGTTTTAGTATTTTCAGTATTTTATTTGGTATTTTATTGGTTATGTTCTATTTAATTTTGTTGTAGTTTTTGTTTTCTGCTTGTCGCACTCACCTGATGCCTTCGTACACCTTTATCGCCCAGCAAAGTGCCGCCTTCTTCCTTCATATCGAAACTTCTTGAGAGTTTTGTGGCCAACTCCTAATATTTTATTTGCGTTTTTTTTTTTTCAATATTTTTCAATAATTTTTGTGTTATATTTTTTAGCCAAATATTATGCAGAGTGCGCAAAGTTTGTAAAGAATTTTGTTTTGTTTTTGTATTTTTTTTTATTTTTACAATAAGTTGAATATAAAATGAAAATTAGAGAAATGTTTGCATAAGAAATTGTTGGTATTTTGTACTAAGAATTTATTATTTTTTTTTGCTAGATAAAAATCGTTAAGGTTCAAGACCTTATATTAACGTCCATGTAAAGTGTTTTTATTTATTTATTTTATTTATTTTTTTGGTATTTTTTGTAGACTTGTTTGAGTTAATTGACTTGCAAACATAGAGAATAGTTGAAAATGTAATTGAGTTAAGTATGACAGTTGAATATTATAAATATATATATATATGTACGCAGTACAGATTGTGTGGTTGGTGGGTGCGAGAGGGGGGGAAATTGATAGAAATAGCATATGCAAAAAGCTTATTTGCGTGCTTGAATTGAGTGAATCGATTGAGAGCTGGAATACTGTGAGCACTGTCGTTTATGGGATTTCATTTGAATACCAATTGCAATCTGAGTTGATTTGCTTAAACTCTGTTTGTGTCAGCGATGCGTATGGACTTTATTTAATTGAAACACTCAATGCGAAATGATTGAGCAGCAGGGAGTCTGGCTTCGCATTGCAATACTTGTAGTTGCAGCACATGCTATAAACATTCATTAAAAATATTTGAATGTGTGGAATATTTGATTGCTCTATAATTAATTTTCTTGCAGCAGCAGCTGAAAATTTTTTGATATTGAATAATATTTCATATCGAAATCAAATAATGATATTGCAAGCAATCTAGCTTGGTTTTTATATTTATTTATTTAACAATTAGAATTAATGTTAAATTAAAGCTAACTAAAAGCTAAAGCACTGGCTACTGAGGCCTTTGGCTTAGGTTTCTATAAGCTGAGAAAATATATTTTTTCAGACTGCTCTTTTATAGCATTAATATGGAACAAACTCTTTGAAAACAAATTGAGAAAATCTCAGAGAGCAACGGATTGCGTTGGTTCTTCCATGAGTTCGTTCGTCAGCGAACAGCAAAAAGTCTTTTGTTAATGTATTGGTGAGTAAGCGAGGCTTGTCTTCGCTAAGCACATCTATAGTGCATGTGTATGTGTAAGTGAAGACCAATTGCATAGACTTTTTGAATTACATATCTGCTCAGTTACTGAAGCTCATTCAGCGATCGTCAATCGCATTGCTCTCTAAACGATGTTCGGGAAAAGAGCGTCATACGAATAATTCAGCTCTAGGCGCTCAACCAAACAGCAAAACGAAAAGAACCGAAGTTTCTTTCTCGGCTTGAGATCGGGAACGACTTCGTGCACAGAATGAGAGAATGCAAACGTCTCTTGAGCAAGAGAATATATAATACCTTGACCTTGAGTTAAGTTGAGTGTATATCGAATACAAATCCCTTGCTCATTTAAGAACTTCAGCATATGGGTAATTTTCCAGACTTTGTCACGTTCGACACTTTGGTTTTTTGTAATTATCTTGAAAATGCATTAAATTTAGTGCTGAAAATGGCAAAACTTCTTTATTTTGACAAATAGTTAAATATATTGCTCTTGATTAGCACTAAAATTAATCCGTTTTCAAGATAATTACAAAAAACCAAAGTGTCGAACGTGACAAAAAGTTGACTTTTCTGGAGAATTACCCACATTTTAATATTTTGTATATAAATCAGTTAAACTTTGAAGCATAAAATCAATTATTTGGCGTTTTGCTGCAGCTACACGAAAATTGAAGAAATTATCGTATAAGGAACAATGAATTTCCAGAAAATATTTAATATTATTTGCCATATGCAGCATATCTATTCAACAGACTTTGTCTATGCTCATTGTGTATTATACATTGTAATTTTATGGAGTTTGTCATTTAAACAACAGTTAGTTAACAAAACACACTTATCGATATGCTAATCGATAACAATTAAAAGACATACACAGTTCGTGTGTATAATACAAAACTTTGCTTCATCTTCATCTATTGTTAAGCTTAAAGTGTTAATTAGTGTATGTGTGTGTGTGTGTGTGTGAGTGCAATTTATGAAAATGCAAGTGCAAGTGTGTGTGTGTGTGTATGTGTCAGGTTGGCATATATGTACATATATAGGCCATAGAAAATGTGTTTAGATATATATATGTAAATATATTCATAGAGTGTACGAAAAAAACGGCTTGCAAATTGGCAAAATTGGCAAAAATTGGCAACTAAGACACTTAGATTTGATGTTTGGCTAGATTTGCAACAAGACTAATTAATTGGCTAATTTAATTCAAATTTGTTTATAGGGTATATATATATTTGGTTAGAAAAGCGCTAACTAAAACTTCAACTTGTTTTTATTATTATTACAAATGTGATTTATCTAAGAGTTAGAGCTACAACTAGAGAACGTACGTAAAAGTGTGTGTGTGTGTGTGTGTGTGGGTGTGGGTGTGGGTGTGTGTGTGAGGAGGGCAGCAGCAGCTAAGGTAAATACAAAAAAATATATAGGGTATATACTAGAAACGCAAATGTACAAAAACATGAAGAAAAGTCGAAAATCTAATTACAGGATATAAATACTACAAAAGAAAATATGAAAAACTTGATGGAGTGGAAATCAATTTTTCTTTATTTTGTACTTGGTTTTCTTTTCTATTTTTTGCATGTGTCGATGCCTTGGTGATTGGGTGGGTTTTCTTGGAGGGTGTTAACAAATTAGGTTGACTCATGCGTAAATGTGCAAATGTATTTTTCAAGCTTTTTTCTGGTTTGTTTTTTTGGCTTTGCTTTTGACCTTTTTTGGTTGCTTTAATTTGCGTTGACTTTGTTGCTGAACGTGTTGAATTATTTGGATTTGGTTTATAGCATTTGTAATTTTTGCTGCTGCTTTTCTTTATTAATTAACATACTTACATTGACAATTACTAATGATAAAAAAAAAAAACAAAAACTCGCTAGTAACAAATTTGTTGAGGTGCGGCAACATGAATAAATTAAAAAGATGTGGAAGAAAAATATTTACGTTTAGGTATATGTTTCTTCTGCTTCTAAATGAAGTCAAGTGTGAATGGGCAAGCAATTAGTTGAAATTGAAACAATAAACGTAACGAAATGAGACGAGATGAAACGAGCGACGAGACGAGTGACGAGTGACAAGAGAGAGAGAGAGAGAGATAGAGACAGAGCGCGACAGAGAGAGGTGTTCGAGAACTAAAGCAAACAATTGCCTACAATTACGTAACAGAAAAAGTTTCGTGTGTATGTGTGGGTGACAGACAAATTGAAATGCAAATTTGATTGAGTTTGAGTTTTATTTTAAGTTTTGTTTAAATTTTTATTTAAATTTGCACTCGCATTTCGTGTGCTAATTCTTGCAAGGCACATACAAAAACAGTTAGTTAGTTAGTTAATTGGTTAGTTATTTAGAGATGGAGAGATTTAGTAGACAGAGATATATATGTATATATATATATAGAAAGAGAGAGAGAGATAGATAGAGAAAGGTAGTGAGACAGAGCATAAAATAACAGTTTGGCAACAACACTAGATCAGGCTTAAAAGTTTTGATTTATGCGCTGAAAATGCAACGAGATGCAAATTCCAAAAAAGATTCGTTCAAACATTCATTGCATAGAACTGATGTTTTGTGATTTGTTGTTCTTTGTATATTGATTATTATTTGATTTTCATTTTATTGTTTTTTGTATTGTTACTTTTTGTTAGTTTTGCGTTAAACGAAAAATACATTGGCACTTACAAGAGGTCGTCCCCAATACCATGATTTGACACGTTGTGTTAAACCACCCAAATGTGAACGTAGTCCATCTAAGTAGCCGCCCTGAAATGCACACAAATGAACAAACGAGAACAATTTCGGGGGGAGAACGGGTAAAGGTTGAGAAAGATAAAGAGTAAAGAGAGAGAGAGAGTGAGATAGAGATAGAGTGTGTCAAACAGAGAGAGAGAGAGAACGAACGAACTCAAATAGAAACATCAAAATTAAACAAAATTCATTGGAGTCGAAACAAAAGGAAAACAAAATGAATATGTAATACACAAACAAATATCTAAAGATGTATGTGTGTGTATGTGTATGTAAAGTGCGATAAAAGAAAACGAAATGAGAATTGTGATTAACAAGGAAACGTAACTGAAATTGAATAGGGTTCTGGGGTAACTGTATTTTGTGATATGTTTTTTTAATTGGAGGGCGGGGATATTGTGGCGCCTGCAACTGCGCTCTGTAATACTCTAAATAGTTATAGAAAAATATATACGATTTCTTGATATAAGCTACGTTTAGCTAGTTAAATATTAATATATTTTTAAACGGGGTTTTTACGCATGTTTCTATATTGATTATACAAGTCTACCCTGCAGTGGAAAAAGTTTATAATGATTTGCTAAATGTTGACTACATTAAATGATTTTAAAGTAGTTTTTTTAATATTATAAATTTACTAAAATGTTGATGAATTTTTATTCATATTTTTTTGTACTTTATATATACCAAAATTTCTAATTATTTTACTATTTTCATATGATTTTATTGTCTAAATTCTAATTTGTGTTGTTGGCTACATTTTGTTCACAAACTCTATGCCTGGCTACAATGTTGCTGTCCCTGCATGTTGCTAAGCAGCAAATGTTGCAGAGCAACAAATGTTGCTGTCTTTGGTTACAGTTCGTTGCATTTCTGTTGCATACTTTCGAGGGGCGCGCGGCAGAGCTTCGACTGCAGTTGGCAAATTGTTTCGTTTGAGCCACATTTGTATAGCTTAATATGGACTATTTAATTATTGGCTTTGATTATGTCAGCAATTAAATCGCTCAAGGCAATTCGCATTTCCGCAGCACATTTGCAACTGCAGCGGCCGATAGTAACAACAATTAGTGGGAAATTGTATACGAGTATATAGTTGTATATATATTGAGTAATAGTAGTAGTTGTAGTAGTATAAGTTAAAGTATAATAGCGCTTAATATATTTACAACGCTTGGGCGAGAAGACGTTTTTTTTTTTAGCATTGTGCAGCAAAAATTGGCTGCTTCCTTATTGTATTTTGTTTGTAATGAAGTTATTTATAGCTGCGTGTGTACGTGTGTGTGTGTGTGTGTGTGTGTGTTTAATGGCTGTTTCCATGTGTGTATGTGTGTTTAAAATATAGTTTTGAAAAAAGTGCTTAAATTGTAAGAAACAGCGACGCAGACGAAATACGAATGCAAAGCAAACGTCAAGCGCTTACCTGTTCCTGTTTTGTTATTGTTTTTTGTTTTTTGTTTTTCAAGTTGCATCAGTCCGCAAGCAGAGCGAGAGATGGAAAAATAGAGAAGAAGGTAGAAACATATAGATAGATGTAGAAAAATTGTACAACTGTGAAAATGTAAACAATTAGACCCACAGAAAAAAAAAGTGAATAAAAATAAAAGAGAAAATGAACAGCTAACGAGGCTCATCTCTTTTCAATGCCAAGCGTGGCTTTTGACCATCAACTCCGAATGAACAGCAGCAACAACACAAAATACAAATACAAAAAAAAAGGCAATTGAACACATTTTCTGTTTACGTCATGCAAGAGCAAAACAAAAACGCCGACAAACTGCCAGCAACAACAGCAGCGACTGGAGCCAGGCGCAGCTGCAGTGTGTCAGCTGCAGATACAATATCTGATAGATGCATGCGGCTGTCTCCTGCTGTTGCCGCTGCAGTTGCTGCTGCTGGCCATTGCGTAAAGCTCAACACAACTAACACATCTAACTTTGCATATTTACGTACGAAAAATGATATAGTTACGTATATATGCATATGGATATTTTTGTATTATTTATCTATAATAATTTTTAGCCATAAATATTGACAATCTTTGCAGCAATGTGCACCATTTATAATTGTTGTTGCTCATGCCGTTGCCGTTGTTGTTTCTTTTTGACTCGCTCTGTGTGTAATTTTTTCAGCTTTTTTTTAGTTTTTTTTATTACCAAGCCATAAAAAGAGCAACTGAAACGCAGACAGTCGTGGTGTGACTTAAAGAAAGCCACACGCAAAGTAAACTACAAAAGATATATTTACAAAACAACAAAAAAGCGACTTGAAAACTTGTGGAAGTTGCAAAGGCAACTTTTGTATACGCTTTTGTTATGATATGTCTTGGTTTTATATATTATATTATTTTCGGGTTGTTAAGCAGTAAGTTCATATTGAAGAAAGTAGAATTTGATGGCATATGTCGAACGTATGCAGCTGTTATATATATGCATATAGGAAATAATATATAAGAACAGCTTTACTCTGTGATTCTTTTGCAGCTGTTTAAATGTCTGTTTTACTTAGCAAATTAAACAGCAAATAGCTTTTCAAGCTAATTTTTATGATTCAGGTGAAAAATGAGTTGTAGGCTGCACGTGAAGCGCTGAGTAGATGCAGATGAAACCTTTGACAGCTTTAAGCTGACATATAAGAAGTCTTGATATTAGACAAAGTAGAGTGACAAAGCTAAGAGTTTCATATAAGAGCTAGAGAAGGGCTGAGTCGCGGGTCTTAATGCTGCATCAGAGTATAAAAGAATAATAAGACTTGGAATGCTCAGTGCATTGGGAATACTTGGAATACTGGGAACACTCGAACACGAAATAGTTGCAGTGCTTGGAGTATTTGGAGTACTAAGGAATATTTTGGAATAGCTGGAATACTCGGAATAGTTGGAATACTAAGAGTATTATGAATACCAAGGAACGCGTGGAATAGTTGAAATACTTGGAACACTTGGAATAGTTGCAATACTTGGAACACTTGGACTAGTTGGAATACTAAGAGTATTATGAATACCAAGCAGTGTTGCCAAATCAGCCGTCAAATCTGGCTTTTTTAGAAAACTCGATTGCGGGAAACATTCCAAAACAGCGAGCAGCGGGAATTCTGGATTTTTTTTAATATTTTCTTTTTTTCCGCTTTTTTTACTTAGCACTTTAACATATTTTAGACAATGTATATATACATGAAGTGTTGTTCATTGTAGTAGAATTAAAACCAAATAGTTCAGTATAAGCAAAGATGCCCGAATGTTTAACATAACAGCCAAGAATTCAAATGCGGGCTGCGAAAAGACTTAAATGATAAGACAAGAATAGATATATTGCAGTCATTGCAAATGTAGTAAATCTGTCAGTTGACATAACTACTTTTTGCCTGAAATATGTTAGTAATAGATTATGGGAGTTCTGTGAAGTTTCTGAAAACGAAATGTTCAATCATTATTAGAAACCTTTTTTGTATAATCTCGCTACCTTGCTTTCGATATTGGCAATGCAAAATATTGCATTCTGATTGACGAACTAACTTAAGTGAAGAAGAAATGCCAACGCGACGAGTTGCCAAAAATTATATTAAAAATTAATAATTATATTAATAATTTTATTAAAAAATTATATTAAAAAATTATATTAAAATATGATTGGCACTATGGCAGAATGCGATAAAGATAATAATTGTCACGAATAGTACGAAACACTGGACTATTCGTAATAAAAAACTTAAAATAAGGCAATAAACTTCAGCTTTTTTGTACGTTTTTTTCCCCTAAATTTCAGCTTTTTGTAGTATATAGTATGTTCCCACTAAAAACAGCTTTTTTTTGCTCAAGAAAAATGGGCAACACTGACACCAAGGAACGCGTGGAATACTTGGAACAGTTGGAATAGTCTGAGTACTAAGAGTATTATGAATACCAAGGAACGTGTGGAAGACTTGGGCTACTTGGAGTACTTGGAGTACTTGTAATACTAAGAGACAATTGTGATTACTAAGAGACAATTGAAGTATTTGAAATAGTTGGAGTAGTAAGAGTACTTGAAATATTTGCAATAATTGGAACACTCGGAATAGTTGGAATATCTAGGCTGCTTGGAATATTAGCAAAACTTGGAACATTTGGAGCAGTTGGAATACTTAGAGTACTAGAGTGATATTTATATGACCTGTAGCTAAGCTAGCCAAAAGATTATTTCACTCATCTACAACTCATGTACCTACACATATCACATATTTAACTCATTTATAACTCATCTACAACGCTCCATTACCAATTACTTAAACCAAGCCTGCAAGTCGGTCAAAATGACTTCAAAATCTGCCATGCTCCCGCTGCAGTGTATATTTCAAAACAGCGTCGCTGTCGACGTCGGCAGCGCAGTCGGCTGCTGTTTTGGCCGCGTCTGCATTTTCAGTTTTCAGTTGCGCGTCGTTGCTTGAAGCGTAAGGTTGGCGGCCCAGCGAGACACAGAGAGACCAAGCTGAGCTACAAGCGAAAGCCAAACTCGAGCGGAGTCACAGAGACAGCGAGCAGCAGCAGCTACCACGGCTGAGTTCACAGCATATTCAGAGCTACAAAACGTGCGTATAAATTGCAAATTACGTGTAAATACTAAAAAAGAGTAGAGGAAGCAAAAGATGTTGAGAAAAGGTAGAAACTAACTTAAACAAGTTGTTGCGAGTTGACAAATTTGGCTTCGTTGCCGCTCATTTCGCGCTCTGTTTGCCACAAATTGTTGCATAAACAATAAGCAACAGCAATTGAAAGAAGTTACCTGGCCGAGCGCGGCAATTGCCATAGGCAATGTCTAGCTCTTGTTGTTATATCATCATTGTGTGTGTATTTTATATGTGTTTATATATATATATCTTTTTTTTGCAACATTTGCCCGCCAGCATGTGTCACAACCCCAAAAGGCAGTTGCGGATCTTCAGGCAATAATTTTTTTCACATTTTCATTCGTTTTTTTGCATTTTCATTTGCATTCAATTAGCTTCTATTTCTCACCTTCTGCTCGGTTTTTTATGTCCGCTAATTTCTTTTGTTTATGTTCGGTTTTTTTTTTGCTGCTTTGTTTCTTTAATTGCCTGCAGCCAGCGGCTTTTGCCTCAAACAGTCGTTGCTTCAACTACAGTTGAAGTTTTGTTTTTTTTAGTGCCGACTGGTTTTGCAATTAAGTTGCTTTCTGTCTGTAGCTTTGCGCGCTAACGGAAGTCTAGATTCTGGGCTTGAAAAAAAAAAAACAAAGATCTACGAGCCAAGCCGCTAAACATTTCGACCTACAAAAGGCAGTCGAAAAAGCCAGCTAAAGGGAAAGCAGTTAGGCTTAGGCTAGCCAATAAACACAGCTGACTGTTGCTCAGACTTGGCTTTACTTGCTCTCTTTTTATTAAGTATTAATTTGAATTTGCTAAAAAAAAATATTGACTGAACAGGCAGAGTCTGAGCGCTAGCAAATTAGTTAACAAACTAAAGTTTGCTTGAAGTTTAACATTAAAATAGCTTATAAAAAAAAGATATTTATATTAAAACTATTTTTTAAAATATTTGTATATTAAAACTATTTTTAAAAATATTTTTATATTATTGATTATTATATATATATTTTTTTATTTATTTAACTAACTAAAAAACTTATATTTTATTAATTCAAACCCCAATTGCTTCAATTGCTATTCATCATAAATCTAAAATGAAATCCCTCATCAAAAATCTCTTCATTTCTTGTTGACCTTGAAACCCGTATTCAAAGACCACCCTCAAAAGACCACTCATAAAGTCAATAACCCAATAAATTGCACACACGAGATGTATATATACATCTATTTTCGAGTCATATATAATAGTAATATAATATATATTTCAATGCGTAGCTAATGGTAGTTGAGCAACTCGTCAAGTCGCTACGCATTGAGGTCAATGGCATGTGTTGATGTGAAGCTGCCTGAGCTGGGATTTGGTTACAAATCTCAACACACACGCACACAGTTACAGCAGCTACAGATGCCATACACATATATAGATACTATATAACGACGAGCTGTGTAGTTTGCAAAGTCATAAATTTGATTGATTTTAAATTGTGAGCCCTAAGCGGATTTCGAAAAAGTGCTGACTGAAATAAAAAAAAAAAAAAAACGGAAAAAATAAGAGAAAAAATGAGAGAAAAAAAATAAAATAAAATCCCAGTTATAGCCGCCAGCTAGAAAAGCCGGCAAACAGTTAAATGAGGTTGGGCAATTGGACGTCAATTTCATTATTGTTGCTCTTGGAAAATTCTCTGGCGCGCTTGTGAAAGTTTTCACGCAATGTCAGCTTCAAAGAACCAAAAGCAAAACTATTTTTTCTTTAGCCCATCTAACGCTGTCTATTAATCTTTTGTATACAAAAGGTGAGCAGCTAATTTGCTGTCCAATTCACAGCATTGTCTGCGCGCAGCCAGAAGATCTTGCGAACAGCCCATTGTGTCACTCTCGATGTATATATAAGTGGCCACGCATATGGCGTGAAGCATTATTCCGCGCTCATTGACCCACTAAAGTAATACTATGCCTGACAGACAGCTTGTCCGATCGCTAAGCTGCTGTCAAAGCCAAAACGCCCAAAGCGCTCATTGTGCAATATGATTAAATATTTATGTTGTAATGTATGTGACGAACTTCCAGTGCCCCTCGTTGGGCGCCAAAAATTTGTGTAAACGCCACCGCACTCAGATGAGTGTGGTGTTGGTGCAAATGATGTGTGTGAATGTGCGGTGCACATCAGCATGCATTCATGTCTTCGGTACAGGCAGGCGGAGTCCTCTGGTTCCCTTAGCTCTTTCGGCGATGGGGTGGGTCTTTGCAATACCGGGACTAACCATACATAAACTTTAATTTGTTAGGACTCCTACAAAAAAACTTGAGGGATGGGACAACACTAACACAGATACACAAAAAAAGGAATGAACAAGAATTGGAACAGGTATACAGATGCGGAGGCGAAGCTGTCGGTTGCCTCTCGCTATCTATACCCAAACCCGACCGTGATCTCCAATTAACTATTCGCTGGAAATCCCCTAACAAGAATGCTTCGACTCTCCTCTCTTCTATGCCATGTTTTAGACTACCTTTAGCCTATCATAGTGATGCGCTAAAAAAAATGTTTCTCATATTTCTTTTTCTTTCATCATGAACAATTCTCTTTATTTTACAAACTTAACTAAATTAAATATATTCTCCTCATAATTTTTATACAAAAGCTTAATAATAGTTTGTTGACGCGGCGGAGTCTTATAGGGCTAGGGTTAAATTAATTTTAAAAAAATACAATTTTTTTTTCCATTATAATATAGTGTATAAACAAAAAAATTTTTTTTTTTTAAAATTTATTTCTTTTCTGTCGTACCCATTAGCATTATAGTTATTCGATTATTTATTTATATATTTTATTTATAATTTATTTATTGATGCAAACATATAGGTTTTTTTTTTTTTTTTTTTTTTTTTTTTTTTTTTTTTATATATATATGGCTGTTAAATTATATTAAAGATGGCTGCAATTCAATTTAAGAAATAAAAAAAAAGTGTGAATAATAAAAAAAATAAGAAAACTTGATCCATATAATGTTTAATGTGAATACAAAAATTGAGAATGTTCACATTTGATTTTATGAACACTTTCAGGAATATATATATATATAAATAGGTATAAGTTTTTTTCTTTATTTCATTTTGATAATATATTATTAAAATTTTGGGACTTCATAATAAGGAGAGGGAGAAGAAGGGTGATCAAACACTCACAGTTTTTTTTTTTTCCATCGACGAAAGGCCTTTCCTCGTGGTTGGCTGCTGCTGTGGGATTGAGGTTAATTTTTTTTGAACGGGAGCAATTATCATTAAAAATTATCCACTATCAAATTAAAAGTTACTTGCTTTCGGTTGCTTTATTTTTTTTCTTTATATATATATATATTTATTTTTTTTTTTTTTTTTTTTTTTTTGGCTTTTGAAATTATTTATTTATTTTAAATAATTAAAAAAATTTTCTATATATATATTTTTATTTATTTATTGTTGTATAGGTTATTTGTATTTTTTCTTTTCTTTTTTTCTCCGTTAATTTATTTAATTCATTTATGGGTGTGACGTGTTTTTTTTCTAATGTTAAATATAATTAGTTTTTTTTGTTAAATTGTCTTTAATTATTTAAGCTGCACAAAAAAATTTCTCACAGTGTACTTTTGTATTTTGTCTGCACTTTCGTTCATTTAAATCTTGTATAATTTTTGCACTGCAGCCCAATTCTAAGGCGTTTAATATATAATATGGTTAATGTTTTTTTTTTTCTTATTGTTTTGGGTTTTGAATTTTTGGCACTGCACTAATACTTTGAAAATTATTGATGTCTGGTTTTTTTTTGTTTTGTTTGTTGTTGTTGGGATAAGCTGTGCATGTAGTTTTAGGAATTCCAGGCGAAACCTATAGTTGTCATCAATTTTGCAAAGAGTGGATGCTGTTGAAGGCCGTGAAATATTATAGTGGCCACGTGTTCAGAGGCAGCTATAATTTTTATTTTTTCTTTTTCTTTTTTTTTTTTTATTTTTTTATGTTTATAGCTATGCGGCACTCTGACACGGGCGCAGTATCACAAAAGAAAGCTTGAATTCCTAGGGAATCATATATTAATAAATTATTAATATATGGCAGCGTGAACGTGGAAAAAAAAAAGATCGTGCTCTTGCTGCTTGGGTGCTTTTATATCTTTCGGCGAAAAGCAAAGCTCAGCTTTTATTGCACCTAAAGTTGGCTGCACTCAGGTCTTGTAGCTGCTGAATAAGCACAGCTAAGCCTCGATCTGCTGCTAAGCATGCGCGACAGCAAGCTTTCGCTGCACCCGCCTAAGCTTTCGGATGCATTCTAAAATGCATTCTGCTGCGTAAGCTTCGCAACTTCAAAGCTCACTAAGCTTTCTATATTTTGCCTTTGTTTTGTTCCCGCTTTATTACTATCAAGGCCATAATAATCGGTACGCCTATGAATGCATTTCTGCGACCATTACACCACCCGATAATATACCACGTTAGGCAGAATATTAGCGGGAATTAGCTCCGTATATCTTTGGCATGATACGTGCCTATTTCTTTGCCTTGCAGGTTCTCCAATAAATAATAACAGTTTCCTAGTTTTTTCTTAATTCGGCTTTTTAAGAACTGAGGCCCTAGTTTGGCATTAATATTTTGAGAAAATTTGCTTAACGCAAAATTTCTTCGAAAAACTTCCTGTCCTTCCTTGAAGGTTACTTGTTTCGTTCTCAAATTATATTGGCCTGAGTTTCGTTCGTAAGCTCGTCGGATATTTTTCTGAATGTCTTTTCTCAATAGAGCAAGGTTATCTGATCGAGAAATCGGTATTATTGGCTCTTCAAGCAAATGTAAATCTTTCAATAGTTTATAGTCCGATCCGTGCGTTATCATATCGATTCCAAAAAGTGCTCGATATGGTGAACAGTTTAACGATTGATGCAGACCTGAGCGTAACGCACAAGAAATGCTTGTTAAATGCACATCCCAGTCAGTCTGATCGTTTTGCAAATATGATCGAATCGCTGCTAACAATGAACGGTTTACACGTTCGGCCGCATTACTCTGCGGTGAGTAAAGGGCAGTATATACGTGTTTAATGCCTAACTCTGTTAACCAGACGTTAAATTCTTTAGATTTGAACTGAGTTCCATTATCACTAATGATAGTTTCAGGGACCCCAAAACTATGAAAAATATGTTTTAGCAAATATTCTTGAATTTTGGCTGCCGTGAACTGTTTTAATGGACACAACCAATGGTGTTTGCTAAAGTGGTCCAATACTATAAGCAATCCTATATGACCTTGTTTACTACGAGGGTATGGTCCAAGAAGGTCAATATAAAGTCGTTGAAACGGTCTATATGAAGGAACATGATCACCCATTGGGGGTTTTAACGTATAATTAGGGGCTTTGTTTTCTTTGCAAGTATCGCACGAGCGAATATAATCTCTCACATCTTTAGCTAAACCTGGCCAAAAGAGATGTCTACGTAATTTCTCTATAGTTTTATGCATTCCGGCATGGGCTGAAGTACAACTATTATGAGCTTGTTTTAAAACACTTGTTCGAAGGCTTTCGGGGACCCATAATTTCCAAGATAGTTTTTCTTGCTCTTGCTGACCCTGTGCATGCTCTGTACGGATGTACAAGAAGTTTCCAATCAATTTGAGATCTGGGAATCTAGACTTTTGCTGGGAATACTTTCTTACTAGTTCTAAATACGAATCTTCCAAAAAGGCATTTGATGTAAGGTCTATTATCGGACTCATATCAAGCTCTAAAATTTCATTTTCGCTTAATCTTGATAATGCATCTGGGACTACATGGTCTTTTCCTTTTCGATGGCTAAAAGTAAATTTAAACTGCTGTAAGCGAAAAATCCAGCGAGCCAATCTACCAGAAATATTCTGCTGCCGCATAAGCCATAGCAAGCTAGAATGATCAGTAACCACTTCAAACTCCTGAAGTTCTAAATAGCATCTGAATTTCTCTATTGCTAGTATGACTGCGAGACACTCACGCTCGGTAACGCTATAATTGCGTTGAGAGCGACTTAATTTTTTTGACATGAACGCAATTGGCTTTTCATCATTCGTGTCCGTTAGCTGTACTAGCACTGCCCCAATCCCAAAATCGCTGGCATCGCAGTGAAGATAAAATTTCTTACTAAAATCGGGATTGGTTAAAATTGGAGCAGTAGTTAATACTTGCTTCAACTTATCCATGGCATTCTGTGCTTCGGGGGACCATACAAATTTAGTCTTCGTGGAAAGGACATCGGTAATTGGGCAAGTCAGATCGGCAAAGTTATGAATAAAACGTCTGTACCAACCACAAACACCGAGAAATCCTCGTACTTGCTTCAAGTTCTTGGGCGGTGGCCAATTAACAATACATGATACTTTTGACGGATCTGGGCTAATACCTCCGCTCCCAATGACATAACCCAGATAGTTAATGCTTGTGACGCAAAAGTGACTTTTGGCTGTATTTAATGTCAGATTCGCTTGTCGAAACTGATCTGCGAGGCGAACTAAAATCGCTAAATGGGTGGAAAAGTCTTCTGACACTACACACAGGTCGTCTAAATATCCGAAAACACAATGTCTAAGATCTGGGGGAATTAATTTATCCATCAGACGACACATAGTGGAGGGAGCATTACACAACCCAAAGGGCATAACCTTAAATTGGTATAGGGGGCGACCTGGGACTGTGAATGCTGTTAACTGTTTCGACTCCTCAGTGAGTTTAATTTGCCAAAAAGCATCTTTTAAATCTAATTTGGAAATGAGATTTGCTTTAGGCAATCGAGAGAATATGCCTTCGATGCTAGGTAAAGGATACGCATCCTTTTTCGTAGCATCGTTGAGCTTACGTGCATCTAAGCATAATCGTACCTTATTCGGTTTCATTACAAGGCGCATTGGTGAACTCCAGGGACTGATCGAAGGTTCGATAACATCTAACTGAAGCATGCGATCAATTTCTTCATATAGAAGCTTTTCTACTGCCGGACTGACTGGATAAAATCTTTGTTTCACTGGTTTAGAGTCTCCGATATCTATATGGTGTTCTATAAGGCTCGTACGACCTAAACTATGTGACGCATTTGGAAATAGTGCTTTAACTACCTCCAATTGTTGAATCTCGGTTTTGGTCAAAGGATAGGCATCATCGCTAGGTGACTTGCTATTTATACAAGATGCATCTAGAGAACCTATTATATTTGGTGCAAGTTGAAAAATTTTCCAGAAGTCGTGTCCTAAGATAAGATTCTGATTCAGACTTGGAATTATATATAATTTAATGGGTTTTTTAACAGAATTATAAGACATTTCAATATCTAGGAATCCAACAATGGCTTGACTTTCCCCTCCAGCTGTTTTTGCTTTGGATTTTATTTGCTTAAACTCTGGCAGTTTTGAGAAATCGTTTGTTGCTAATTTCGAACCTATACAGCTGATATTTGCTCCAGTGTCTAATAGACCAAATTCTGTATAATTCAGGAACGAAACTTGAGCATAGCTACGAAGGTCAGTTGCATTATTAAAAATTGTAGATATTTGCAAATGTCTGTTCTTCTTAATCTCTGTATAGTATGTCTTCAATCTTTGAGTCCGTTTGCTAAGAGCAGGTGGAATATCATGAAATATTCGACTTCGGACTGCTATATAATTTTGTAAGCGTTCTTCGTAGGGACGAAAACGAATTGAAGGAGTATTCGAGTGCAATGTTGGCATCTCGACTTTATCTTCTTCTATAAAATTGGGTTCTACATTTTTTGGGGCATCCGGTTGTTGACGGATGCCTTGTGCCGGTTTTCCGACTGTTTCAGCAAACAATTTTGACATTGTGGCTTATACACATTAGGCTGTCCACAACCGTAGCAGAAAATGCGACGTTCAGACAGACAGTTCTGCCAAGTATGTCCTAGTTCTTCGCAATTCCAACAGCGCAGTTTTTCATGTGAGGCGCGTATGGCTGCGAGTTCTACATCCACTGGTTCATCTTCCGCATCATCAACTGTTTCTTCTACAGAATAAACTTGCCTACGTTGTACTACTTGCTTAGACTTCGCCTGATTAAGACGACAGCTAGTTTCATAAGACAAATTTTCGCTCATTTGTACTAAGCGACGCAGATGTCCTACAGAATGGACTGGCTGATATAATAACTTCTCTCGCGTTTCAGGAAGTAAGTTATTCTTTAAAATTTCCATGAGCTCTTCTTCCTCCACTTTGAGAGAAGACTTATCTATGAGAGAGGCTACAGCCTCATAAAAAGATGAGAAGGACTCTCCCGTTTTTTGCTTGCGCGCTCTGATCATCTCCATGTTCATAAAATTTGACCTATAGTCGTCATATTGTTGTCGAAGGGATGAACAGAGGTCTGACCAAATAATGCGATCAACTTGCTTGTGGTATCTCCAATACCATGATCGAGCTTTTCCACTAAACAACACGAAAATATTCTTGCACATACCTGCAAAATCGCTTTCTAGAGTCTCATCTGTTAATGCTTTAACTCGATAAATAAATTCATTAACACCTAAACCCTCTGATGAACCATCAAAATGAACTCCCCACTTTTGCATAATGTCCACGGTCCTCCGACTATTCAAGGAGCAGGCACCTATTGAAGGGGAATCGCGCATATTCGGTACCGGCATAGGTTCGCTGAGTGAAGGGCGATTGTTTATTGCTAATGACGACATAATTCTAGTAACAGTTCCTTCTATCATGTTCTGAATCACGTTATAGTCCACCTGTTGCGATCTTTGAGGATTCGAGCCACGAAATGCTCGAGTGGCTCTGGGTCTTCCTCTAGTGGTTCTGGGACGCGCGGCTTCAGCTTGACTCGGACTCTGACTCGCATCTAAAGCTGACGACTGTGCGCCACTAGCATTCAAAGGCGGAGCTTCTTGTACACTAGATGTATTATTTGCTTCGGCTAATGCTAGGGACTTGGCAAGGTTTCTAGTAGTAACTCGACGAGTTACTGGAGCAGCTGGCGGAGCTATCTCTATCCTTCGTGACGGAGAGCAATTACCTACTACTAACTTCATATTTTGTCTATCAATTGGTGTTTGGCAAGTATAACAGACGATATTTTCTGTTAACCATGTTTCTACGCAATTCTTGTGGAAGATATGCTTGCACGGCAACAAATAGCAAGGATAAGTATCGTCCATTTCAGTCGCACATAAAGTGCACTTGTTTCCTGCACCACCTGCAGATGAGGTGTGAGGCGGTGTATTTACGACTGGCATAATAGATCTGAATTGGTTTTTCTTAATTTTGTTTTTATATTCATGGCATAGTAGAAGAGAGTCGAAGTATTCATGTAACTGTTCCTAATTCTTTCATTTTTGGGCTATTGAAACTAAATCTAGATGGTGCTTATAAATCGGCTATCGCTACAACCAAAGACCATACTATTCGGCAAGGGAATGCATATGCAGCATATCTCCGAGTTCCAGACAATAGCTAATCTAAAGTAGTAACGACATCAACTTTTTAACCACTCAACTAGTATTGCTTAATGGCTTCCTACCTTTCTTTAATTAATTAAAGAATACTACCCAGGGATAATCAGTATTGGTATCTGACCTCTGTCGAATACGCAATATTCTGGAATTATATGGTAAAGTTTTTCAATAAAATAAATTAAAGTGTGGCTTCTTCCACAGCAAAAAAAAACGAGCTACAATTGTGAGGGAAGATATTGTTTTCCTAAGCAGTGATGCTTTAAATTTTTGTTTGTTGATAAATTCCACACAGGTTTCTCGGTCTGCGATCCAGGCTCGAATCAGCAGCTTCGTAGGTCCTGTGAAAAAATCTACTCCTCTCAGCAGTCACAGCGGCGATAGATAGACCAATCAAGTCTATGCTACTTCAGCAACACATGCTACTGAGACAACTATGTTTCTCACAAAAGGGGTATTTTATACAACTATTACTTTCCCCATAGAGAAAAAATAGTTATAGAAAAATAAAAAAATCGGTACACTGAAAGCATTTTATCGCTAAGGACTAGTACTTCCAATGCCCCACGTTGGGCGCCAAAAATTTATGTAATGTATGTGACGAACTTCCAGTGCCCCTCGTTGGGCGCCAAAAATTTGTGTAAACGCCACCGCACTCAGATGAGTGTGGTGTTGGTGCAAATGATGTGTGTGAATGTGCGGTGCACATCAGCATGCATTCATGTCTTCGGTACAGGCAGGCGGAGTCCTCTGGTTCCCTTAGCTCTTTCGGCGATGGGGTGGGTCTTTGCAATACCGGGACTAACCATACATAAACTTTAATTTGTTAGGACTCCTACAAAAAAACTTGAGGGATGGGACAACACTAACACAGATACACAAAAAAAGGAATGAACAAGAATTGGAACAGGTATACAGATGCGGAGGCGAAGCTGTCGGTTGCCTCTCGCTATCTATACCCAAACCCGACCGTGATCTCCAATTAACTATTCGCTGGAAATCCCCTAACAAGAATGCTTCGACTCTCCTCTCTTCTATGCCATGTTTTAGACTACCTTTAGCCTATCATAGTGATGCGCTAAAAAAAATGTTTCTCATATTTCTTTTTCTTTCATCATGAACAATTCTCTTTATTTTACAAACTTAACTAAATTAAATATATTCTCCTCATAATTTTTATACAAAAGCTTAATAATAGTTTGTTGACGCGGCGGAGTCTTATAGGGCTAGGGTTAAATTAATTTTAAAAAAATACAATTTTTTTTCCATTATAATATAGTGTATAAACAAAAAAATTTTTTTTTTTAAAATTTATTTCTTTTCTGTCGTACCCATTAGCATTATAGTTATTCGATTATTTATTTATATATTTTATTTATAATTTATTTATTGATGCAAACATATAGGTTTTTTTTTTTTTTTTTTTTTTTTTTTTTTTTTTTTTATATATATATGGCTGTTAAATTATATTAAAGATGGCTGCAATTCAATTTAAGAAATAAAAAAAAAGTGTGAATAATAAAAAAAATAAGAAAACTTGATCCATATAATGTTTAATGTGAATACAAAAATTGAGAATGTTCACATTTGATTTTATGAACACTTTCAGGAATATATATATATATAAATAGGTATAAGTTTTTTTCTTTATTTCATTTTGATAATATATTATTAAAATTTTGGGACTTCATAATAAGGAGAGGGAGAAGAAGGGTGATCAAACACTCACAGTTTTTTTTTTTTTTCCATCGACGAAAGGCCTTTCCTCGTGGTTGGCTGCTGCTGTGGGATTGAGGTTAATTTTTTTTGAACGGGAGCAATTATCATTAAAAATTATCCACTATCAAATTAAAAGTTACTTGCTTTCGGTTGCTTTATTTTTTTTTCTTTATATATATATATATTTATTTTTTTTTTTTTTTTTTTTGGCTTTTGAAATTATTTATTTATTTTAAATAATTAAAAAAATTTTCTATATATATATTTTTATTTATTTATTGTTGTATAGGTTATTTGTATTTTTTTCTTTTCTTTTTTTCTCCGTTAATTTATTTAATTCATTTATGGGTGTGACGTGTTTTTTTTCTAATGTTAAATATAATTAGTTTTTTTTGTTAAATTGTCTTTAATTATTTAAGCTGCACAAAAAAATTTCTCACAGTGTACTTTTGTATTTTGTCTGCACTTTCGTTCATTTAAATCTTGTATAATTTTTGCACTGCAGCCCAATTCTAAGGCGTTTAATATATAATATGGTTAATGTTTTTTTTTTTCTTATTGTTTTGGGTTTTGAATTTTTGGCACTGCACTAATACTTTGAAAATTATTGATGTCTGGTTTTTTTTTGTTTTGTTTGTTGTTGTTGGGATAAGCTGTGCATGTAGTTTTAGGAATTCCAGGCGAAACCTATAGTTGTCATCAATTTTGCAAAGAGTGGATGCTGTTGAAGGCCGTGAAATATTATAGTGGCCACGTGTTCAGAGGCAGCTATAATTTTTATTTTTTTCTCTTTCTTTTTTTTTTTTATTTTTTTATGTTTATAGCTATGCGGCACTCTGACACGGGCGCAGTATCACAAAAGAAAGCTTGAATTCCTAGGGAATCATATATTAATAAATTATTAATATATGGCAGCGTGAACGTGGAAAAAAAAAAAATCGTGCTCTTGCTGCTTGGGTGCTTTTATATCTTTCGGCGAAAAGCAAAGCTCAGCTTTTATTGCACCTAAAGTTGGCTGCACTCAGGTCTTGTAGCTGCTGAATAAGCACAGCTAAGCCTCGATCTGCTGCTAAGCATGCGCGACAGCAAGCTTTCGCTGCACCCGCCTAAGCTTTCGGATGCATTCTAAAATGCATTCTGCTGCGTAAGCTTCGCAACTTCAAAGCTCACTAAGCTTTCTATATTTTGCCTTTGTTTTGTTCCCGCTTTATTACTATCAAGGCCATAATAATCGGTACGCCTATGAATGCATTTCTGCGACCATTAC